>SNQJ01S0009125.1:236842-246854 GCA_010110895.2 Picea sitchensis | reverse complement strand
CCCAGGATAAATGTTGTGTCTCTTGTGAATGTGTATTTCTCAGTGATATTGTTCTTATGATGCTCTTATCTATTGAAATTCAAAGAACTATAATAATGGCATAAACATTAACATGAGGCACTACCTCTGGTATCCTGTACAATTGTCTACCCAAAGTAATAATAACACTGCGGGGTCTAGACTCATACACAACATGACGCTTCCACAAATATGTTTTTCCTAAAAGAACATCACAAACTTCAAGGGGATCAATATCACATAATACCTCATCTTTGAAAGGCTTGATGTTGTAGGGAATATGAAACTATTGGCTAACACAAAGATCTCTTCATTAGTGAAGCCAACTGATGGTGTAGGGATGCGGGTGTGGTGTCATTGGCAGGTCCAACTGCTTGACGACCTCTATTGAAATCAGGTTCTTCTGACTGTTGCTATCGATAATGAAATGAAGTGGAGCCCCCTTTACCCACATCTGTGAGTGAAAGAGTCGTTCCCCTTCCTCTGGTTCTTCTGGTTCACGTGGTCGGACTTTGGTGGTAGCGACAATGGCACTAGGTTCAGCATCGATAATCCCCTTCCCTCCTTCGGTATTTGATTCAGAATCAGAATCGGCCTCTGACTCGGAAGACTTCAACTCAACCACAAGTGACTTCTTGGAGAGAAATTATTCAGTGTTGTGCCAAGGTCTTTTATGGTACTCACACCATTCTCTCGTGTCCTTCTTCATTGTCTCATTTCCCTTCTTGTGTTGTGGCTTGGACTGGTTGTCTTGAGAGTGGCCATCTTTTCTCTGTCCCTTGTTGTGTGGGTTGGGGCTACCTTTTCCCTACTTTGGCTTTGAGGAGTTTGTAGATCCAAACTCTCCCCTCTTCTGCTTAAATTTCTTCTTGATCTTGATAGCGTATCTATAAGATGTACTCAATGCGGTAATGTCCATAAACACCATTTTTGTTTGAATGTATCTATGCAAACAATTGCAGTATTTGAGCACCAGATGTCGCTCAGAGTCTTTGATACCCAATGTGGTGTGCAGGGTATGGAAAATATTGGTGAAATCTGGTACTTTCTAGTCCCTTTCTTGACACAGGGTGGTCCATCTAGTGTACTAGTCCTCGTAGCTTCAAACAGGGTAGTATTGTTCTTTAATGGCATCCCATAAAGAATCCCATGTAGGGGAAACCACAAATATTGCAGATTCCTCTATGGCCCTTTACTCAGAGTAAGTGTCCCACCAATCCTTAAAATGGGGGATGAACTTGAGGAGTGAAAAATTAATATTTTCCCTATCGAAAAAAATTTGGACTGAAAAATACCCTTTGAGCAGATTCAACCATTTATCTACAACATCTGCATCTATCAGTCCTTCAAATAATGGAATATCAAAATTTACCTATACCTTGAAGGGGTTTGCATGGCTACTTGATGAAGATGCTTCTCTTGTGGGTAGCCGCCCAAGGATCTGCACAAATTTTTCCATCATTTCGTTCCATAGATCTTTAGGAGAATCACAATGCATAACTTTAACAAATATTGAATTAGAAAGACTGCTCAAAATAACACTTTTAGCATTTGAATTTTTTTATTCGAGTTTCTTTCCATCATTGACTGTTTGAGGATTGGTTGGTGCATTGTATCCATCTACTACTGCTCATCATGCATCAAATCCCTGTGCCTATAAAAAGGTTTTCATCCTTATACTCAAGAATCCATAATTTTGACCATCAAACATTGGTGCTCCAATATTAATGTATTCTATTATCTCCTTCCAGTGGTTAAACTGCTTCTTGAAGGATCTACTCTAATACCAAATGTTGGAATACTGAGAGGGGGGGGGGTGAATCAGTATGAGCACTTTATTCCACTTTTAACCACAACATGCATCTTTTTTAATATTATTTATCAATGTTCATTAGTTCATCATCAATATTTCATTGCACCATAAACATTATCATCCATAAGTGCATAATAAACAATCATAGACACGTCCACAAACACACAATACACCAATATTTACATGGAAACTCAATACGGGAGAAAACCATGGAATACTTTTCTTATATGTCAAATAATTACATTCAAGGAAGCAACAACTTCCAATTCTCTAGCGCCAACTGGAAGAAGGCTCCAAACCCCTAGTTTCTTAGCCTCCATCTTGAAGGAAGCTACAACTCCCTAAATTCTTTGGCTCCAACCAAAAGGATGCTACAACCCCTGGGTTCACCAGATCCAACCAGAAGGTGGCTACAACCACTTAGTTCTCAGGCTCCAATCTGAAGGAAGCTCCAACTCCCTAATTCTCCAACACCAACCAGAAGGAGGCTACAACCCCTTTCCTTGCCCCGTCCAACCGCCCTGAAATATCAGTGTCAAATAATTGATACTACCACTGCCACTCTATCACTATAAACCTGCAACCTATCAACCCATCCAACCTGTCACTTTCACAAGAACCTGTACCATGCATCAATATATACCTCAACCTGTACCATCAACAAGTGCATCAACCATGCACCAAACCTATACCTCAACCTGTACCATCAACCATGTACCATAACAAGTGCATCAACCATGCACCAAACCTATGCCTCAACCTGTACCATCAACAATATACCATAACAAGTGCATAAACTATACATAGTATCAATCATGTACCATATCATGTGCTAACCATGCACATCAACTATGTACATCAATCATGTATATCAACACTATACCATGTACCAACAATATAAGATAAGCAATCGATAACAATGATGTACCTCTAACAAGTATCAACATCACCAAGTTATACCTCAACAAGATGTACCAAGATCACCATATCATGTACCTCATGCATGTGCCAACTCATCAACCATGTGTCTCATCCATGTACCCAACCAATTACCTCAACCATATTCCAATAACATATACCAAGATAAGCAACAAGAGACCTCTAGTAATACACCATAGTCTCCATAAACCAAATACCATAAACCCTTGCATCAATAATTTATCAAACTCTCATTGTTATGCAGCCTCAATCTATACCAATAACTTCAGCAACACACCTCAACCAAAATCCATCAAAAATATACCACTCATAATCCAATCATATACCAAAACCACTAACAAATTCCTCTCACAATGCACTACAATATATGCCAATAAACCAAATTAAATGCACCAACAATGTACTTCAATAGATCTTCCTCAGAATTTTTCCTGCAACAATAACCATACAACTAATAACATCTCTAGTAAAATACCCAAGATCACAAGACCAAACATCAACCATGTACAAGAAAATTCCTCAAATATATCCCAACAAAGTATGTCAATGACAAACAACAAGTTTACCAACATTGTGCATCTATAGATCTGCCTTATGCATCATATATCACAAAAAAAAAAATATCACAAGGGAATCTACTCAACCTCACATGACCATACCTTAAGCTATCACCAACATCCAATCATGTAAGATACATTTTTTATCCTATAGCTTGATCCATCGTACCTGAACACTGTCACACTTCCTGTAGCCTCTCTTCAGCCTCTAGCAACCTGAACCACCTCTCATCCTCATATCTGGTTGTGCCTCATGTGATGCGTGCGAGGTGTTGCACGTTGTGTCGCATGACAGGCTCTATGTAACCCAAGGGGTGCCTCATGGGACGTATACTAGGTGAACCACGGGGATGACCATAACTAGGGTTTTGCACGAAACCCTCGCTCTGCAACTCTAAATTTTTTCGTCACTTTTCTTATGTTGCCTTAGATTTTCGCTACCTCATATATGTCAATGAGTACCTTCAATAAACCTTTACAAGATAGATATTTAATGTGCTCAATAGTGGCTAATGGGAGACCCTTTACCTGTTATTTATACTCTCAATGTGGCTTCCTTTAGGGGTCATCTTATAATTATTTTACCCAACTTCCCTCCTTTAGGGATAACCCAATTTCAACTACTTTACCCACTTGCAAGTACTTTATCCATAATTAGTAAACTCTCCACTTCTTGTTGCAACTAATTTATTTTTAATTATTTTCTTATTTCAACAATTTTACCCATGATTAACTCCTAGTTGCAACCACTTTGATTGGTTAACTTCTTCTAGGATCTTCTAGAATAATTGACTTTTTTGTTGACCTTCTAAGGGCTTCTAGATAACTCATGAGGGTTCTCCAACTTCACTAAGCCATGTCTCCTCAACCGTGAGGAACCATGTGACATACCATATATCATTGGAAATGACATGCCATGTACTATCCATCTATGATAGTATTACCTACAAAGTCACTGATCTTCATGTGTTTATTCCTTATACAAACGTGAGTACCTTGATGACACCTATGAGGCTACCAAAATGTTCTACCGGACTTCATCAAACTCACCCAACTAACTCACCATCAATCTCGATCATACAACTATCCAACATCTATGAACCTCTTCAAGGGTTGACATCAATATCCAAGGGACATCAATCTCTAAGGGTTGACATCAATGACAACCAACTTTCCAACAATATCCCCCTTTGGCATCGATGGAAACACCAACATTGATGGAAACATCGATGCTCCAATGCTCATGCTCCCCCTATGACCATTTATCCTCATCAATGTTTCTCACTCTCCCCCTTTCACATCAATGGAAAAGGGTATCTCTCCTTGGGGTTGCTCCCCCATACTTCATTGTCCTTTGGGATGCTCCCCTTGTCTAAATTTGCCTTGAGTAAATTCCCCATGTCTAAATTTGCCTTGAGGAAACTCCCCATGTCTTCATGCCTATGATTATTAACTCCCCTTGATGATATGTCTCCTCCTATACCTATTTTGATTTTTGGAGTCTTTGTCCATTGGTGCTTCCTCGTGCAATCAATTGACATATATATGAATCATTAAGTTAAAGCATCCAAATATTTATTTAACATAATCGTCCAATTGTCTCTGAGTTATTCTCTGAATCAATCTCTGAAACAATTTATAAACCAATATGTGAATCAATCTTTGAGCTAGTCTCTGAACCAATCTGTCCTGAACTCATTCTCTCATCCACTAACATATATCTGTCCAAACCCGTTAAGTGTTCTTATGAATCCATCTCTTTCCATATTGTCCATGACTCTACTACTCAACTGTCCATAATTTTGAACCATCTGTCACTGTAATATTATAAAGTCTTTACTGTTGCAAATGATAATCAAATGTCAACTATGTCCACTGGTCTTCTCTATCTCTATAAAAAGATTCTGAAACACTTCACACTGCTCGAAGGATAAATCTATGCTTTGTAGAGCTATTGCCTAGACTCCCCATGTTTAATATTCATAATATTGGGAGTCTCCAAGCCGAATGGCTCAGAACAATACATGCTTTGATGCGAAGCAATCTTCCTCTTCGTATGTGGATACATCTTCCTTTTCTTCCTCGTTCTGAATTATGTCATCATCTTCATTTTTGACATCTTCTTTATCGTCTACTTGAATTATGACACTTTCCTCTTTTCCTATAAATTCATCATGATATTGTGCTACTGTAAATCCTGAAAGTATGATTCCTTGGACCTGTTCTTCATTTACCTACTCCTTTTGTTTTTCACTTCTTCTCCAATCCTTCTTGTATCTTTCATCAATATTTTCTTTCATGGGAGTTGTTAGCACTCCAAGAAACTCTTTAAGGTTGTAGGTCAAAGATGCTTGGTAACTTGAAGAAAACTTGTTTTTGTGTTTATGTATGTGTGGATCAATGGGATAACTCAATTACAGTATGGCACTTAGACAGTAAAATGAAAATAAAATAAAACAATGCTCTCAAGGATTGATGATCAGATGATAGCTTTAAATGGGTGAGAAAACAATGTTTATAAACCGAATACAAAGTGTAGGGTTTAATAAACAATGATAAGAAACTTAATATCAAGTTATGAGCTAACCAATGAGATAACCATCATTCTGTAGCTAAAACAACTTAATAGAAAGTACAGAAAGGAAAATGAGAATCTGACATCAATAGAGAGAGAAAACTGTGATTTGTATTATCATAGTAAAAGTTTGTTTACAACATAATATAGTCCTCTATCCAGAATCGAACCCCTCCGCTTCTATCAAATGATAGGTATTTATATCTTTTACAACAGATCTCAAATCCTATAAACATGGATCTAGATTTCTAAATATGGAAAATAGAGTACAAAACTTAATACAATAAAATAACCTAATATTTAACCAAATAGATTTAATCTGATCATTACAAGTCAAATTTGACAACTAAAGCATTATTTGGCAGTCTATAGGTGAAAATCACAGATTCAGAAATCTGTTTTTGATGTTTGGGAGATTTTTTGTCAAGAATTATTGTGCCATTTGGTGTTATTTCCTCACCACATGTCTTTAAAGCTGGATGAGAAAGATGATTTAGCTTCTCCTAATTATTATCCATCTTTTGACACCTTTCCCTCGTGTTCAGGAATTAAAAAATCGTGATCTGGGCAGAAAGAAGATGTTTCTGGACTCTTCTGCACTTTCACCAGCTCTTTTGTCCTGAATCTACCCCTTTAGCTAGTGAAAAGGAAATCTTTCAATGACTAACTAGCAGATTTCAGAACCAATGAGCTGGTGAAAGCGCAGATTTTTTAATGAAAAATCAAATTTCTGAATTGTGGAGAGTCTATTTTTCATGCTTGAATAGTCGATTGACATATAGAAATCCTAATATTTCCAATGGTACTTTCAGATCTGTTTTTAGAGCTTGGGAAGGTAGTCAAAAGTCCTCCACAAGATGAGGCATCATTTTTCAAAAAAAAATCAGAATGAATTATTTGATCGCTAACATCTGGCTCCAACTGGGATGGAGACCTCCCTGCGAGGTTTCCAAGAACCTGGAAGACCTTGTGCCTTTAGTATTGGGCATGGAGTCATTTGGCCTTTACAATTTATCATCTGAAAACTTGTAGCAACCTGTAACCTGCTTGTAACCTACTTGTTTATTCATTTAATCAATCATAGATCTCAATGCTAAATACAGACTGCTTAATCTCTGTCTGAGAAGAATGCATGATGAATTGTTGGTCTGGACTTTTCATCTTATCATCTTCCTCTCTACAATCTTCCTGTGTCTGCAAATCAGAAAAATGAGGGCTGCACTTTCACCAGCTCACTTGTTTTTGGAAATGCCATTTAGCCATTGAAACCTTGAACTTTCATCGGCTAACTTCAGCTTCAAAACAAATATTAGCCATTGAAAAGATTTTCTTTGATTTTTGGAAATACCTTTTGACAATCGATTTATTATAGGAATAAACAAGTTATATCTTATACTTTGACATTTAAATTTATAAAAAATGTATGGAACTCTATTTATGACCATGTTATCTCCAAAAAATTTGGATTTTTCACCTAATCTTATGCTAAACTGAAAACTGTCTGTAATTTGCCATATTTATCAACAATGAATTCACAGTTGAAATTCTCAAATGGCAGCGTATTTAGAGATCTCTCAGTCATCATTTCCAAGGCACACAATGAATAGTAATGTGTGCCAAAGCTTTTTTGTCTTTCGTTCTAGTTTTCAACAAGGTAAGTGAAAGCAAGTTACTGATGACCTGGGTACTAGCAAACACTTCCTAGAAATTTTCCATTTGAAGTTTCCATAAATAGATGATCCCAACAATAAGCATGTCTTTGGCAGAAAAAGTTCTATCATATCATCGATCATCTCTGGATTGCTTTCCCAGGGCATAAGTAATCTCCCAAAATGAAAATGTTGATGAATTCACAATCAAACATTCTTCTGTGTTTCGATATTTGCTAAATATTTGTAGAAAATTCTTCTGTCCACAAGATTTCTGCCTGCACGCCATATGAATTCATAGAGGGTTTATTGAATGGTGAATAACTCAACACTCACAGCTTGGAAGAAGTAACTTCAATCTCTGTAATATTCAGATATGGGAATCGATCTCTATATGATCTCTTAGCATAGGAATTTAATGGAAATTCCTCTTGGGTTGTCGCTTGAAATGCATTATGTATTTGAAAAAACACTAAACTCCTATGTGTTGCCTTTGAAACCGGTAGATTTCAACTTGTTGCTCGAGCCACCTACATCTTTACAGGACCAAATTTGCTACACATACATTCTCTGCCTGCAGCCTGCCTATTTATTTCAGAAATCAACAACTGAACATGATCTACTTGCTCATATGACGAGCTTATTCACTGCCTACTCCTTCTCTAACCATTGTACTAATGCTCAATCATGTAAACTCATGCTTCCAATGAAGCCAAATCAGACACTGATTTACTGAACATGTTCGTGATCTTGACCCGACAAATAATTGAATGCATAGCCAACAAAAAAGTAGTTTGAACTGATGACAAAGCCAATTTTCATCTGACCAAAATACTTTAACATATATGTTGTTCATAGATTCTAAATAGTTTGTGATAGGGTCATTAAAACCATAAAAGAATACCTCTTTGAACTATTGATCTAACTGATTGTATTGCAGCTGCCGATTGCTTTCACTAATCTTGATGTTGAAAGTGGACTGCTCAACCTTTGTCGGAGAAAAATGCAAGTTGAACTGTTGATTTAAACCTTTTTTCTCCTCTTCACCATATCTATGTAGTCTAATTTCATCATGATGATATGTTGGTTTATCACGGCTATCAATTTCTTATTCAAAAATAATATCTTTACAAGATATATCAAAACTAAAAAGATCTTCTTTAGACTTTTGAAAAACAGATTGGTAACACGCATCAATTACAGCATACGCACATTTTTTATCATCTGTCTTCTGAAAAATGGAATTAGATAAAGTTCTAGTAGACAACAAGATTTCATAAATCTCAACATCTCCTTCCTTATCATAATTTGAAATAACATATTCATAAGAAGAAGAATGTCTCTGATACTCTAGTTAGAGATAAGTCAGTCTCTGAAAATCTTGTTGCTCAAGGTTACTACAAATTCCCATGATCTGCAAATCTGGAAACTGTGTATCATCTGCATGTGTAGCTAAAGAATCTAATTCTTCATATTCATGAAAATCAGAAATAGAGGTAATAGGAAAACCCTCAGCTTCTTCATCAGTCTTTCCTAATTCATGTTTATGAGGAGACATATCACGGTGAATATCGTTTGAAAGATGATGTAAATTTTGAGAAAAAGATTCTTCCCTATTAACATCTTCAACTCTTTTGTGCAATTCATATTCTACACAACAATTATCAAATAAAAACTTATCTGGAAAGAACCTTTTGTAGTGCTCATTAAATAATCTGTGAAAGTCCTTCAATGATGAAATCCTGGAAGGAGGTAAAGAGAAATACCACTAACATGCATTACCATACAATGAATGCATGAACATCTTCATGCTGTAGATCTAATAAATCCATGCACTCATGGAATTTTAGGAGGTGTTCTGCGGGATTGTCTTCTTTGTTCTCTTTGAAGACAGGTAGAAAATCTCCCCATTCTGACATATCAGGTACTGGATGTGGGAAACCAGGAACTGAAGAAAATTCAAGAGGTGCAAACCTCCAAGCCAAAAGGGAAGCAAATGCTTTCGACATTTGATTATTGTGGAGCCGCCACTGAATCTGTCTTTCATCGAGTCGCCAAATAGATGATTACAATCAATATAATGTCCAGGCTTTGTCTATCATCAAAGCTGGATATATGTCATCTCCCAAGGAATCTGAGCTTCAATCTCCTCTCTTCAGCAACTGCGCCAATCTGTTAGCACTGCAAGAAAATCTTTGAGGTTGTAGGTCAAAGATTCTTGGTAACTTGAAGAAAACTTGTTTTTGTGTTTATGTATGTGTGGATCAATGGGATAACTCAATTACAATATGGCACTCAGACAGTAAAATGTAAATCAAATAAAACAGTTCTCTCAAGGATTGATGATCAGATGATAGCTTTAAATGGGTGAGAAAACAATGTTTATAAACCGAATACAAAGTGTAGGGTTTAATAAACAATGATAAGCAACTTAATATCAAGTTATGAGCTAACCAATGAG
>SNQJ01S0009125.1:211797-230478 GCA_010110895.2 Picea sitchensis | reverse complement strand
GGCTGTGAATCTCCCCCTGATCCGATGGTCTTGGCCGTATCGGGATTTCGGTAACTGGGAGTTCGAAATGAAACAACCCAAACCACTGGTCACTCCATTCCCCGAACTCCGATACGATTTGGATCCAACGGTCCAGATCTTTTCGGAGTTTCATGAACCGGGAGTTCACGATGCAGTGACTCCAAATATCTTGTCACTCCAATCCCCGAATTCAAATATGGGAATTCGTGTATGAGATCATCAATCCTCGTTGATCTGGATCTGACGGTCACTATCCCTCCTGAGCTTAAGGGTGTTGAAAGACACTCAGTCTTAATCGCACGTCGGGGTTTCGTACACCGGGATTTCGCAACTTGCAAAGACGAGGGGTCTTGCCCTCTGCTTTCCTGGATGCCAAAATGATGAAACTTATTCACACTAAGTCGGCTCATCCACAGAGCACACCAGGGTTTTGTATACTGGGATTTCGTGACTTGCGAAGACAAGGGGTCTTGCCCTCTGGTTTCCCGGATGCCGAAACGCCGAATATTATTCACACTAAACCGATGGTCCAGATCACTCATGGATCAACGACCACGATCACGTCGCGATTTCACGAATCGTGAGTTCGTGTGGTCTTACCCTTTGACCACTCCAAGTTGCGAGTCAGCAAAATGCTACCCAACGGCCACATGTCCTGTTTCGATGGACAATTCTGAATACTTCGGGACTTTCAAGACTTTGACGAGTCCTCTCTCCCTTGCATGCACCATGTTAAACCTCGTGTGTCTTTTCTAGATCCGACGACTATCGGTCCCCTGCGCTCGATCTAACGGTTCAGATCTATTCTCCTGCGCACTCTTCTCCGGCTGTCTGGACGTAGGCTCCAACGATCCATATTTTCCCCTGTGAATCGATGATTCGCCCTTCAGAACTTTGGGGAAATCCTCACCTCTATTTCCCCAAATTGTGAAATATCCCTGAGCCCGCTGATCAAGATATTTGCTACTGTTCTAATGCTCTGTCTTGCAGATCTGATACACTGGGGGTTTCTAGATGCGTTTTAGCCGTGTGTTTGAGATATTCTTTGGTTATTGCGGTTGCATGTTGGTTATTGCAAGTGCATGTTGGTTATTACATGTGCATGTTGCATATTTAAGGTTTAACAATCATATAAAGGATGCATGCAAAAGTAGATAACGTCAAATGCTCAATATCATGAATAATAACGGTTCAAGCATGGAAATACAATAGCCTACTGGAAATATAGAATCTAAACGTCAGTCAGATCTCCTGGATCAGTACTGGAATACAATCGAATAACATAAAAAATACCCTTGATCAGAAGATGATAGCAGATCTGATGCATGCATGGATAGATCGACAAAATATGCGATTCCGGTGAAATACGGTAACCGCTACCAGCTGGGAAACTCGACCGGAAGAATCAACCGTCAGAATGTGCTCGAAACTGCTCCCATAGAAGCACCCTAGTCTCTAGACTGGAATGGATGTCTGTCGGATCTCGGATCTGACCCCTGCGGCACTGGATCTAGACCCCTGGGGGGTTTGCGCCCCTCCTAGGACGCTGAATGCGCTCAAAAAGATTCCACCAACAGAATCTGCTGCTATATGGCTCAAAACGATCGTCTCGCCAGATGATGAAATGGGTTGGAAGGGATTGTCTGGATCTGCTCTGGAACTCTGCATGCAACGCCAAATGTCTGTCCGGAATAACTGCGCCCTGAATGGTTGGATGAATCGATCTGCAAGATTCCACCATCGGAATCTGATGATAGATGGCTCAATAGAAGTGCCCTGGCTGGATCTCAAATGGGTTGGAGTGAAACTGCAATCGGTACACGGGTCTCTTGCAGCTCTCCAAACCCTCAAACTAGCTTGTGCCCTCCCTGGCTGAGCTGCGCACTCTACAACGGATACTCCTGAAACGTATGGTGAAATACCTGGATGGTATATCCGATGGGCTAGGGTGTGTCTCTCAACACCGAAACCGATCAATGGTGGTGGTTTCCTCCATAAATCCACAAAACAGTAAGGTCGGCTCTCCTCCTCCTCTGGGGACTCTCAACATCNGAGGTGATGTGATTGTGACCCAATGTCACCAATCCATGATACCACCACTCGTGTGCCTCACCCTCCAAGTGTAGGGTGGCAAAACTGATGTCCTCTGCCTCGGTCATCTGGTTGAGCTTGTAGTAGGTATCTAGTTTCTGTACCCAAGCTCTGGCAGTGCATCTGAACGATCCGTCAAAAGAAGGTATGGTGAGTTTACCAACTTTTCGGATGAAGTCAATGTTATGCCCCTGCTGTTGCTGCCCTCCCCTCTGTGGCTATCTAGGATGGTTCCTGAGTCTGAGTCCACAATACTCGACTAAGGTCATGTCCTGATGAAAGTCATGGCCCAAGGCCGCATACTCTCTTCGATACTCTGCAATGTCCTCTGCATGTGTGGGCGATCTCTGTGCTATCGGTATCTGAGCTGCTACCGGGGTTTCCCTCTGGAAACTGGGAAACAATGGACGTGGAATCCTACTCGCAGAGGTATACATGCAAGTGGGTGACTAGGGTCTACTGCCTGCCCCTGAGTTCCCATGTGCTGCATGTGGGCCTTGTGTGCCCAGAATGTCTACCATAGCCAGTCTATCTGCTACCTGAGCCAAAGATTGAGACATGGTCCGCTGGCTAGCTAGCATGTCACTGATAATCTGCATGAAGGCTACGTCGGGATCCACAGGGGTCTTACCACTACCCTCTGGTCGTTCATACCTGTCACCTAGCCTCTTCTCTGCTTCGCGCTCGGCCTCGCGCTCTGCTCGTCGCTCTACTTCTTTGAGTGCCTCTTCCTCTTCCTCTGAACTGGTAGGGAAGGGAGGAAAGTTAGGCATGTCCCTTCTTCCCCTTCGCCTATTGTAAGTCACATATTTGTCACCTTCGTGCTCACGGCCATCTGGTTCTTCTGCTGGATTCATGGTCTTTAGTCACAGGCTGGCAGGACTAAAGCTCTGATACCATTGAAATATCCCTGATCCCACTGAAATATCCCTGATCCCACTAATCAAGATATTTGCTACTGTTCTAATTCTCTATCTTGTAGATCGGATACACTAGGGGTTTCTGGATGCGTTTTAGCCGTGTGTTTGAGATATTCTTTGGTTATTGCAGTTGCATGTTGGTTATTGCAAGTGCATGTTGGTTATTACATGTGCATGTTTCATATTTAAGGTTTAAATATCATATAAAGGATGCACGCAAAAGTAGAGAACGTCAACTGCTCAATATCATGAATAATAACGGTTCAAGCATGGAAATACAATAGCTTACTGGAAATATAGAATCTAAACGTCAGTCAGATCTCCTGGATCAGTACTGGAATACAATCGAATAACATAAAAAATACCCGTGATCAGAAGATGATAGTAGATCTTATGCATGCACGGATAGATCGACAAAATATGCGATTCCGGTGAAATACGGTAACCGCTACCAGCTGGGAAACTCGACCGAAACAATCGACCATCAAAATGTGCTCGAAACTGCTCCAATAGAAGCACCCTAGTCTCTAGATTGGAATGGATGTCTGTCGGATCTCGGATCTGACCCCTGCGGCACTGGATCTGGACCCCTGCGGGGTTTGCACCCCTCTTGGGACGCTGAATGCGCCCAAAACGATTCCACCAACGGAATCTGCTGCTATATGTCTCAAAACGATCGTCTCGCTAGATGATGAAATGGGTCGGAAGGGTTTGTCCGGATCTGCTCTGGAACTTTGCATGCAATGCCAAATGTCTGTCCGGAATAACTGCGCCCTGAATGGCTGGATGAATCGATCTGCAAGATTCCACCATAGGAATATGATGATAGATGGCTCAATAGAAGCACCCTGGTTGGATCTCAAATGGGTTGGAGTGAAACTGCAATCGAGACACGGGTCTCTTGCAGCTCTCCAAACCCTCAAACTAGCTTGCACCCTCCGTGGCTGAGCTGCACACTCTACAATGGATACTCCTGAAACGTATGGTGAAATACCTGGATGGTATCTTCGATGGGCTAGGGTGTGTCTCTCAACACCGAAACCAATCAATGGTGGTGGTTTCCTCCATAAATCCACAAAACAGTAAGGTCGGCTCTCCTCCTCCTCTGGGGACTCTCAACATCAAATCATAACAATGCATAATGAGGAATTAGGTCAAATTCCTCCCTTTATACCTTTCCCAATCTAATTCACCATTGACCTCACTTAAGCTAGGCGTTTTTCCTCCTAAAGTGATTTATTTATCAATTAAGTCCCCCTTTAACACCTTTTCATTCTAATTCTTCGTTGACTTAGGCTTAAGTGACTTTTCCTAAGTATTTTGGCTTAATTCATCGTTTAGCCATCAATTCCTCCTTATTTCTCCATCTTGTTCCCTGTTTGTGCCTGACTATAGTCTACGGGAACATATAGACTACTAAGTCACTCCCTGCTGGCCTACTCTTGGGAACGGGACATCACAAATTGAACCAACGGTTCAGATCCGATTTCAATCACGGTCTATTTGTTACTCTTGAGATTTCATACACTCTGAAACCTCCAAAGGGTTTCTCAGCCTCTGCACTCCATGCAGGGTTCTTGCACACAGCGGTGCGATCCTTCCTGAGCTTGTCCAGGACTTAAGGAGTTCCGAGTTCGGTTTGCCTCGCAGAGAGCCTGTGTCGATCTGCACTACCTCTCCTGAGCTTAACAAACTGTCCTCCAAGGGACTCTAAACAATTATGATGGTTGGCATGTGTACACGAAACTGTGTCCGGGGTCGACGAACACACAGTTCGTGACTCTGACTTATGCCTCCACAGGGCATAAGCATTTATGAGTATAAAATCATCTCCTAACCATATAATTTCTTACTAGCCTAGTTATACAATCAAACAGAAATAGGGGAGATACAGTATATCCATTAAGAAATATGCACAATTCCTGAAACATACACAGTATAACCAATTCATACACAGTTACGGTTAAATTACACAGGGTAGGAAATCACTTATCTATTACAGGTTGTCGCCAACCAACTGACTGTGGGTGTTCATCCTTCCACCCGACCATAGGCATAGTGGCATTCATTCTTAGCACTCTAGCCACCCCCGTGCCAAGCCATGATATCACCAGGGAATTCTCACACTTCTCAAGGATTCTTCCTCCGTTTCCTCTTCTGTTTGGGTCTTGTTCTTTGTAACTCAGATCTTTCTTTCTTGGTTATGGCCTCGACGAGGTTTCTCAGATGCTCCTCGGCATCAAGCTCATGGCCTTCAGTTTTTGACTCGCTGGAGATCTCCACGCATCTCCCTTGTGAGCTTACGCTCTTTTTTTCTAGTCTCCCCTCTCCCGTGTGTATCCCTCTTACCTTGGAAGGTTTGCCAACCTATCATGTTCCTTCTATCAGAAGGAAGCTCAGGTCTGCAAGTCCCTGCGGTACTTTGGGCTGACAACCCATGTTTCCATTCATGGGGGTGGTTGATAATTCAACCACCGGTCCTTTCTTCATTAACAAATTTCTCTCCTTGGGATCCGAATGAGGTTGTCATCCTCATCAAGGGAAATTTGGGGTTATTTGTCATTATGAACCCTCTCTTATAGTTTTCACATTCTTCCTTTAGTGATATCATGGCCAGTACTTTCAAGGCTTCACCCCCACAGTCAGTGATTGACAACTCACACAATAATACGTTTACATTGTCCTTATGCATTAGCATGGTAATTCCTATTTTATGATTAATTATAAATTGGGGGAAACAGGGTGTTACAATATTACTCATGAATGCCAAAACCCTAGACATCCAAAAACCTAACCCTAGAAGGTGAAACGCCAAAAGTCATGTGAGTCCCTACGTGTAAGTTGGTATCTCAACTTGCCAGGGTCGTAACTTTTGCATACGACCTCCGTTTTAGGTGTGATGGCCCGTTGGAAAGGTCTTTCAGAGAACCACACATTCCATCGTCAAACTTTGACTCCGTCCACAATTTGACTGTGGCGAGCCAAAAAACAACGTTTAGGTCCCCAAAACGGCCATGGAAATACAACAAGATGTGTTGACATGAAAACATATAAAATAAACCAGTTGGATTAGGCGAGAAGCCACTAGTATCCACTTGGAGGGTGTGTGGGGCTTCAGATAGCCCTAGAAGTGTAAAACCCACAATTACAAGAAGTTCAAAAGAACTTGTTGAACAAAAATGGACAAGAGGAGCTAGTTAGAATAGGTGGGTGGCCACCAATATCCACGGATCATCAATTCATCGTTGAATAATTTTTAGTTAGTTCATTCAAAAAATTGCATCTTTTTCATAGTTTCACATTAAACATCAATTTTTATTATTTTTTTCAAATATTTAAATTTATTTATTTGTATCACATTGAAGCGTTATTGTGTAGCCTATTGAAGTGTGATCAATGGTGGTCTTTATGGATGAAAGATCAAGATTTTTTAGACGAAGATATATTCCTTCACTCTTTAATTGGTTTGGGAGGTAGTAATTGAGTTGTAGTAAAGGTAAGGAGACTGTTGATCCACCAATAGTCTCCTAATCGAGAAGCAGATCCACCTTTCTAAGTTCTTTTTTCCGGCCTCGATCCTGCCCTTACGCCCTCCCAATATAAACAGCCTCATGGATGTTAATACCAACACGAGAGATGGAACAAATCCGTCCAACTTGCAATCCTTCGAAACATAAAGCGACAGGATTTCGATTGGAAACTCCTACGCTTCTATTATTTGTTGGTGGTTGGGAAATAAAATGGAAAACTCTCCGGATTGGGAAGAAATAGCCAATCTGGTTCATACAATAAGAAAAACACTCTCATAACCGAAATCAGTATTTGCAATCCAGAAGATGAAGGCCTTTCCTCTGTAAGTAAGTCAATTCGAGTGTTTGCATGTCAATTGTTTCAGAAGCAACTTTCTGTCCAATCCAAAGGGTGGGTGGATACACCATCTCTGTTCAAAGTTATCGTCATGAAGAAACACCAACTGCACCTGTTCGACTTACACTGCCAGGTGTTATAGTCGGTGCCATAATGAGCAACCCCTTCATCGCCCATATGTCACCAATATTTTTCCATTTCCCATTTAGAATCTATGTAGGTTGTAGTGTTTATTGTGATATTGGCGTGTTAGTTCATTCATGTAAAGATAACTAACACATATTTAACATTGTGTTAAAGCTGCCTTTTTGCCTTGTGGCTGGCTGGGAACTTTGGAAAGCAATATCCATCCTTTTTGCCTCTGTGGCTGGGAACTTTGGGAAGCAATATACAGTATGGAAGGCTATGCAATATCCATCTTTCAACACACAGTATTGAAGGTTACTGTAAGTGGAATATAGAATTCAGATCCGACGGTTTATAATTCACTTGTTATTGAAGGCGGTTACTGTGAAGACTGTTATTGAAGGTAGAATATAAAACTCAAAGATTAAAAATAGAATATAGAATTCAGATCCGACTGCCTATAATTTACCTACTACCAAAACTTATAATCCACTTACCACATCATTCAATGCTAAATAACAAACTGAATATGAAAAACATGAAACTTTGCTCTCTTCCCAACACAACAACACAACAGAAAATGATATATTTCAATGGTAAAGCTGCTCACTGAGCCCATTGAGATGGGATTTGTCTTATTTCCATTATATGCTTAACAACAGATACGTTCTTAAGTGGATATGTTATTCCTTTTGTGAGGTTTACTATAGTATGGTGGATGTCGGTCATCTCTTGTAGCCAGCCTAAATGCACGGCTTCTTGATGGAATAAAGGATAGGAAGAACTGGAATAAAGTGCAGGAAGACAAGCTTGCTTCCCTTTTCTTTACAGGAGAGCTTGTCTCTCTGTCTTACATTAGCTTACTGGAGAATAACCACTTTATCTAACTTGGGAAGACAAGTAAGGTTTGAATGGAGAGCGCATGGATGTGAGAGGAATGAATAGATTGGGAGAAAGAGGGCAGGAGTGGCATCATAGAAACGAATTTATGGACCATGGGTAGAAATAATCCAGAAGAATCTTGTACATTTTCGGCGGAATATATTAGCGACCTCCCCATGATGGAAAGAAATCATTTCATATCCACGTACAAAATGCCCCATGAATATTCCAACACTCTCTCAGCTTAAACCGACTCAACCTATATGCAGCCCTGGAGCAAGACATCCAAATGAAAGCATGCTCGAAATCGCTGATAGTTGGATGGATGGATAGAGAGGCCAAACATCACTAACCGGAAGTTCAATTGAGTGAAGTGGCCCGAAGTGAAGTTGACCCCCACTTAGACCAGAGAAAATGAAAGCGGAGCTCTATTTACTCCATGCTTCTTTTAACAGATCCTCTTACTTTTTTCTCCATGTATTTCATTTCAATAATTGAGGGTTTTCCAGATTTCTATAAAAAAAAATATTGAGTCCAAGCTAATGAAAGTGCGCCGAGTAATGCAAGTCCACCCACATAGCCAGTGAGTTGCTTATATGCCTTAAGCAATACTGAAATAATTATTAAGTGGGACATTTTCAACAGGGTGCATCTCCTTGGTTTTATTTGAATTATATCAAAATAAAATGGTAAATAACATTCATTAAATATATAATGAAAAATTAACCTTTTTTAATCCACCTTAATTCTTCATTGCATTCACATGCATTAACTAGTTCAATGATGATAGCTCTATTTTATCATTTCATTTCGAGACGCCCTTAATGATACATAAGGAGTTAATTAGTAATTCAAACATCTATGTTTTATTTGAATTATATCAAAATTAGGTAAAATAAAATGGTAAATAATATTCATTAAATATATAATGAAAGATTAATCTTTTTAATCCTCCTTAATTCTTCATTGCATTCACATGCATTAACTAGTTCAAGGATGATAACTCTATTTTATCATTTCATTTTGAGACGCCCTTAATGATACATAAGGAGTTAATTAGTACTTCAAACATCTATGTTACTCTTTCTGTAACAAAACTTGTGAAAGGTAGTGATGGATTTTAACAAGCTCTATGTAGATCTCTAACCATTTATTCCAAGTTTATTATTTTTAAATAACTAGCATACTTTCGAAGTTGGGAAAAGGGAACGTCGAAAAGAATAATATAGTTTTTTTTTTTTAAGTTTTTTTTTCTAAGTATATTATTTCATGAGTAGCATTGTAATGGTATATTAATCATGAGTAGAAAAGCGATATGTTGTATATTAATCATGGGTAGAACAACGTAACAAAGTATGATTGAAATAAATATTTGAAACTATTTCATATCATGTTATCATTGAAGTAAATATTTGAAACTATTTCATATCATGTATAGAAGTATGGATCAAGTCAAAAAGTTCATGTATAGAAGTATGATTACAACATAGAAGAATCTAGAAGGTATACGACAAAGAAGATAAGCGTGCCTCTTCTTGTTTTCGTAGTAAGACATAAGCAACATCCTTCATTTTTTCATAGCGTTCGAAGGAGAAGGTTGGTGCTATTCGCATTCCTTCTATAGTAGTAGTGCGTGACATTGTCGTGAAGGTCAAGCCTTGACGTTAAATGTTTCCAATGTCAATGGTAGACCTTGTCAAGGTCATGCCTTGAGATTTATGGATAGTCAATGCCCAGGCCATCTTAAGAGGGATTTGTTTCTTGTTACTCCAAGTTTGTATGGGTGGAATTGGTACATGATTTGGTTGGGTTTGGTCCCATGGAGGGCCAATGTATTTATCAAATGCCACAACAACATATGTTGGCAAATTTGGAGGGTGAGTTCCTAGTGCATATACAATTTGCATGACTACTCCGAGAGCACCATTGACTAATCCTGCTTGGACCCATAAATTGCAGGATAGCATAACTCGTTAGCCTATACATAGCAAGATATGTTTTTCCAATTGAGCATCATCATGATGGTGTGCATTTGAAGCACCATGTAATTCTGCGTCGCTCCGTGCGATTGGCTTATTCAAGGATTGAAGCATGAACTTGTTATGGTTGTCACAAGAATGTTTGTTGCAAATAGGTGAACTGAAGAATCAAACAATTGACGTTCTTCAACGGATAAGAATCTGTCGGTCCTAGATTGAAGGAGGTTCCTATCATCAATGGTTGATGTAGCATTGTGAATGTTGGCTAACAACTGGCAGAAGCGGGACTGGGTGACAGAGATGCCTTGTTGCTAGAATATTGTTTCCAACTTGACTACAGTGGTAAAGGTTGTCCATAAACTCCTTCCTGGAGTTGCTCCTGCATAAAGAGGTTTGTCCATTATTGGTGGTAGTTGACCCAGGTCACCTACAAGAATTATTGAACATGAATCGAATGAACAATGATTTTTTTCTGGAAATACCTCACGTAACTGACTTTCAATTTGCACAAAAAGTCTAGATCCTATGAAACTCATCTCATCAATTAGAATGTAGTGAATATGTTTCATCTCTTCTTGAAACACTGCAAGGGACTGACCATGTAAAGGCCTCATGTCCTTGATAGGAATCCTAAGTCTTGCATGTACAGTGGTCACATGTATGTTAAATGTTACAACTCTAGTAGGGCCAAGAAGCAATAGTGGGCTATGGCCAAAGGGTGATTGAGAGGATAGTACTTCTTTGATGCAGTGTATAAGGTAGGATTTTTCTGTGCCTGCAGTGCCTTGGATGATCATCTTGAATGGTTCTTTTGGTTCTTTTGCTTCTAAGTGATGCATGATGATGTCAAATGCACTGTGTTGATTTGTAGAAAATGTATTTCTGGAAGGAAATAGTGGATTAATTTCTTGTAGTACTGTTGTATTCCTTCGATTATAGCTAATGAAGCTTGGTGCTGTGTCTAATGTATCTTCTGCTACTTTGAGTTGATCCCATGGGTGGGAAGTGTCAATCTCTCGAAGTCCTAACATATCGAGAGAAGTGAAGTTGATATTTCCTGTAGAGACCGATCTTGATAAAGAATTCCATTCATTCATCTCCATGTTTGGTTGTATGTTAGTATGGCTATGTTCATCTTCAGATGTTTGTTCATTAGGAGTGGGCATTGGGATGCGATCAATATATGATGAAAGAGGACTAAGTGACTAGATCAATGCATATTCCAATTCAACATTCTTGCATATTAATATGTTATATTTGGAGTTATTTAAATATAATTTTTTAAAAATATCTTTGCTTCTGTTAAGCTTGCCTTCATTCATCATTGGGTATCATTCCCTGCTCATCAAACAATATTTGTATTTTGAATTAGACAAAGAATATCTTGAGAATCTCACCAGTCTTCCTACGATTTTGGCTTACACGAGTATGGAGGCCGCAACCACACTAAGATTTAACAAAGAGATCGGAAAGGGTTGGCCTTCACAGGAGAACATTGTTATTATGTAGGTGACCCCACAATTTCCATTTTGGATTGAAAAAGTGATCCCACAAATTCCATTTTGGATTGAAAAAAAAATGCTAATATCGGTTTGAACGTTATATATATGTGTGTGTGTGTGTGTGTGTGCGCGCGCGCTATATAGAGATAGAGTTTTGTATAAAGTCCAAGATTAGAGGGTAGCATAGGTAAAACTCCAAACATCTCAGTTGCCTTGTCTTTTTAGGAAAAGATCAAGATGGAAAAGAGTAGTAACACATCTCTCCATGATCAATACTAGAACTTGCAAAACATAAACAGGCTAGTTTGACTCGACTCCATCAAATTATCTCTCTTAAAAGGTTTCAAATCCCTAAAAGAGTTTGAATTAAATTACATGCCTACACTTTTCAAATAGTTAAAAGAAGTACCAAACTTAAATATGGATTTAGAATAAAGTTTAGAAATACCAAATAAATAATAATATTAAATAATAATTTGTTTATAAAACAAAATTAAATAAATACTTTGATAATTTATATATCATGATAATAAGACAATAGAATAAGCACTTAACAAGGAATGTATTAGTTATGTTATTAGTAAAGAAAGTCTGAAAACGAATGTATTAGTTATGTTATTAGTAAGGAAAATCTGAAAATTAAGCTTAACCAAACTAAAAACTGATATAATAAATCTCAATCTTATTAAAACTAAGTCATGTTACAGTTGTATTTGTATTATAAATAAATAAATAAACAATTATAAATATAAAAAAAAAAAAAACATTTGTATGTTTCCAAATTTCAAATTAAGTAAGCAAACCCAAATCCCAAATCTAGAAAAATTAGTGTAGAAAAAGGTTGGAAGCCGCGGCATCTAACAAGGCTTCATTTCTTGCTAGTTATATCATTATACATACTCTTCTATAAATCTTATGATAAGAGAATTTGAGAGTTGCAGTCAAATAGAAACTAATGAACTTTCCAATAACTAAAGTCCATCCAAAGACGTGTATTTAAAAAAATGTGTAATAGATGCCAATGCACCGTACAAAGACGTGTATTCGGAAAACGTGTAACAGTTGTCAATGCAATTAATAGCCGGTGATATCAACGTAACAATTGTGAATGTTGGTGCATTATAGCATATGAGCCAGGAGTAGGGGTGGGAAAGTCAGTTGCAAGTTTTAAGTGTTATTGAATTCGAATTTTGATTCCTCTAATTAACAAGAATTCCACTCATGCGAACGCTGAATTGAGTTTGCTTGGCCAAATTTTGATGCAGGTGTGGGAGATACATCTCTAGGTGGGTGCTATGTACTTATTAAAGCATTCCTTGAAATCCAACCTATTTATTGGATGGCATTGGTTATTATACGGGTTTTTGTTCTCAACAAGATCATACAAATCATACAATTAGTATTCACCTTCCTTTGGTCGGGCAGTAGTGATAAACATCATCTTCATCTTTGTAGATGGGAGAACATTGCAAAACCTAAGCTTTTGGAAGTTGGGGTTTAAGGAACATTTTTCATTTTAATAGATTGTTGGTGGCTAACTCTCTATGGCGAGTTTTGATGAAGGATGACATTTGGCATAGGGTCATAAAAGGAAAATACCTCCTTTTTTGCTCAGTGTCTACTTGACTAAGATCGTCCACTCAAACAACAACATCTACTTCTCAGACCTGGAAAATTATATTAAAGTATTTACATCTAAGTCCTGGGTCAGGTCATTCGGTTTTAATAGGAAAATATATGATATTGGAAGTGGGGAACTCCTCTCTTCTTTCACAAGAACTCTTAACTTCTTTAAAACATAGAAACATATGCTTTCTTTTTCAAGCTAGAGGAAATATCCAACCATGAACTATCTGCTCACAGTGGAAAGAAAGTGACAATCTTGGTCTCACTGGAGATTTGGAAAAGAAATAAGACTCTTTTTGCAGGGGTTTAATTGGCTCGGGGGTTCAGTTACAGGATAGACTTGATGAGCTAAAATGGATCAGGGGTGACAAGTCAGGTACTCTATCTGTCAAAAATGTTTATTGTGCCTTAGCATAAAAAATATGGCAACAACCTATTAGAGGTTGGAGGAGAAAACTGTGGACCTGGGATTTATCTCTCAAAATAAATTTATTCATTTGGTTACTGGTGGAAAACAAAATACTTACATGAGATAATTTACAATGTAAAGGATGGGAAGGGCCTAGTATGTGTCTTTTATGTTCAAAGAAACCAGATTCAGTTAAGCATCTGTTGATCAAGTGATATTTCACTCAACAAATATGGCACAAGATTATAAGAGGGATAAATTTAAGGAATGTATGGGAGGGGAATACATTGAATGATTTCTATGAAAGTTGGATAAAGAAGGTGCCTAAGTACTCTACCCATCCATCCATTATTAGTTGGCATGTTTGGTTGGAATGTAACAAGGTAATATTTGAAAATGAGAGTCCTTTTATCTGTTCAGTTGTATACAAGTCACTTGGAGGAATTGATAGACTTTTAGATTCTCAAAAAGTGTCAACTACCTAATCCATTAAGTCATCATCCCAAGAAATGTTTACTATGGGATGGTTCGATGGAGCAACACACTCAAATGGATAATAGATTGGTGCAGGTGGGGTGATTAGGATCAATGATCAAATTATTTTTAAATGGAAATTAAATTGTATCCCAGGCACAAATACTAGGGCAAAATTATTGGTAGTTTGGGAAACTCTTATTCTGGCATCTCGATTGCATATCGTTGATATTCAAGTTTTTGGAGACTCTAGAATAATAATTGACTGTTTTAATTTCAAAGGGAAGTTGCAAGTAATTTCCTTAGATTGTTGGAAGGACATAATCAAAGATCTCAGCAAAACATTCAGATCAATCAACTACTCACACATTTACAAAGACTTTAACAAGGAGGCAAACATCCTATCCAAGAAGGCTGTCGAGATGCAAGAAGGAAAAATAACTTATAACCAATGGGAAGAAGGAAATGAGGGCCCTTCTCTCTTCTTAAATCTATATTAGATCACCTTTGAAGATGACATTATCTCTTTTTGGGGGTTGAATTTGCCAAAAACATTAGAGATAGATGATGAATATGATTTCACTATTTTGGATGATCATGTGGGGATAGTTTATGGGACTTAGATGTTTTATTTTTTTCCATACTTTAATCGGCCTGTGTTGGTTTTGGTGATTATAATTTCTTATTATCATAAACAATTGTTGTTATTTTTGAACAAGTACTTTGCTTGTGTACACAATTATATATAATATAAGGAGTAATTTTCGCATTTGATTCATTCTTGAATGATTATTAATTTGTTCATTGACCCCAAAAAATTTCATATTTTCCATAATTTCTTTATAATTTCCCATTAGCGCGACATGGTATCTAGCATTCAATTCATCGTTGAATTATTTTTAGTTAATTCATTGACTCAAAAATTTTGCATTGCATATTTTCCATAGTTTTACATTAAACATCAATTTTTATTATTTTTTTCAAATATTTAAATTTGTTTTTTATTATTTTTTTAAATATATTTATTTGTATAAATTGAAGCGTTATTGTGTAGCCGATTGAAGTGTTATCGATAGTGGTCTTCATGGATGAAAGATAAGAGTTTTTTACACGAAGATATATTCTCCCACTCTTTAATTGGTTTGGGAGGTGTATTGTCTTGGTCCAACCGTTGCTCCTCCTTCTTCTTGATGACATCTACATTTATTACATTGTCATATAACTTATATGCATGTATTATGTTGTCATAAATGCGGCATATATTTTAACATAGGGAAAAAACTTGCATATGCATATATCAGCTATGTCCCTCAATAATGTAACTCTAGTGGTTTCTCTTGATGTGGTGGTGGGTGGTTACAAGTGGCAATTCATGGCCGGAAAGAGAGATAAGTTTTGATTACTTTTTTGGAAAAAGTAACCGACCAGTTTATTTGACACATTTCATGTTTGTACTATATTATCAGTTAGTTTGTAACTCCTTTGAAAATTTAGGTTATTAACATTCTCAAATTGTATAAAATAAATTCCTGCCATTTAATAGGAATATATTTTCACTTTCTATTAAAAATAAAACTAAACACTTTCTATTAAAAATAAAAATAAACTTGAAATTAACAAAAAGACTTGTATACTTGATTACTTTGTTTACTAATTTTTAACCAAAATAATTTAAAACTTTCAAAAATTTTCATATATAAACAATTTACTTAATTTATCATAAAATGATGCACAAAAAAAAATATAAAATTTTAAAAATTTTAGATATATAAACAATTTATTTAATTTACCCACAAATGAATAAAATAATAACAGTTATGTTTATTAAAATTTTCAAAATTTTCCATATATAAACAATTTACTTAATTTACCCATAAATATAAAATGATGACAATTATGAAAAATATAAAATTTTAAAAATTTTAGATATATAAACAATTTACTTAATTTACCCACAAATGAATAAAATGATAACAGTTATGTTTATTAAAATTTTCAAAATTTTCCATATATAAACAATTTACTTAATTTACCCATAAATATAAAATGATGACAATTATGCTTATTGAATTAACTAATAAAAAATAAATAAAATAATCCATAAAAAAAAAAGTGCATATATCCATCCTCACTAGTCAAAAAAAACAAAATACAATGCAAAAACCAAAAGTATAAAGCCCACAAGCTACCATCAAATCCACAAAAGAATCACTAAAGTCTATGTGCATAAAAAAATCGTCTACAAGTAGGAAAATTTGATAAAATACAATATTTGATGAAATACAATATTCCCATAAGATAAGAAGCTGCACAGTAAAAGCATCATAAGCATCATATTCCTGGGCTGTTTTGATGGCTTTTAATATATGAAAGCCATTTTTTCAATTTTAAAATTAACATGTTTTTATTAAAATAATGAAAACTTAAAAATATTAATTTTTATTAAAATAATAATAATGAAAACATAAAATTATAAACATGTTCAAGACCACTATTCTTGTGCAAAATTAATAGTCACACCATATGATACTATGTAAACCATTTTAAGTTATGTGTTATTTTTCCTAACTTTCATCATAAATCATAATACCATCATGCAAATTTGTACTACGATAAAACAAAATGATAAATTTGTTTGATAGTTATGTTTTGTTTTTGCAATTTTATAAATCTACTTTTAAGAATTCGTTATGAGATTTCTTCTTCATCTTTTTAATGTTATTTTATACATTTTAATATTTAAATAAAAAGTATCGTTAATTGAAAAGTTTATCCTTTTTTTCCAACATAAAGTTACTCATTATATCATATATATAATTGTGTACACATGGAAAAAATAACTTAGCCAGATATTAACATCCTCAACTATACTAGGATATTTGAAAATTTTACTTGTGTCCAATTCAACTCGCAGATTGAAGGGAGCAAAGGCATCCCTATTTCAAAAAAAATAATCATCAGTATTTCACTAAAACAACTTTCAATATGTGAAGCCAAAAATATGTTGTCACCTTTCTCTAAGGTTTTGTAGACCACTATAAGAAAACATACATGCTAATATAGATTCAGAAAAAGAGAAGGGCACTTATTTCCTTCTACCCATTGGTTGTAAGTGATTTTCCTTTCTTGCTTCTGGATAGCCTTTTTGGAAAGTAAATCTGCCTCCTTTTTTAGTTCTCGATAAATGTGAGAGTAACTGATAGCCCTGAAAGATTTAGTGATCTCTGTAATTCTGTTCTTCCAACCCACTAGGGAGATTACCTGCAATTTCTCTCTACTAGTCAACCAGTCAATCACTATTTTAGAATCTCCAAAGACCTGCAGAGCATCAATGTTCAATCGAGCTACCAAGTTGAGAGTAGCCCAAACACCTAGTAATTTTTCCCTAGTGTAAATTGAAAGTCCATTTGTAAATTGTTTTTTCATTTAACCTTATGAATCCCCCTGCCACGCTCTAAAGTCCATTTGAGAGCATTGCTCCATCAAACCATCCAACCATAGAGAAACCTTAGATGGGTATCTAGATAGTTATGGAAATGGCCATTTTCCGAGGATCTTTAAATTTATCAACTTTCCCTAGTCTTTTAAATACAACTGAACAGATAGAAGGGTTCCCATTTTCAAAGATTTTATTATTATGTTCCAGCCAAACAAACCAAAAAACAAGGGGAGGAAGACTAATGTATTTTCGCTCCTTTTTTACCCAACTATCATAACAAGCATTTAAAGAGCTTCCTTCCCATTCAATTTTGTATTAAGCCCTCTTTTAATCCTATGCTAGACTTGTTGTATGAAATTGCACTTGACAAAGATAACCAAAACTGACTCTCATTCCCTTGAGCACAAATGGAAAATACTTGGACCTTCCCAACCTTTTTGTCGCAGATTGTCCCATGTAAGGATTTTATTTTCAGCAGACAACCAACTAAAAAGTTTATTTTTTAGAGAAATGTCCCAGGACCACATATATCTCCTCCAGCCACCAATAGACGGTTGCCAAATTTTCTTTGTTATGGCACTATAAACAATTTTTATTGTTAGAATACCTGAATTATCTCCTCCAGTCCACTTAAGCTCATCATATTTATTCTGAAGTTGAACCCCTGAGCTTGTTAAATCCATACAATAGACGTCCCATTCCTTTTCCAGTTCACCGGCGAGTCTGAGCTCAACACTATTTTTCCAATTTGTAGTTATAATCCATGGCATGTTAATACCTTTAGCCTGATAGAGGTAGCTTATCTTTTTATGCTTTAAGACAATGCTTTCTGATATGTTTTACCTAGTATTTGCAAAACAATGCTTTATAATATTTAGAGTGAAATGCTTTTAGTATTGATTATGGTTGGGATATCATTGATTGCAATCAATGATGATTATTTAAAAAGAAAAATTAATAATTATTTCAATCATATGTTTGAAATTGTTGTCACGAAGATACCTTTGATTATGGATACACTGGTTCCTTCTTAAGAGAGACTTTATCCCCTACACCTATCCCCACTTACCAAGGGAGTTCTGTAGTTATGAGAGAAGGGTCTGGTGGAGATACTGGATTGATGGAAAGGACTGGGGAGGGTATTTGGAAGGACGTTTCCTGGTCTAGGGGCTTGGGATTTGAGATCTCCCCTATTAAAACTAGGAGTGCTCACAAAAAAGAAGAAATTTTTTCCACCAATCCTGATTTGCATTTTGCCAACTTCTCTTATAATGGGGCACTTAGAGGCATGAAATCCCTAGCCAAGGAAAAATCATGATCTTGTTCTCCTTAAATATCAGAGGGC
>SNQJ01S0009125.1:160080-170616 GCA_010110895.2 Picea sitchensis | reverse complement strand
TGTGTTGCATCACCTGTAGTCGTAACGTTGAGGGTTGTTACACAACAACACGTACATGTTCAAGTATCTCCAATCTCTTACCTGCAGGAACAAGTCATCCACTAGACCAATCCTCACCAATATGGACTTTGTAGATCAGCCTTGATCAAACACCAATAATGAAAACTATATATTTATAAGATATCATGTATGACTATGAATTGAATCAATATCCCGCTTTTCTATCTTTCAGTCAAATTTGATAATCTTGGTGTTCGATCCAAAATTCAGTATATGAACTTCCTCATCTACCAATCAAACCTTTGATAAAGTTTCTTCTTATTAATTTCAAAAATCAAGTCCAACTTGGTTGCGCCATCCATTCCAACGAGGTCATAACAATACATATTACACTCTTAAAAAAGTCTTCACAAAACACAAGCTATCTCTTATTTTCCTGTGCCCTCCCATGAGGGATTTAGGCTCAAAACTACTCTGATACCATGTTGATTTTTCTATATGAGATAATATTGTATATTCGATATTGATTGATTATTACAATGATGAGTGTTCCATATATAGAGAACATATGGTGACCATCCATGAAGGGATGCATCCCTTGGATAATCAATAACTATTTTATTATTATCATTTACTTATTATATATATTATTTAATTATTAATCTAGGAAAATGTCTTCTGATGTTGTCCAAACATCAACAAGTAGCTCTATCATCCTTGAATCAGAGCTTAGTGCAACATGGTAGCTTTGTTTCACTATCTCGACAGGAGTTGCCTATTGATGACATTGATAGAGGGGTTGGATCTCCAACCCATAAAGTAGAGTGCAGTGCAGAGAGGGTACATGGACATAGCAATCATCCATGTGAACCTCACAGATGCTTGAGTTGCGGGCGGAAATGTTATGGGCCTATGGAGGCGAGTGGAAAACATAGCTCCATGGAGGAGGTCAGTATCTTAACCATCTCTGTGTTCTTCATCGTCAAATATTTATATAGTATTCTATGTATTTATTTTGATATTTTGTTGTATGATTTTTTGTAGTTGTTACACCGATATATGCATCGGTGTCTGTCTCCATCACCGATGTAGCGGTATGGGTAACCTGCTCTTTCGGTGTTCTACATACACAAGTATGTGTTGCATTGGATGTCATTATGAGGTCTATTGCAAGTGCCCAAGGGAAAATAACTTCTATTTCTGAATATAGGGCTAGAAAGTTTGAGTTTTACAGGAATGGACTGGATAGAAGCCAAGTTAGAGACATGGGTATTGCAAAACAAGATTTGATGTCCTTTTTTATTGATCCTCGATCTGCACAAAAACCACCTGTCACTAAGAAACACATTTGTATTTATTGGTGCATCTACCCACAAATCCTTCAAAACTGGATGGATAGGTGTTTTGTGGTATTTGATGCACCTCCCTGCAATAACAAGGAGGTACCTTTATATTTTTTGACAAAATTATGGAAATAATTTGTTTTGGGTCACCATGTGAACTAATTAGACATTGGTGACTTACAAGGGGTGGGTCGAGGGTCTACATAGGACCAAGAGCATTCTAGGTGTGATCCCATGTTAGGTCCTCATCCCCCCAAGCGAAGGCCTAACCCCCCTTCCAACATCCTCCTGTTGTAGAGGTCTTGCATTAGGTACAAGTAGATCTATCATCCTTGAATCATAACCTAGTGAAACATGGTATCTTTGTTGCACTATATCAACAGGAGGTGCTTACCGATGACATTGATAAAGGGATCAGATCTTCAACCCCTAGAGTAGAGTGTAGTGAGGAGAGGGTACATGGACATGACAATCATTCATGTGAACCTCACAGATGCTTGAGTTGCAGGAAAACTTGGTATGGGCCTATGGAGGCCAGTGGAAAACAGAGTTTCATGGATATACCAACATATATACCAACATATAATATGTCACTATATATACCAATGTATATATCGACATTTATATCCCCACAATCAGCATGCTCCCCCACACCTAACACTTCATTACGACAACATTGGTACCAAGACAATACAATATTTGACAGCCAATATGAATTGAATAGAGATAGATCAGAATGTGGACCCCACCCACATATCCTGTCTCATCCCAATGTACACTAAACACATATCCCATCTCATCCTAGATTACACTAGTATCAACCAAAATTGGATGTAGATTGGCTCGACATTGATAACGCTATCTCAAAATGAACAATTCCATGCCGACGCCTCTCCCCCTTCTCTGTCCACCTGGAAATTTGTTGTTTGAACATTTACTTCCAAGTATCATTCACTCCTCGGAAAGAAGAAAAATGTGATTGGGCATTTCTCCCCATCCCTTCTCTGTCCACCTGGAAATTTGTTGTTTGAACATTTACTTCCAAGTATCACTACCCCAAAGAAGAAAAATGTGATTCAGCATTTCTCCCATTTTTATTATCAAGGTAGTGAGGAAAGAGTATAGATATATATATATATATATATATATATATATATATATATATATATATATATATATATATATATATATATATATATATATATAGTTTATATATATAAAAAAAAAAAAAAAAAAAAAAAAAAAAAACTAGTGTATATGCTGATAATGTAAGTGTATTATATATGTTAATATATATGTATATGTACTAAGTAATATATATATCAACATATATGTATGTCATTATATATTTCAATATATAGACTAAAAGGTGTTGGCTTGAGAGTTGATGCTATTGATCCCATTCAACAGCCTTTCAAAGTTCTTGTTTTGTCTCTCCTTCACCATGCGACTTTCCTTCTCTGCTTTGATCGCAGCCTTGGCATCTATAACGTTCCACAGGTTCGCGCAAATTTCTTGTGCAAATTTTAGGTGCATTTTCAAGGCCGTGCATGAGAGAGAGTCAAGGGGGAAGCATGGCCTCTTGATTCCTCCATGAATTAGATCTTTGCTTAGTCTGCCAAAAGCCCTATTATTCCAATTGTTGCGTAGGCTATGATTAATGGAGGCAAAAATCAGAATTAGGTTGAAATCCTTGCATCGTTTCAAAAAGTTTATATCCACGCTCCTTCCTTCAATGTTTATCCTTAGTGTTTCCATCAAATGGATATTCATCCAGGTATCCCCTCCGTACAGGGTGGTAATTCTTTTAAGATTCCTATAATGTGAAATTTGGACAAATTCTTCCGGATTTGCCACAGTAGGAGTCAAGTTGGTTAGACAATAATATAAGTCATATGGTTTAACATATAATTGATATATTATTAATATAACTAATTCATCTAATATTTAGAATTGGTTAAACTATATCATAATTCATATAGTTTAATATATAATTGAACATAAAGATTAAATAAATGTTATAGATTTATATTGTATTTATGAATAGAAGATGATATAATACATTATATAAATTATGTAATTTGATATATTATATCAATTTAGTAGATTATGTAATTTGATATATTATATTAATTTAGTAGATTGATGATGATGATGATTAACGTCCACTACGACCAAATTGGTCTATCAAACCTTAAGAGGCTAAGTGATTACTTGTGATTCTTTAGAATTTTGTTTCTGTGCTCGAAAAGCATTAAGAGAAGTTTTCCAAGATCGCCATACTTTTGTTGAGTTAAGAGGTTAGAAAGGTTGGTAGTGTGACAAATATTTTGAAAATGAGATCTAATATGGGTATAGGCTGGACAATCTAAGAGAAAGTGATTTTCATCTTCAACCTTTCTTAGTGTCACAAAGGTGACACACTCTTTCATCCCATGGCGTTTTAGGAATGGAGCTCGTGAGAATTTGTTCTTATCTTAGCAATGCTTATTTTTTTCTTTACACTTGGCAAAACAGATGGACAATTTTGATCTTCCAGATTAGGGTTGATTACATCCTTATAATACCTTGATTTTCTTTTTCCCTCTAACTCTTTATCACACCACATTTTCTCCTTAAATTTTGATTTGACGTTTTTTTAATAATATCTTTATTCTGAAAAATGGTGTCTTCTATGATTCCCCAATAGTTTATCCAAGACCGGGCATCTTTATGCCATCCTCGTTTGAGTCGATGGTGATTATGACTCGATTTTGAAGCAATTTTAGGAAGCCTCTTTTCTTCCATGTTGTTTAACTTGTTCTTATACATTAAAAGTACATATTTAGTATGTATTACTCATTTCCTCTTAGTGTTGTTTGGAAGACATAAAACAATAGAAGTGCAATGTTGAGTCAGCCAGTCCACAAGTTCGCCTATAAATTTGTATATCATGGAACTCAGGGTGCTATTTGTAGGACACAGAGCAATATAGGCCCAATTTTGAGCCTGCCAGATCGAGAACCCGTGATCCAAAAAGTGGCCAAGTATGGAATGTGGGATCCGTACATGCTCTATAAACATCTCATGTCCATACTTTATAAGAGTACATACTTAGTATGTATTACTCGTTTTTCGGAAAATTTCTAGGTGCAGAAGTTGGCGGATGTACATCTTCAGATTTCAGTTACTTTTATATCACCAGCTCGACCGACCGGTTCCCCGTTTCATATTGTAATAAACGAATATAAATTGGCCCAAGTCCAATTGTGCTATCACATCAACACGAGGCCTTTAAAATTCAAATATCTCGCAAGTCCGCTTGTCAATTTGTATATCACAGAACTCTGGTTGCTATTTGTAGGGCACAAAACAACAAAGGCCCAATTTTGAGCCCGCGAGCCCGAGGGATCCGTACATGCTCTATAAAATCTCATGCCCATACTTTATAAAAGTACATATTTAGTATGTATTACTCGTTTCTTGGGAAAATTTCTAGGTGCGGAACTTGACGGATACACGTGTTCAGATTTCCACCCACTTTTATATCACCAACCCGACCTACCTCTTCCCCGTTTCATATTATACAAAATTTTTGGAACGCAAGTTTCTGAATACGCGGGTTTTTCTTTTAAATAAGATATTTAACATCCTTTAATAATTTTATGTAATTAAATTGTACAATATCAATATCTAATATTAATTCTTTAGTATTGAAAATAATGTTCTTAGGTAGTGTTAGATAGTTGATATGGATCACCATCTGTAAACAATCGCAATCTTGAGCCCACCAGCTTTGGAGTCCGTCTGTCAATTTGTATATGGAGGAACTCCGAGTGCTATTTGAAGGACACAGAAAAATAGAAATGCAATGTTGAGCCAGCCAGCCCGCAAGTCTGCTTGTCAATTTGTATATCGCGGAACTCTTGGGTGCTATTTGTAGGACACAGAACAATAGAGGCCCAATTTTGAGACCACCAGCCTGAGAACCCGCGATCCAAAAGGTGGCTAATTATGGAATGCGGGATCAATACATGCTCTATAAAATATCATGTCCGTACTTTCTAAAGTACATATTATGTATTACTCATTTTTTCGAAAAATATCTTGGTGCAGAAGCTGGCGGATTCATGTCTTCATATTTCACTTACTTTTATATTACCATCTCGACCAACCACTTCCCCATTTCATATTGTACAAACCTTTTTGTCTAATTAAATTGTACAATATCAATACTTAATATTAATAATTTAGTATTGAAAATAATGTTTTTAGATAATGTTAAATAGTTGATAGGGATTTCCATCTGTAAGCAATTGCAATCTTGACGCCATTAGCCCTGGAGTCTGTCTGTCAATTTGTATATCACAAAACTATGAGTGTTGTTTGTATGAAACAAAACAATAGGAGTTGAATGCTGACCCAGCTAGCCCGCAGGTCTGCTTGTCAATTTGTATATCGCAGAATTATTGGTGCTATTTGTAGGCCACAGAACAATAGAGGCCCAATTTTGAGCCCGCCAGCCCGAGAACCCGTGATTCAAAAAGTGGCTAAGTACAGAATGCAGGATCTGTACATGCTCTATTCAGATTTCACTTACTTTTATATGACTAACCCGACTGATGGCTTCCCCGTTTCATATTGTACAAACTTTTTGGATCGCGATTTTCCAAATAGGTGAGTTACCAAGTAGGTGGGTTCAATATTGTGTTTCCATTGTTCTGTCACCTGCAAACAACACCCTGACTTTCGCGACCCACAAATTAGCAAACAAATTGAAATAAAATAATATATACTATGTGAAGTCTAATGGAACAATCATATGAATGAGAGGACATTAAAATTCAAATTCGTCGTTGTTATACGTGCGGTGAAGCTAACAGTACAAAAACTTTACTTGAACATCCAAAAAATGATTGTCTTGTAACTTTTTGTTACTTCTCTTATACAAACAGATCCTGGAAACTACAAACATCGCTCGTTGTATCTATTCCTTGATTGAAGAACCTGTTAACATGTTTAATGCACTCCATAGTTACTGTTAAGACCAATTCCCGCTTCCGAAAATTGCCATCCGCTTTCTCTTTTCTCTCTTCTTTCCCTTTTTTTACTTACTCGTTTTTCAGAAAATGTCTAGGTGCAGGATTTGGCGTATTTGCGTCTTCAGATTTCCATTTTTACTTTTATATCACCAGCCCAACCGACCGCTTCCCCGTTTCATATTGAACAAACTTTTTGAATCACAGGTTCTTGCATAGGCAGATTTAAAATTGTGTTTCCATTGTTTCGCCGCCTGCAACTAGCACCCGGACTTCCGCGATTTACAAATTAGCAAACAAATTCCCCTTCATCTCATATTCTTTCACTTTCTATTTACTTGGTCCTTTTTCTGAATGTCTAATGCTTTTATATACAGAACCCGAAGTTCAGCAATATACAAATTTCCCTCTCGACATTGTGCTTCCGATGTTCCGCTACGCACAAACAACAACCGAAATTCTGTGACACACAAATTGATGGTCGATATTTGTCACTGAGATGCAATATGACGATCAACCCTTCACGTCTCCTGAGTATATCTTCTTCCCTTTTTTTTGTAACCCACCCGACCGCTTTCCATACTTGGGAATTTCTTGGAATCTGTTTTGCGGGTTGGCGGGTGCATGAAATGTACAATTCTTCATCGCAATTCACCATCACCGCTACCTTCGTACTTGTTTCCAGATATGCAATAATTAAGATTTAATGCTAGTATTTCATCCTGCAGGAACCATTAAGATTGCCATTAATGTCTGGAAGGTTGGAGAAGATTTGTCATTACTACGAATTAAACCAAGATTTGCGGAGAAGTGTGTTATCCTTTCCAAGTATTCATTTCAAACATAATGCAATCCGTTTTTGTGCACCGACGGATTGGCACCTTTAAGAAATCTCCAATTCTTAATCTCTCTTCGTCGTCACCGTGAAGTTAGCACTTTTTTCTAAATATGCAATTAGTGATATTTAATGGTAACAACTCATTCCTCATGAACCCTAGAGATTGTCATTGATTAGTGAAAGGCTCGAGGATATATTCCATTGATACGCATTAAACCATAATTTGCGAAGGGTTATATTATCCCTCCCCAATTTTCATTTCAAACACCATTCGGAGCAAACAAAAATTCTCGTTAACTTGTGGCAACAATTCTGTCCAGATACAGTAAACACATTCGGCCATAATGGCCATAGGTTGCACTATTCCAGGGCATATTCTTACTACTCATCTCCCTCCGCCCAGGAGAAAAAATGGAGATGGTCCCTTGGTACACCGAGAGATATATTTCAAGCCAAATAATTCCAAGACAACCTTGCCTACTCAAAGAAACTACCTAGTTGCATTGATCGCTGACGTACAGGTTGATGTCATGGATTCTGAGCTGAAAGAAGATGAACTGATGGGTGATGATATGACAATGAATGATGGCAATGTAGAGACTATTCCCGCTCCTGTGCCTAAATTGAAATCAACCATAATGGGAGGAACTTATCAGCTCAGTGATGGCGGTCCTGACAACACCAAAAGGAGTTTCAAAAAAGAAACTGACACTAAACGCAATAGTCATTTTGTAGCTCGAAAGTAGGAATTCCAGAGGTCCAAATTAGTCCATTATGGGCGGAAGAGTTTCACTGTAAAGAAATGATATGTTGATGATCCCAGAGATATATTTCAATCCAAAAAATTATTCACTTGCGGGACTACTGTCTTGTTCTCTGGATATACAAATAACATCTTCAGGAATCAGGTCCAGAACTCTCACTGGTGCAAGGCATATTTCTACTAGTCATCTCCTTCCACCCAGAATGGACTAATTTGGGCCTCTGAAATTGCACGTGCAACTTGTGTCCCTGAAGTTTTTTAAACTGTGGAGAGATGGTTTCTAGTTGTGTCCTAACTTTCATTTAAGGGCTATTCCATTTTCCCTGTAAAAATTTTCATCTTCTTCCTCACGGGAAGCTTATGAAAACTATCAATTTTACCACAGGATGATTCATTGAGGAGAAAACTGCAAGGATCATACATACTGCAGATCCCATGCCTGTGTTTTTGGAAGATACGTTCAATGTTTTGGCCCGAAGAACTGGGTCCAATTTCCAAGGATAGATGTACAATACTTGATTTTTTTTATTTTTTTAAAATGGATTTTCTATTAAAAAACTTTTCCTTGGAGTCTTTGTTGCTGCTTTTTTTTTTAATTTAACGCTTGTTCTCATTGGCATGGTTCGATGGTTTCGTAGTTCTTTGATATTGTGTTTACTTAGGTTATTTTTTCTAATATGGAACATCTAACAATTATATGACAATGTACAATGTCAATCCACTAGGATTTTATGCAAACAAAAAATGGATTACACACAGTTTAAAACCAACATTCAATTATATTCATAATGAAGATAGAACATAGCAATACCAATGTACAATGTTGCAGCAAAATTGTCATTCTTGTTTCTATACATGCAGTTATTAAGTTTTAATGCTAATAACCCATAATGCAAGAAGTTTACTACTTAAGTTAATATGTTACTATCATGGAAGAATGTATCAAGAACATACTTACACGCACAGGTTGCAATAAAATCTAATCTTCAACAAAGCATTTGCTGACAATTAGTAGAAAATGATGGTTTTTCAACAATGGGGCTTCTTTGAAACCAATTCATGCTTACGAAAAATGCCCTCTGCCTTTCTATTTTCCCACTCTTTTATCCCCTGTAGTTTCTCTTCCTGGTTACTTAATCGGTTTTTTTTTCCGAAAATTCTTTGTTGCGCGGCTTGGCGGATTCACGTGTTTCCACCGAACACTTCCCATTTCTCTAAGTTGGCCCTCTATTGTTTTGTGTCCTACAAGTAGCACCTAGAGTTCCGCGATATACAAATCTATTTTTCCGCGACCTCCAAACAACATTCATAGCTCCACGATATACAAATTGACACACGAGCTTTAGGGCTGGCAGGCTCAAGATTGCCATTTTTTACGGATGGAAAAGTGATAAAACGAGCCATACCACATTTACGTCACAGAAGCTAAATTAAAGGGAAAATCATTTCCTCTATAGTTCTGTGTCCTACAAATAGCACCCAGAGTTCCGCAGTATACAAATTGACAGCCAGACTTGTGGGTTGGTTGTCTGAAAAAATGACTCGGAGTTCTGCGATATACAAATTGACAGATGAAGCATACAACCAAGAACCAAGAACCAAGTAAACTAGCGGATCGTATTCTTGTCGCTATTTTCTGTGCCCGCCACCTTGGCACTTCTTTCCAAGTATATATCTTGGCAGGAAAATGGGATATCTATTACAGATGTGAATATATTGGCCCTTCTTTCCCATCTTCTATACTTAGCCAAATATCCATTTCTCTTTTCCCTGAACTTTATCTTTCTCGTCACTTATTCATTTTTTCGAAAATGTCTGGCTGCATGCGTGGGCGGACTTGCGGGTTCATGCTTGCACTTGTGCTCTTATATCGCGACACCAACTGACCACTTCCCCATTCCATACCCATACACTTCTCCGACCGCGTATTCGTGGTAGGCAGGCTCTAGATTGGACTTCTATTGTTCCATAACTTGTGAACAATACCATCACTTCATGCCCTCTTCCGTGGTATACATTTTGCACTGAAAACTTCTGAGAAATACAATTTCTTCACTGGGGCCTCACGTCTTCTGTGGAGCTATTGTCACCCCATTTTGAAGCTCGTCTATCCATTTTCCATACTTCGTTATTTCTTTGAATTTCTTTCGTGGATCGTCGGTTTGGCGAGTTCAAGAAACATTCAGTTCCTAATCATTGTTTCCTGTGCCCGCGCCCTTTTGAAATTATCAATTAGCAATTATATATAAGATCTTATTTCTAGGCATGCAATTATCAGACGTTAATTTCAAACATCATGGAATGTCATTTGTGCGTCATCAGGTTGGTCCGTTCACGAAAACTTCAATCCTTGATTTAGAGAACTAGTCCGCCCGACCATTTCCCTATTCCATACTTAGCCACTTTCATGGAATTCCGCAAATATACAAACCGGCCGTTGAACTGCCCCATCATGCTCTCTTCTGTTTTACACGTTTTGCAGTCCAAAATTCTAATACATAAAATTTGACCTTGCAACACTCGCCTCTCCTGAGTATCCCCGTAACCATTTTTTGAATATCGTCCGATCGCTTT
>SNQJ01S0009125.1:143753-160070 GCA_010110895.2 Picea sitchensis | reverse complement strand
ATGCAATTACTGAAATTTAATTCTAACAGCTCATCATGCAGGAACCGTATAGATTGTCATTGATGGGAGAAAGGCTCAAGGAGATCTTGTATTAATGCACATTAAACCAATATTTTCAGAGGGTTATATTATCCCTTCCGAGTGTTGATTTCAAAATCATTAAATGTCGTTCGCACGTCATCGCCTTGGCACGTTCACAAAACCTCCAATCCTTAATTGCTCTTAGTCGTACCCGCCACCTTCGCATTTCTAAATATGCAATAAGTAATCTTTACTGCTAACAGTTCATCATGCACCACCCATATAAATTGTCATTAATCAACGAAAGGCTCAAGGAGCTTTCCCATTCATAAGAATTTAACCAAGATTTAGTGGAGAGTTACATTATTGGCTCTAAGTGTTCATTTCAACCATCATCTAGAGAAAACCAACGTTCTCATAAACCTATGGCGTCATCTTAACAATATTTTTGTGGAGATACAATGAACATCTTCGGGCGCAAGGACTAGAACTTCTGGTGGTCCAGGGCATATTCTTATTACTCAACCTCTGTCGCAGAGAACCAAGTAATTTGGACCTCTAGGATTGCTCGTGCAAGCTGTGTCCCTGAGGTTTTTTACTGTAAGGACCTAGTCTCTTGGTGTGGCGATAAATTTATTTCAAACAAAAGAATTATTCCACTGCGGGACCACTATTTTGTTTCTTTGTCACCTCATGTCTTCTGCCAGATGTTAAGATTGTCGGAGCCAACATTGACATTCAGAGGAGAAGATTGCAAACAGTTCCTAACAAAGCATAATAACGGGTTGGACCTCTTTCCCCATTTATTGGAAGACCTGATTCTAGTTCCTGAAGATATCACAAGCTTGCAAGTTAGTTCATTTAGAAATCCATTCCGTGAAATTGCCTGGTTGTTTACAGGAATAACGGGACAGAAGTCCACAACGACTGTTTCTCGGATGGATCTTTATATTTTTTGTTTTACAGTCAACGAACAAGCCATTTTTTATTGGGGAAAGTTAATTTCCCATGAAATATGTTCCCAATTGTCAAGATTCAAAAGGGAAAATAAATGTTATATGTCATCCTACTTAGTTTTTGTGATAGCGCATTGCTGTCAGTTTTCACAACTCTCTTTGTCCAAGAATGTCAATTGGGAATTCGACCCAGTGACGTTCTGGTAGTAGGCCTTGTGGAAGCACAAGGATTCCCACTATTTTTATGAGGTTTTTACTGACTTCGTGTCTGTTTTCAAAGTTTTGTTGTTAGGAGAAGATGCTCCCCGCATATCTGAACAGGCAACCAGTTTTTTGGACAGGGAGGGGACACTTGAACATTTGGATAATTACACTGTGATAAGAATTTTTGGCTCCACAAAAAAACCTGTTGTCCTTCCATGTCACATTACAGACATAATGTTTGTTGCAGAAGTAGCATGAAAATACAACTACTGGTTGCATCTATTGCAAAAGAAGAGAAAAAAACAGTTCATTCCTCTACCTTGGAAAGGAGGGGAGTTTGTGTTGAAAAATGTCAACAAATTTGACGAATCCACAACGCATTCTACCATCTTCAACCTGAGATATGCTGAAAGCATAAGAGGGTTCGACCCTGATAATATTTTTCGACAACATTTACAAACACTTGGCCTTGGCGATTGTTTTTTCAAAAAACACCTGCCCAAAAACAAAGACACTGGCGGCAACACTCCTGCTTCTAATGCCAACGACCTAGACATAGTGCAAATCTGCACTAAATTGTACATGCAACAGGGGAAAGGCCCCGGTGACAAAAGTGTTCAATCGACAAATAACACTCCAAAAAGTACGACATCCTGGAGCATCGCTCCAATGGCCTACCACAAAACCAAAACAACTCAAAGTTCTTCAAATGGAGGAGGAGATAATGACCCTCCTCACTCTAAAATTGATAGTTCTCACAAGCTTCCAGTAGACAAAAAGAGAAAAAAAAAATGTGGGACAGACGGAAGAGCCAGAAATTCAGAGTGAGAACATGGAACTTGAGATTGATCTTGATAGCATGCTCCGCTATCTTGATCAGCCTGGAGACACCATCTAGCATAGCGGTCCAATGGACATATTCGATACCGAAATTTTTGACGAAGATGAATCCTTCGTGTTCCAGAGCGTTGTTTTTGACAGCCAGTCCAAAAAATTGATAATCAAGAAAAAAAATGTAAAAAATAAGAAAGGAAAATATCATTCAGAGGTTGACCTTGCCAACATGTGGTCGTCCCAAATCTGTCAACTTCACAACGCGAGCGGAGATGCACTTCATGATTCCATTGGAGGCATCAAGGCCAAGAATGCCAGACTGAAGGACCGGGTCAAGGAATTGGAGGAGGCTTTGATTCCTATTCCATTACTTGTCAATCCTTTGGCAATAGCCATGCCTGCCACCCCTGCAGCCAACTTAAAAGAATCATCCAGCCTCCTCGCATCCTATAGAGGATATGTGGATAATAATATCAAGAAAAGAATGGAACTGGTTACCGAGGCGTGGAAAACATCACAAACCATCACTTCCCTTGGAACCAGGGCACATAGTTTGCTCGAACATTTGCAGGCAGAGTTAAAAGATGAAAAAAATTTATATTTAAACACGGTCCTTCCTTTTGGCACCATTGTCAACAATATGACAGAAACAAAAAGAAGACAACAAGATCTTCCATCCAAAAACCGATTGATCAATTAAATGCATGGTGGAAAGAAAAAGTGAAGAACCTACATCTCATTGTTCAGTCATGTGAACAAGTCATTTCAAAGAAAGATAAATTATTCACAAGGTTGTCAAGAATAAACTTAGCCAGAAAGACCAACGACTTCCAAGACCCTGACTTAATCGCAAACTCCTCTCCCTTAACTAGGCAAGAGTTCGATAAAAAGGTTTATATGTTTAAGGCGTTGTCTCTGGAAAAGTTTTACAACATCCTTGAATATGATCAAGCTCACGTTGACAACTGGCTAGTCGACTATTCAGTACAGAATGAGGAAATTCATCAGGCTTTGTGTAATCTTTCTATCGACTTATGTGAATTAGAAAACGATATTTTCAACATAAAAATCCAGAATGAGATCAACATCGCCCCAATGAGAAGCTACATTGAAGAATGGTTCGAAAGAGAATTGAAGCAGGCCGCTGACGAAAGGCAACAGGTAGTTGCCAGGATTCCAGTAGCCATCGACGACATCAATGAAATGACAGCCGCAAGAAAATAGTCAAAGGGCTCATATGTACCATCATTGTAAGTCTACTGATCGCATCCTGCTTTGTTTATCAACCCAGTTATTCCATTTTTTTAAATAGAAATGTGTAGGCAAACACTTGTAACTTTCAATTTATTTTTTTGGCAAGTATTGCACTCTATCTTCTTTCTATAGTCATGTTTCTTGTACATATTTCTCTAATGGTCCGCGGGAGCTCCAATCCCAGTCTACAGGACAAATGCATTGAAATTTCCATTAATATGTAACAGACTTTTATTTTTTTATATATTTCAAAATTTCGAGTAGTATGTAACAAACTTTTATTTTTTTACATATTTCAAATAAAACTGTTTTCTTATCTCCTTTTAAATTTATGTCTTCATACATTTTTATCTTTCGCCAGTCTATATGACAAATGCATTTAAATTTCCAAAAATTTTCTTCCACTATGAACAAATTTTTATTTTGTTATATACTTTCAAAAAATAAATCGTGCTCTACATGCCAAGCGTCATTTATTGCATGGATAAATTTCCAAATTTTTTCTTCCACTATGAACAAATTCTATTTTGTTATATACTTTCAAAAAATAAATGGTTATCTACATGTCAAGCGTTATTTAGTACATGAATACCATGTGTGCTTCATGTTCTGTGAAATACATGTTGAACACAAAAATTCCATGATATACAATTTGCACCGAACACTTCCGTCATTTACAATTCAACCCCATTTTCCACAATTTACCTTGCTCCGCGGGGTCGCCTCAACACTAACGAAATTTTATGTCCCATGTTCCGTCATATACATGTTGTTGCACACAACATTTTCGTGATATACATTTTGCACCAAACACTTTCATTTACAATTCGACCCCATTTTCCACAATTTACTTTTTAACCTCGTTGAGACTAAGTTGCCTGCAACCTTGTTAAAATAACTAAATGAAAACATAAAAATATTTTTATTAAAGTGCAACCTTGTTAAAATAACTAAATGAAAACATAAAAAGTATTTTTATTAAAGTAATGAAATGAAAACATAGAAGTATTTGCTAGATTTTGAATAGATTTTCTTTATTAAAATAATGAAAACTTGAAAATATCAATCTTTATTAAAATAATAAAAATAATGAAAATATAGAAGTATTTGATAGATTTTCAGTTGTAACGTTTCTCTCAAAAACATTTTAACAAACTTGTAATTCAATTTAAACATAAATTTGAACAGTTCACATGCTCATCACTGCATTCAGGAGTATTCGTCCCTCTTGTTTTCAGATGCCAAAGTTTTCTTCCCTCATGTTTTCGGATGCCAACAAACTATAACACGATGCACATAATCAAATTGATGAGCAATAATTGATCACTCCGAATAAGAATATAACAAATGTGCACTCCGGACAAATAAGATGAGCTGCACAGAGTTAGCAAGAAATATAAGAAAACAGTTAAAAAGTTTGAAGCAGGGGAGCTGTGTCACAAAAGATATGCCATTGGAATTTGTTAAGTACAGTGACAATCAAATTACCTGCTCTTACCTGTTACCAGGAGTGAGAAAATTGCAATTGAAATCGAACAAAACAATGAGATGATGTCATAACAGTGTACAAGAGTGAAGAATAGAGCAAAATTGACTGCGTTGGGAGGTAAATAATTCTGCACCATCAATGTTTTCCAAAAGATAATGGCAAAAGTAAGGAAAGACGAAAAACATGAAGCCAGGCCAAAAAGGACAATAGCTATGGAGTTTGGTCCAAAGACGAATCATCTTAAAAGACCAATCATCTTAATAAAGAAGGGTGTTTGTTGTGATATTAACATTGTAACTCTCTCCAACGATCAGGCCATAATCATCACAGATTTACTATAATCCAGTTCAGTGATTGATACAAGTAATAAATAATAATGACAGATTTTACATCTAGTAAAGCTTACCTATGCAACCCCAGCAGGTAATACTGCTATGCAGTCTTGTTATTAACAGTATTATAACAAATAGAACATTTGAATCAATTCATAGTAGGTCTACAAATCCTGTGCAAACGATGAGACAATACAGTGCAGAAGTTGAGATTGGGAATTGTCCACATACTTCAGGACAATGTTAAACTCCCACACAGTTTCTTTCCAAAAAGTTTAAGCTACTAATGTTAATGTTATCTGTTTCCTGCTTACTGCCTGCGTTTTGAGGATACTGTTATGTTGAAAGTAGAGTCACTGAGGAAAAGACGGTGAGGCTATGCTCACTTCTATATTATTCAATGAAGACGGATTACATGCAAACCAAAGACAACTAGACTCTCAACTATGAACTGACTCTTAACACGCCTACCACTAACTCTCACAACTGAAACTTATCACTGATGCTTACAAGTGACGCTTACTTCAGGACAATGTTAAACTCCCACACAGTTTCTTTCCAAAAAGTTTAAGCTACTAATGTTAATGTTATCTGTTTCCTGCTTACTGCCTGCGTTTTGAGGATACTGTTATGTTGAAAGTAGAGTCACTAAGGAAAAGACGGTGAGGTTATGCTCACTTCTATATTATTCAATGAAGACGGATTACATGCAAACCAAAGACAACTAGACTCTCAACTATGAACTGACTCTTAACACGCCTACCACTAACTCTCACAACTGAAACTTATCACTGATGCTTACAAGTGACGCTTACTTCAGGACAATGTTAAACTCCCACACAGTTTCTTTCCAAAACTTTCCAAAAGGTTTAGGCTACTAATGTTAATGTTATCTGTTTCCTGCTTACTGCCTGCGTTTTCTGAGGATACTGTTATGTTGAAAGTACAGTCACTGACCAAGCGACTATGATTTCAAACATAGAAAAGCACATGTTCATAATCAAAGGTTTGAATTCACTCAACGTGTTAAACATAGATGTGCACTGATTTTGTTAGAGCTCGAGACACATTCACCTACCCGAACGAAGTAGAGCCAAATAAATCAGGTCCGAATGCGATGGGTTCGAATCCGGGGACTATATAGGCCGCTTATTCTGAGAATTCTCCTGTACGCTATGCGGATCTGGGGATAAGCTCTCATCAAGTACATGGCCGTTTTATCCATTGCGATCTTTATGTTTAACACCAAATCGCTCAGTTGTCTGCAGGGAGGGAAATACAGCGCCAGGGGAACAACCGAGAAGCAGAAAACAATTTCGATCGGCGCCATCTCTCTGATTTTATCTTACCTGAACAATTGCGATCGGCACATCTCTCTGCGGCTTGCAAATTTGCACATTTATTTAAGCCAATGGCTCTCGTGGAATGTTATGCTTGCCAGCTCCATCCTCACGCTGTGGAACCGTGCAGTGTAGGAATGATGGTTATTGGTGATTGATGGTTATAAAGAATCTATCCACTGGGTGGATTGTGGACGATGGAGAAGCACAATGATCTGATATCCTGACCAGGACCCGTTTGACCCGGCCTATAAGTGCATTCTCCCAGACACCCCTACCCCTCAGTAAATGCTTTCATTCCTGCCTGCCTGCTTTCATTGTGGAAGGTCCGTATATCGAACCCTGGCCTTCTTTCGTTAGGAAGGTGTGTGTTCACCATTCCCACCCCTACATAGTCAAATATCTCCCCAGGGTCAGAATCTTAACATCTCAATTGGCAAACAAGCATCTCTGTAAGGTGTGAAACCCGGAATAGGTACAAATTTGTGGCTGGTAAATGCCGAAAGGATGGTTTGTAAAAAGATGATTTGCAAAATCCAGAAAAGAGAAACGGTCTAGAGTAAAAAAGTAAATATGTAAACTGATGTCTTTATAATAGTGAAGAAGTTAGTGGTTGAAATCACAACCATTAATTTATTGGAACTACTAAGAAAACTAATGATTTAGTATATTGATTTGATATATATTGTAGAAATGATGATTATTAGTGATTAATTGTTATAAAGAATCTATTCATCTTAAATCTTCACCTTATGAATACAAAACTAGGTATCTATTGCATAATTCAATATTCTGTACTTGAATCTGACACTTGTAAACATAATTTTAAAGAAAATAGTTATAATTTATGTTCCTCGGAATCTTTCTCTGTGTTGATTATTTGTGAAATCCTTCTGTTTATGCAATTATCTTACATGTTTCAAGATTGGTATTCTTGTACACAATGAACATTCCCATCATATGATACTATGTAAACATTTTACTTTATGTGCTATTTCTCCTGACTTTCATCATAAACCATAATACTATCATCGAGATTTGTACCATGATCAAACAAAGTGGTAAATTCATGGTTGATAGGTATTTTTTTATTTTTTTTCAATTTTACAGATATACTTTTAAGTGTTTGTTATGAGATAATTTCTTGACTTTTTATGTTACTTTATTCTTTTTAACATTTAAATATAAAATACAGTGAATTGATAAGTTTGCCTTGCATATGCTAAACAATGCTTTTTAATATTTATAAAATGAAATGCTTTTTAGTATTGATTGTGGTTGGGATATCATTGATTGAAAACACTGATGGTTATTTAAAAGGACACAAATTAATAAAGCTTCAATCACATGTTTGAAGTGACACCCATCCATCTAATTTTCAACAAGTTGTTGAATTTTAGGGACTTTCATCACCTCTAGTATTATTGGTACAGCTGTTTTGGTTTTGGTTTTCCTTGACTTCTGGAGACTTTTTCCATGAGACTCGCACAGGTGAAGTGACACCACCATTGGTATACAAACAATAATTGGAGTGAATTGGCATGCACTAACCAAATTTAATTATTGGCATGCACTAACCAAATTTAAAGACCTCAAAGAAGATATTTCTTTAATTTCCCGACTTCAACTTTGTTAACGTCTTGTCTCTTCGATGATATTGCACCAGAAATTTCCTATCTTTTTTTATGATATTGCAGTGGAAATTTCATCAAAACCACCGTCAAAGAAGACTTCGAGTCAATAGGTCGGTCTCTCTCCCCCTCAATACGAGGACATTTCACTTTATATATAAGTCAGATATTTATATATATAGCTTTGAGTAAAAACTAATGTGAATTTGGGTGGTTAAAATAGTACCCATATCCTAAAGTGTAGAGAAGGTATTTCATATCTTATATAAGAGAAATAGATATGAAGAAGATTTTTTTATTCTTGAGGGATTGTTAGTAAAGAAGGGGAATATTTTTCTTGGAGCACTTTGTGGTAAGTATATTGACTATGTCATGAGAGTAATGTGTTTGGATTGAATAACATTATAGTTTTGTAGGAGTATTCTTCACCATGGTAGTATTATCATTTAATTTAGGGGTAGAATCCATATTTGATTCATACATTTGGGTGGTGAATATCTTTTTAGCAATTCGTTTGGTGGACTCTCATTCATATATATGTGTGTGTGAGAGTGTGAGAAATGCTTTCTATTTATAATCTACAACATAAAGCCTTGTATTTAATGGGTAATGAATTAATTTGAAATATGCAATGCTATTTCCATTGTTGTTTTAGTTACATGTGGATTCTAGGTTATATTGTTGTCAATTGAATTTGGCCTAGCAATTGGTTAATAGAAAAAAGAAAAAGGTTATATTGTTGTTAATCATTCTAATTAACTAACTAACCGGAAAAATAAGCCACAAAGTGATTAGTCTTAGCCTTTTCCTAGTTTCTACCTCTTTGGAAGATATAGTAGTTCAAAGTGAAGTGATTTGTCTGAGTGCCTGCCTCATTTCTGCCTTTTTGGCATATATAACAATTCACTTCTTATTTATTTGGCACCAATTTACATTAATTAGGATTTAGTATTCGTTTATTACATTGAGAAACGTTTTCTACGGCCCAATGAGAAAGATGTGTAATTCCTTCCATGCTCAACATGGAGTTGACACATTTGAATGTTGACCATAAATAAAATATTTCAATATCAACGTTATATGATGATGGTGGTTAACGTCCTCATATATATAAAAACCACACACCATCCACAAGATAACATAAAGATTTTCTCTGGGAAACCCTTATGGGAGAAAACCTAGCTAGAAGGTGAGGTTTCTCTGCTCTATTTTCTCTGGTATGGAAATAATGCAAGTACAAAGGATAAGGCACTCTCTATGGAGTTACATGAGCCCTGTGACCTGTTAGTTTGCTACAGAACATTAACCCCCTCTGTTATGTCTAGCCTTGTACTTTAATGCATCTCCTGTGAGGTCCTCCCTCACTCCTCCTTGTTGTCCATATACAACATCTAAGGGTGAAGGTGGAAAATATCCAAAGCAAGTTTCAAAAGGTGAATTACTAGTAGAAGTGTGGACTAGTCTATTATAAGAGTGTTGTATATAGATTAGATTTTCATCCTAGGTATTTGGATGCTTCTTATTGTAACCCCTCAAAAGCTGCACCAAAGTCTTGTTGACTACTTTTGTCTACCCATCTATTTGTGGATGGAATGTTGTAGACCTCTTCAACTTAGTGTCCATATTGTCCCACATTATAGTCCAAAATGCATTGAGAAATATGGTATCCCTGTCTGATATGATGCTTCTTGGTATCTCAAAGTGCACCTAGACCTGTTCAAATAAATTGTTTTTTACTTTTTATCCATTGATGGTATTTTATAAGGCACGAGAATGCACATTTTGTTGAACCTATCAACTACCACAAATAGATAGTCATGTCCTTTCCTGGTTGTTGGTAAACCTCCCACAAAATCCATAAAAATACTTTCCCAAGGTCAATTGGGTACAGGTAAGGTATGATATATACCTTCATTCCTATTACTGGGCTTATTGGTACAAAAAAGTATACATCCTCTAATATACTATGCTACATCTTCTTGCATTATGGGCCAATACGCATACCTTTGTAAGTTGACAACTTTCTTCCCAACACCAAAATGACTTGCAACCTTGGAGGTGTAAGCCTCTATGATAAGCTGCAATTGTTCACCTTTAGGAATAAAGATATTGTCAAGCTTGTAGAGTAAGCCATTCCAGAAATGATAGTCAACCTTGTCATCACCTTTTTCTATATGAATTTGGTCATGTAGTTGTTGAAACACCTCCTTGAATTCCTCATATTTAGTGTATGCCTCTTTATATGCATCACGGGTAAAAGGTTCCATGTGCATTAGAATTCCCAAAGTTGTAATATTAAATGTGGGTGGTCATGAAAGCACGTCTTCCAACTTATTTGTGCTACCCTTCTTATACTTTCTGACCAAATGAAATTGTTGTAAAAACCCCATCCACTTGTAATTTCTAGTTTGTTGTAGCTTACTACGGGCCTACAAATACTATAGTGGTTGGCGATCTGTGTGGATGATAGTCTCCTTTCCCATCAGATAGTGCTTCCTCTTTTTGACAACTTGTACCAATGAATATAGCTCATTTTTGTAGGTAGGGTATTTGAGAACCACCCCATGAAATACTTCAAAACCATAGCATATGAGCCTTCCCCCCTACATCATTACTTCTCCCATGGCATACCCACTTGCATCTATCTCCACTTTGAATGGATTCATCAAGTTTGGTAGTGTGAGAATTGGTTCTTGAATGATATTTCTTTTCATCTCATCAAAGGCCTTTTGTTGATTCTCCCCCCACTGGAAAGTTTAGTGACAATTGTAGGAACTAGCCATTTCGTAATGGCCTCCATATTTGTGGGATCTATCTTGAGCTTCCCTCCACCGATGAGATACCCCAAATACACCAAGTATTGCTGAGCAAACTCACATTTCATGAGATTGGACAACAATTGGTGCTTCTTCAGGGTCTCTAACACTTGCATAAGATATGATATGTGCTCCTCCTAGGTAGCACTATAAACTAGTATATCATCCAAATAGACAATAAAAAATAATATAGATAAAGGTGTAAAACATCATTCCTTAGTCTCATAAATGTAGCCAGTGCATTTCATAAACTGAATGGCATAACCAACCACTCATACAAATCTTTCCTTGTCTTGAAGGTGCTCTTCCATGTATCTTGTTCATTGACTCATACATAGTGATATCATGATTTCAAATCTATCTTAGTGAAGTGTTTGGCATGCTAGAGTTGGTCCAACAGATCATTGATCCTTGACAAAGGGTATCAATTCTTCAATGTAATCTTGTATAATTCCATATAATCGATACACATTCTCCAAATCTCATCATTCTTGGGAAAAATTATGATGGGTGACCCACAGGTGAGATACTTGATCGAATCACACCCCGCTTCAATGACTGTTGCAATTGATTCTTCACTTCATTCACTTCTAGAATGGACTATTTATATATCCCAATATTTGGCAAGGGGGAGTCTCGTAATAATTGGATTTCATGCTCCACTTCCCTCTTAGGTGGTAGACCTTTAGGCTTATTGAACACTCCTATGTATTCATGTAGAAAATCCTCTAACTGATGTTTCTTCTCTTTAGTACAACCTTATAGGGATTCCTTCACTCTTATTGACTCATCATCATATTTATTTTCTCTTAAGAAAAGAAAAACATATTTCTTGCTAGAACTAATCAACTTCTTGGCTTGGTTGGCACTTACCAGTGACATCTTTGACTTTCCTTTATGCATTTTGATGATGTAGGAATTCCCATTCTTGATCAATCAATATTGGTTGTCTCTCTGCATGAATATTGCATCCATCATATACATGTAAGTGCTTCCAAACACTACATCAAGGGGTAATACGCCCAATTCCACTTCATCAATAAACTCATCACTTATTGCAATTTTAATCTTATATTGTTTTGTTACCTTTATCTTTGCATCCTTGTTTACCCAACCCAATGGATATGGGATAGGATGATTGTGAACCCCCAATCCAATCTTGTTGACCAGATCCATTTCTATGAGATTATCTTATGAACCAGAGTCAAACAAAGCATCTATCTTGGTCTTCTTAACCTGAATATTAATGTGGAAGAGCTTTGTCATCACCTTCTCTTCCTGGTGATGAAGGATAATCAGATTCACCTCCTTCTACACAAATGTGAAAACAATATTTTCATCCACATCTGAGCTACTTTCAACCTGATTGCTTGAATATATGGCTAAAATATTATTTGTATTTTTGTCCTTCTTGCGGTTCTTTAGTTTCAACTCTGAATGTAGTTTCCAACATTTTTCCTTGTTGTGGCCATCAATGTTGCAATGATTTTAATTGTTTTTGGGATATTTGTAATGATGTTCAATCGCTGATATATTCTTATATTTTCCCCCTTTCCACTTCTTCTTCCCCTCCTTGGAAGCTTCCTCGTGTTCTTTTTTCTTCGAACCACTTGGATGCCCCTTCTTTTGGCTATGTTTCCCAAGTTATATGCATGTACAAATACCTCATCCATTGTTCTTAGATTGAAGAGAATCATCTTATTTCTTAGATGATTGTGTAAACCCCCTAGATACTTTAGGAATACATCTGGGTTCTTGGGAGATATACCCAACACGATGGCCATCTTTCTGAACTCAGTGGTGCATTCTTGTACACTTTTCTCTTGCATTTTCCCGAAGTAGTGCCACTAGATCCATTGGTCCTGTACATACTCGATAGGGTAGAATTGGGACTTGATGAGTGTTTTTAAGTCCTCCCACCTAGTTATTAGTAGATCACCCACAACCTAATTGTTTATGTATGGCTTTCCCACTAGGTTAAAGTATGGCCCTCTAACTTCAATCTAGCAAATGAAATCTTATGCTCTTTTTCTATATGGTGAACGCTAAAATAAAATTCTAGTTGTTGCAACCATTGATTCAATTTTAATGCATCGATCTCACCTTGGTATGGATTTATGTCCACTTTCACTTCCATCTTGAATAGGAATTGTGAAGGGTTCACGACACTCGAACTTGGCTACTCTTTCCTGGATTATTTTCGTGACTCCTTTCCCAAGTCTTTCTAATCTCCCAATTTCCCCTCTCATCTGATATTTGAGTTAGAGTATCCATCATCTCCGAACGGTCTAAGATTTCTTACTAGAGCCTACATGAGGAGGTTCATATTGCGACTAATGTCAGCAAATTTCTCTTCCAACCTCTAAAATCTCTCTTCTACAGGATCTCAAGGGTTGTTATGAATAGACTCATCTTCCATGGCTAGGGTTTCTATGAGTTCTCTTTAAGACGATTCTTGTATCCTACAATTTCCCACAAATACCCAAAATAAAAACCTACTCTGATACCAATATGATCTGTCAACTACCGTGGATATCCCACTGAAATAGTTCGTGACAACAGATTTGATAAATAAAACTTAAATCTACACTATGAAGGTTAAATTCCTTTAGATTCTAGAATATTTAGTTGTTGGTTTTCTGCTTATGCATGAAATAGATAAAATGTGGAAAATAGAGAACAGTAAAATAAAATCACACACCATCCACAAGACAACACAAATGTTTTCTCTACGAAACCCTTACAGGAGAAAACCCAGCTAGAAGGTGAGGTTGTTTTTGTCTCTTTTCTCTGATATGGAAATAATGCAATTACAAAGGAGAAGGCGCTATCCATGGAGTTACCGGAGACCCGTGGCCTATTAGGATGCTACAAAAAATTAACCCCATTTGTTATTTTCTCTAATTCCCCACTCCCAATTGTTCTACTCTGCAATGGAACAAAATACAATAACATAGAATGTAAACCCTTGTCCTCCTAGTGGCCCAATATTTAACATAGCTTGATAGCCATCTAGGAGTAGGATTTTGACTTCCTCAACCCTCAATTATGGTAGGGTTTTGAACCATATAGAATATTCTTGAAATTCCTCACATGGATATCCTCATATGCATGAGTAATGGGGGGTGACGTGGCATCCTCTCATACTATGGTGATCAATTTGATAGGTCAACTTGCATGAGGAATAATGTTTGTAGACGAACTCTGATTGATGCACAGTTTGAACCATTAGAAAGGTATTGGAGTCTAGAACATTGTCAAAGGGGTTGTTATAGGTGTCAGACAACAAAACCCCCAAAAATGAAGTTTAATATCTCAAAATGGCTCCAGAATGTTCCAAACCCTAATTTTCCAAACTGGAACCTACCACTAAAATGACCCTGCAAGCTAATTCCTCCAAATTTTTCCACTCTGAAAGCATCGAGATAGATGAAAAATAATATAGTGATCCAATCCGAATGATTTGTCCCATGGGGTTCTACATCATCAAATTGTTTTATCAATTCTTCTTCTATTGAGTAAGGAGACTCTTCATGGAAAGCTAAACTTTTATTTTCCTAATCCTCATTTTCACGAAACAACCTTTTTGGTTGTCCTTCTAAGATTTCATAATCCACCATCGGGAAAATATATTGGTCAAAACCCATATCCCTCATGAATGCATTTGAAATAAGACCAATACATTGAGTTGCAACACCATTTCGATTGGAAGTAGTGAAAATGATAACATTGGCTCCTAATCGCATTGTACCTATCTTGAAACCATTTCCATATTTCCCACGTGTAGAACTTTTCAAGGAGAAACCAAAAGAGACACATTGTCTCAAGACTAGATCCATTCCTCCTCCATTGTCTTGAATTAGTAATGATGGACAATTATCACATGGGTTAGTTATTTTTTTAATTGCAACAATTGTGGTTCCATTTTCTCTCTCATCCATTGCATTATCCAACAACTCCACTCTATCTCCTAGAGCCCATTGATGAGAGGTAGAATTAGTTTCAAGGTACAAGGAACTCACTAAAATAATATCATTGGTTGGTTATTCATTTTTAACCGAAGATGGTGGTTTATCACTGTTCCAATATTTCCAAAATTCACTATGCCCAAAGGGTGAAGGGATATCAGAGGACTCATGGGCATGTTGTAATATTTGGAGTGTTGGATCTGACTAGTTGGTTGGGCCATGCCTTGCATGAGTCATGACTTGTACGGTTGGGAAATCCTCTTATTTCTTGCTAAGATTTGAGGATATTGTTTCCAATAAATGAAGGTACTGCTTCTCCTCCAACTTCTCATTTTATTCATCCTTGACTTCCCAATTTTTAGTGATGTCCTCGAGAGGCGCTAGGTGATCTTCTTCGAACTTATGTAACTCTAGCTTGAACCTTATTGGATGTCCAGTGATTGGTTGCATTGAAACTGAGTGTGGTTGGTTGTCGTTATTTTCATCAACATTTACCCCATTGAAAGTGCCATTTACAACTAGGGGCGTGCATACCTCAATTGGATCAATTTCCTTAGGGAGAGGTTCAATTTCAATGCGTTTCTCATATTTATATTTTTCAAATATTTTATCTATAGAATTTTCCATGGTATCAATGATTTTAATCTTCATTTGGTCAAAAATGGCATTTATAGTCTCTCTAGTTGTATCCATGATACATTAAAAAAAAATACAAATGATATGTAAATTCATTTTTACTAGTTCAATAAAATAAATTTTCACCTACTCAACAATTTTTTTTATGGACTATTAACAAATTTTTACGAAGTTGTATTAACAAATACCATGGGCTCTATTGTGTATTTTTCAAATGTCATGTATTTTAATTAACATATGAGCTTTCATTATTATTATTATTATTTATTATACTTCTATATTTATTTTATTTATTATTACTACTTAGCTTTAGACCTTATTTATATAAGGTTTAGTGCATTGATTTTAGTGATAGTACACTGATTTGACACATTTCAATGTTAAAATACTTCAATATGAACATTATATGATGATAGTTAACCTCTTCATTATATATATATATATATATATATAGAGAGAGAGAGAGAGAGAGAGAGAGAGAGAGAGAGAGAGAGAGAGTTGAAACATTTATGATGCCTATTGTTAATTATGAGGGAGATTTGTAGTTATTTTTGTGTTCAACACATAGTTGACATGTGACAGACACATATAACTTTTATGATATAGTGCACAATGATTTAGTCTATTGATTTGAGTGATAGTACATTTCAAAATGAACAAGTTGCATTTATTTAAATAACTATTTAGTAAAGGTGTCAATAATAGTATGCTAAAGGTGGGATTGAGTTAAATTACATATAGCGATATTAAACAACATGGAATAAATTGCAAATAGAAAGAAGAGAAATATGATGTTATGACAATCCATATAATTAAACAAAAATTATATATATATA
>SNQJ01S0009125.1:116913-127045 GCA_010110895.2 Picea sitchensis | reverse complement strand
TCCTATCAATATATAGGAGAGGATGAGATGGTTACATGGATGAGAATGATCCCACCAAATCAGGGAAACCAGTAAAATGATAACCATTCGAATGCCAACCCATTTTCTAGAAGATTCCCTTCTAGAACCCTCGAGACTTCTTCTTTTTTCCAATCTTGAAAACAAGTTCCCACCCTAAGTATAGAGCACAGTGCGAGAAGTTCGCACCCTAGCTGAAGGTGGCCTGCGAGAATGGGTCATTCTCGCACCCTAGGCTATAAGCAACCTGCGAACTCACTTTGAAAATATGTTTTCTGGAAGGAGATGAATGCCACTTTTCTCAGGAGAAAGTTCTTGTTAGGAGCCTGAGTACATCATTGTCAATACACCATCAAGATGACCAAAATCATGTGTAACACCAGCACTCCCTGACAGTGGGTAGGGGAGTGCTCCTCTTCAAAATCCATTTTTTTGTGGTTTTTCCAATGGCAAAAGGTTTGTACTTCTTGTCAACTGATTTCTCTTCTTCCAAACTAGCCTTTGAGGTGTCTTAAGTGTCTTTGTGATGTTGTTAGAGGCACGACATGGGAAATATGGCAGTATGATGTTTGTGACACTTGCAACACTTCTAGTCAAGATGCGACACTTGCGAACAAGATGCGACACTTACAACACTGGTAATGACGACACTTGCGACACTATCAAAGTGAGTAATTTTGAGGTGTAACAAATTGCCCCCCAAAGTATGAAGTTATAAGACGATGATGACTGAAGTACTTTGTAGAATTTTTCGAGCAAGGGTATGGATGCAGAGAAACCGGAAAAATATGCACACAACCATCAAACAAATATTATGACATGTTTCAAACCCAAGGCAGGCATACCTATGCTTGAGTGATAAAGATGTTTTAGGCATGGCTGCCATAAAATACACCGCGGATCCATAATTATATTGACAAAATGGTATAGCCATTGGATATACAATGTGGATCTATACTTCTATGACCTAAACTGATTGTAGCCACGAAGAATACACAATGGATATACGATATGGAAAGACATAGCCATGACCAATACAAAGTGGATCTATGTAGTAGTATATGTGTCATAGTTCAAAAGAACCCCTTCGCAACCTGAGAAAAGTATACATAAGAGTGAAAACTCAACCCAGGGTCTTCTTACCGATCCCGATATAGTATGAATCTAACCATGTGAATAAATGTCCTAATGTCGAACATGGTAGAAACCACTTGATTACTGGTCAATGATGTAAATCTTTAACAAGCGCGAGGGAGATCACCATTGATGTCAATGATTCCCAAGGTACTCTAGTACATTCCAAAGAATGTGAATGAATGAGCTGAAGTCAAACATCTATGGAATCATCCAATTAGGGTAAATGATGTAAACCCACTTTCGGACGCGAGGAGGCCTACCATTGAGGCATACAGGTCCCAAGGTACTAATTGGTTTCTAAGTCTAGTTCCCGGATAATGTGTTGAATTCGACGGGAATAGACTCGTCGAAGGAGGGCCTTGATGTATCCCCCATCAATGACACAAAACTGACACAGAGATGTAATTGGTAGATCAAATGAGCATGGACTGACACAGGTATTGAAACATGATATTTATGATGGCTGACTCCTGAGGAAGATACTTTCCTTGAACACTGAGGCAGAACAGCAGAAACCTGTCATGGACCAAAACACGATAATGCAATGGATGTTGTGACGTTCGTCAGGTTACCCAAATGAGTAAAAACAAACTCAGAGGATTGGCTCATTGCAGAGGTTTAGTGGATAAAAATGTGTGCAAAGACAAAGTGTCGTGTTCAAAGGTGACAATAAGAGCTATTGGTAGTGTTCTCAAAAAACTGCTCGGCTTGCTTCTTTCAATTTTTCCCCCATCCAGATAGAAGAGTACCTCTTTTTAATTTAATGAGCTCGAGGAGGATAACACATGCTCAATATGACTCACCTTCGGTAAGTCCCTCTTCCTTTGTTTATCGAATTGGAAGAAGTAAGGGTTTGGTCCCATATGGGCCCTTCAATGTATGATTGTTTAACGAGTCCAGAGAAGGTAAACTCGATGGTTTTTCATATTTAGAGAATCTAAAAACAACTTAAAGACGACTCCAATGTTTTACTTTTTCGTAATGTTAGTCTCGTGAGGCCGAAAAAGAGATAAATTATCACTCGAAAGATGCCCTTTCAAACCTTTTAACGAGTGGGAAAGGAAGCAAGATCACTCGACAATCTTTTCATGTTTAGAGAGTCTGAAAAGAGCTCAAAGAAGAATCCAAGGGGTTCCTTTTTCATTTAACCATGCAAACCCGAAAAAGAGATAAAAGGTTGCTCGGTTGCATTCTCATGTATTTACGAGCACAAGAAAGAACAAAGACTAAGCTCGGTATGCCCCCAGCTTGAAAGATGGGGGATTAAATCCAGAATGATCATCAAAGGCTGGAGACATGCCCTCCAAGCTTCAATTCATTCACTGACATTGAGGTTGTCACCAATTTCTCTACTAGACGGAGAAAAAATATAACAGTGGATGAAATGAAGTTTCAAGAGAGGTGATTGTTTCATTTTTTAACGAGCTTGACACATAAAAAAAACTAACAAAAGACGGTGATGGATCCGGTAAAGTACCGGTACCGTTAGTGACTTTGCCTTTGTCAGGGTTACCTAGTGTGTCGTATGTATTAGAGCGATTGTTCAAATTAATCCCATTAAACATATAAATATGTGCACTCGTCGAGGCCTCATCATGAGGAAGGCTAGAACTGCCCCCAGGAGAGGGGGTTTGAGAAACCATGGATTGTTGTTGTGGAAAAGGATGAGTAAGCACAGTAGGTTGTGAATTTCCCTGGAAACGTTTGGCCACTTAATTGCGATGTGGACAGTCTCGAGTGTAGTGATCGTCACCACAAATGATACATGGGAATTTTAGTTTCCGTTGAGTTTTCTTTTCAGTAGTAGGTCTTTGAGATTGATTTTTTGGTTGTTCATTGTTATTAGTATTTTTCGATTTATTTTTTGTCTTCTTCTTACCTTCGGATTTTTATGAAGGGGCATATTGAACTGCATTCACCTCAAAAATATGAGTTTGAGGGGAGGTAAAGGAGAGTGTGGTCGACTAGGAAGTAGATTGAGTTTTGACGGAACTGATAACACCGTCCACATGAGATGAGGAGGACGTCTTGGATGGATGGGTATTAGCTCAAGCAACATTTGGAAACAAATCATACAAAGTACCAGATTGGGAATAAACCAAATCTAAGTACTGAGCCCGAGCAATGGTTTCTTCCTTGGTGACTGCGCCACCCATAGTGACATCGTGAGTGATCGGAGGTAAAAGTGATTTAGTAAACCATTCTGCCAATAATATGTCAGGAATGATTACCTTGATCATCCTTCGTCGTCATCTCCACTCATGAATATGGTCAGAGATATGCATGGAGTCAATTTGAATAAGGGAGGTTAAGAGTTCAGTACCCATATCATAGCGAATAGGTAGTTGAAAGTGTGTGAGGAAAGACATGGCAAGGGAGTTGAAATCATGAAAATAAGCACGTGGTAGTTCAATATACCACTTTGCTGCTGAGCCTGTAAGTGTTCGTTGAAAAAGACGCAAATGTATAGAATCCTCCATGAGGGAGTTTGATGAACACCACAAATGGAAAGTCATCACATGGTTATTTGGATCTTTGCCAGATTTTTCGTCAAATTTCGGAATATCAAAAGGAAGCTTAGCTAGAACAACTGACCAAACCGGTGAATGAAAAATAGGATCATTAGTTAACCGAGACAAGTCTGGGAGATCCAAAGTCGCAAGGAAAGGTAGTTGTTGGTTAATTTGCGGATGATACTGGTGTGGCATAGGAACATCAGTAGGACCATAAAATCGGTTAGGTGGATAGCTGTAACCAGTAGGTCCTCCTACATACGGTTGTTGCTGACCAGGATAAACAGGATTCGATGATGGCTAAGAAACATTTGCATAACCCGGTGAGTTCTGAGCATTATAAGCCAGGTGATTTGCTTGCCCAGAAAGAGGATGAACATTGTTCCTTTAAGGAGGGTAAGGAGTAGATCCCAGAGGTGTATACACATTAGACCCATGGGGAGGATAAGGTGGTTGTCCTTGAGGACTCCAGGTGGTGTTTGGGATGTCTCCCAGATAAGGTTGTCCATAAGACGGTCTGGAAGGAACAATATTTGATACTCCTCCTTGTGGGTTATGATAAGAGTGCCCCCCAACATGGGGTTGGGTAAATGTGCCTCCAGAAGATACGCCCCAATATTGTGAAGGGTTTCCAGCAGACGAAGTTTCCCCCCTGCTAATGGTGGATTAACGACCGGGGTATGACTGGTAAAGGGAGGTTGCCCTCCGGGAAGAACGTGAAAAGGGGGTTGTCCCCCAGGAGGGGTAGGCCTGCCATAGGATGATGGTCTTCCAGAAGGGACAGGTCCGCTAGATGGTGGTTTCCCTCCAATCAGTTGCATTTGGTTGGCAAGGGTCTACATTCTCGGGTGAAAAGATGTCCTAGCAGATTCGTGCGGAACATGTGGAGTTGTAGAGTGAAAGTTTGTAAAAGCAGGGGTAGAGATCAAAGTGCCTTGGGAATAAGTAGAGGTGATGAGTCCAACATTACGATAGACTTGTGTTGACGCAATAGTAGGATTAATGACATGATCGATGGGGTGATTCATCGTTTGACCAAATGGCCCACTTTTAACAGGAGGGTCATGAATATTAAAGGGTTGTCGAAAGGATTCAAAATGCTCATAGAGATCGTGTCCTGATGAAGTCCTCCATACAAAACGAGTAGGTGTGGGATTTGTATCTACTGTAGTGGTAGGACGAACATGAGTACTATACTAATCACCAAAGGTTGGTTATGTGGATCCCATATATGTTTCGGTAAAATCTCTCACAGGTAACTGTGGGACCTCTTCGTCTATGACGTTCCCAAGGGAGTCTAAACGAAGAAAAAGTGGTTTGAGAGGGGTTACCGACACATATGTAGTGTGAAGAGTGGGATTCTCAATTGTAACCAAAGCGCCTTCTGAATTGTCTAACGGAGGAGCAACAACACTCCCAACATCATATTAATTTTCTACCTCTCCACATTAGTTGTCTTCTGGAGGGTTAGGAGGTAAGGGTTGGTAGCCTTTCGGAGGCAGCCCTTGCATCCTACATGATCGACGAAGACCTTAATCGTCTATAGGCTCAATTTTCGAGAATAACAGTACACGCTGAAAATCTAAGGCCAACTAACAAAAAGAGACATCATATGCTAATAAAATCTAGGAATCAAAACCAAGAAAACAAAACTTCTCTCGATGATCATACTAGTTGGTGATGAAATCCAATTTCGCATGATCAAGTCAAGAAGGGGATAGGATATGGTGGAACAGTTACAATGGTGACTTGGTTAACGGACTTTCACCTTGGTGCAAGCTTCCACGCAGTAATTGTGGATTTACCCTCCAAGGAGCCCGAGTGAGTTTGACCAATGTCTGTCCCAGGTACAGTGAGACTTCCCTTCACTGTCACCTCATGTAAGTACCTAAGGATTATGGAAACTACGGACACCAACTCGCATACAGACCCTGGGCGGGTACAGTCGACAGTTCGATCCGAACGTATGGGCAAGATAACAAGTCCGAAATCAACTCGAGAGGCTCCCACACATAATCATGGGTATACCTTCAAGTGACCCCCAATATATGATCCGACCACTACAAACAGTTGAACCACGGAGGGATAATCACTGTAACTCACCCGAATGCGACCTTGTGTGTAACCCCTGTGTGAGAGGGGGATCCCAGAAATTCTATACGACAATTGGGTTTGACTCTCCGTATCTCAGGATGCTAATGCTCATTTTGAAAAATTTGGAGAGTTGTACTCACAGCCTAATCCAAAGTGCCAATCCTAATCTAATGTTGGTGGAAGATCCTAAAAAAAAAAATGTTCTAGATAATTTTTAATTAGCGTTGATTTTATGGTTGTTCTTTACTCAAAGGGTGTATGACAATGAAATTGATGGTATGATGACTCAATTCCCAAAAACTCACAAGAAGATGATAAGCAGACGTTTCTTTCTATAAATGGTTATTTAAGGAAAGGAAAAAAGTTGTTTTCACTATCAAACACTAATATGCAATGTCCTCAATCAATTTGTTTCTCACTCAAATCCAATGTAATGCTAAAAATTTCAGAAATGCCTTCTAATATCTAAACCAATCACTAAAATATGTCCTTTTTTTTATATGTGGATGATAATCAGATGCAAGACTTCTAAATGTCAATCAGACTTCAATATTAAACAATCAGAAGCAAACCTCACTCAAAACAAAAAATACACTCTCGTTGTGAAATAGACAAGAAGGACAAGGATAACCAAATTGAAAACAAGAACCAAAGAATCCTCAAACAAAAGAGAAATGATGGAAAGTGGACCTCAAATATCAAAAGAAAAGGTTCACAGACCTTTGGATTTCCTCACAAAAGTTTTCACCCAGTCAGATAAAGGAGAAGAAAACAACAAGTTGACTCTAGGTCAGCTAAGACAAAGAGTGGCTTCAAAGCAAGGAAAGAAAATGTCAAAATCCCAAGCAAAAGAGGATAAATTATCAGAAATAAGGGTGTTTGAAAGCCAATATCAAGATGGACTAAGAGTATGGGACCCTGAGCAAAAGCCAAAACCAAGAAATAGCTTCAGAAGATGAAAATCCTAGAGAATTTCTCACAAAAATGGGGTAGCACTCTGGTGTAAGGGGCACCAGAGCATTCCAACACTCTGTGTAAGGCTAAAGGGGAGTGCTAGTTCTCTAACAACAATAGGGGGGGAGCGCTCTGCTCCAAAAACTTAGAAAAAAAACTAGAAACTCAAAAATCAATGAAATTCAGTGAATCAGGGTGATCATGATGACATAAAGAGGTAATCAAACAAATCTAAGAATCCACATAACAATATGGAGAAGATCAAATCAATGGGAAAATGGCCAAAACAAGATCTGGGAATGGAAACAAAAATCAGAGGATTAATCCTATGCCACACCAGTATCATCCGCAAATTAACTGACAGCTACCTTTCCTTGCGACTCTGGATCTCCCAAACTTGTCTTAGTTAACTAATGATCCTATTTTTCATTCACCGGTTTGGCCAGTTATTCCAACTAAAATTCCTTATGATATTCCGAAATTTGACGGAAAATCTGGCGAAGATCCAAATAACCATGTGATGACTTTCCTTTTGTGGTGTTTATCAAAATCCCTCATGGATGATTCTATATGTTTGTGTCTTTTTCAGCAAACACTTACAGGCTCAGCAGCAAAGTGGTATATTGAACTACCACGTGCTTCTTTTCATGATTTCAACTCCCTTGACATGTCTTTCCTCACACACTTTCAACTACCTATTCACTACGAGACGGGTACTGAACTCTTGACCTCGCTTCGTCAAAATGACTCTATGCATATCTCTGACCATATTCATGAGTGGAGACGATGAAGAAGGATGATCAAAGTAATCATTCCTGACATATTATTGGCGGAATGGTTCACTAAATCACTTTTACCTCCGATCGCTCGCGATGTCGTTATGGGTGGCGCAGTCACCGAGGAAGAAACCATTGCTCGGGCTCAGTACTTAGATTTGGTTTATTCCCAATCTGGTACTTTGTATGATTTTCTTCCAAATGTTGCTCGAGCTAATACCGATGCATACAAGCCGTCCTCCTCATCTCATGCAGACGGTGTTATCGGTTCCGTCAAAACCCAATCTACTTCCCAGTCGATCACTCTCTCCTTTACCTCCCCTCAAACTCATAATTCTAAGGTGAATGCAGTTCAATCTACCCCTTCACAACAATCTGGAGGTAAGAAGAAGATAAAAAATAAATCGAAAAATACTAATAACAATGAACAACCAAAAAATAAATCTCAAACTCCTTCTACCGAAAATAAACCTCAACAGAAACTGAAATTCCCATGTATCATTTGTGGTGACGATCACTACACTTGAGACTGTCCACATCGAAATGAAGTGGCCAAAATTTTCCAGGGAAATTTACAACCCACTGTGCTTACTCAGACTTTTCCACAGAAGCAATCCATGGTTGCTCAAACCCCCTCTCCTGGGGGAAGTTCTATCCATCCTCATGATGAGGCCTCAACGAGTGCACATATTTATATGTTTAATGGGATTAATTTGAGCACTCACTCTAAGACATATGACACACCAGGTAACCCTGACAAAGGAAAAGTCACTAACGGTACCGGTACTTTACCTGATCCATCACCGTCTTCCCTTCCCTGTCGGTATGTAGGTCTTTAATACCTCCCGTCTACATGCATGGGAGTTATAGATATGGCTATATCGTTCTTCATCTGGGAATGAAGACAGACATTGGATCCCTACATGGGCTCCATGGATATATTTTTGGGGTTGTGAAGGATCTGTCCCGATAGGAGAAGAATGTCGATTCCCCTTGTCACAGACAGTCCAATCAAAGTCCCTATTCCTTTCATACAATGCTTAAATCAGTTCACGATTTGAAAGGAGAAATAATGAAAGCGACTAACTGGCATTTATTGCATCTCCTATTCAATAGTTAGCCATCGATAGAAGTTGAAGATATAGATCTTTTAAGAGAGTTCCCTTTTCAATATTAACCCCAGTAGATAGGAAGTACCTTTCCCATTCACCCACTAAAGATAATCTACACCTTGGCAAAGAATCCAACAACCCGTCTCAATGTTACCTCTAGATTAGCTCTAATCAGTCAAGCCACTAACAACCCAACCACACCTTTCCCGGATGCTCTTCCCAACAATAGTAGAATAAAACAAATCCTGTTATAAGCCTGTACCTAAAAAACGTTTTTACATCCCTTCATCCGGTCTAAGATCCATTTTATGTAGGCAATGAAGATAGGAGGGGAAGCACCACAATAGTTAATATTCGCACTGATAATCATGGTCACAAATGCAATAAGTGAGGAGTTGCATAAATGATGCAAGAAGGAGGGCACTAGCTCTGACAATTCATTAAGACTCTGCAATGGTAGTTATTATTGATCTATGCACATATTGAAGACATAGTAATTTGTGTTGAACACGGAAGTGACAAGCGGTGTAACATGCAATGACTTACTCAGTTTTTACCGAAAAAGTTGTGATGCACCCATACATGCATGGTGATCTCATTGCAAGTTATGAACGTTTATTTATGTCTATTTATTAAAAAAATCGATATCGTATCGTCAATATTGTGACATCATTAAAATGCACTTAAAATGGTGGTGATGGGATTACAGTCGAAATTATAGTGCGTCTTCTTCAAAGTTCTTTGTCTAATCACATCTATTTATGTCTATTTATATAAACATGTATATTAAAAGTTCTTCAATGCACTGCCTTGGAGCAAGATTTTCCATGTTAGACCTTGAGATCCCATTTCATTTAGTAAAACAAAAACCAACCATCGACTATATCCAATATTTCCATTCTAGATTATTTCAATTTCAGTCACTTGGATCCATTTGGAACATGTCCTCACATCTGAAGGAAGGGATCCATTAATTGTGCATGTTTTCCAATGATAGTAATCATTGAAACAATGATCATTGTATCTTTACATTCCAAAATGGTTGCATGTTTTCCAATGATAGCAATCATTGCAACAATGATCATTGTATCTTTACATTCCATTGATTTGACACATTTCAATGTTAAAATACTTCAATATGAACATTATATGATGATGATTAACCTCTTCATTATATACACACACACGCGCATGCACACACACACACACACACACACACACACACACACACACAGACCAAAAGTAAAAAAAAAAAAATTATAGTTGAAACATTTGTGATGCCTATTGTTAAGTATGAGGAAGATTTGTAATTCTTTTTGTGTTCAACACATAGTTGACATGTGACACACACATATAAATTTTATGATATAGTGCACAATGATTTGGTCTATTGATTTGAGTGATAGTACATTTCAAAATGAACAAGTTGCATTTAGTTAAATAACTATTTAGTAAAGGTATCAATAATAGTATGCTAAAGGTGGGATTGAGTTACATTACATATAGCGATATTAAACAACATGGAATA
>SNQJ01S0009125.1:86805-97440 GCA_010110895.2 Picea sitchensis | reverse complement strand
ATTCATCCTTTATATAGCCCATTTTATTGAGGTGTGTATGGAATATTATTTTTCCTTTCTATTCTGCAATTCTTACATAATTCCTCGAATTCATTCCTGCATAAATCTCCACCATTATCTATACTCAACACCTTTATTTTCTTTTCTATTTGATTCTCCACAAGATCCTTAAACTATTTAAATTTACCAAATGCCTCATATTTATTTTGATGTATTCCTCAAGAAATCATCTAGGAATGAAACATAGTACACAAATTTACCGAATAATGGAACAAGAACATGTCCAAACACATCATTGTGTACTAACTCTATGTTGGAATGTTGTTCAATACTAAGAGGGGGGGTGAATCAATATTGCTTATTTTTCTCAGATTAAATTAATTTTTTATTAATTTATTACAATATATCGACAAGTATGCACATAACTCTAAATGTTAAATGTAACAATCATAAAAACATTATACTTCATTTACAAGTTATATTTTGTAGGAGACACTGATCTCTCTTCTTTTGGGCACTAATTCAAGGAGACACCAATCCCCTATTTTCCAAGAAACAACTTGAGGAAGAACCAACTCCATGTAGATGGGGGCTCAGCACATGTAGAGGACTCCAATCCTCTGTTTTTCAAGCACTAACTTGAGGAAGTTGCAACTCCTTGTTTTAGGCTCCAACCTATAGATGACTCCAATTCTCGTTTGCTCCTCCCTTTCCACCCTCACTTCATTTGTATGTTTCAGGTTTCATATACTTTCTTGGACTCTGCTTCTGTTTGGATGCTTAAGATTAGACTTCTGGAGATAGTCTCCTTCCATTATACCTTTATGTTTATATATTATTCCAATAGGTATGAAATTGAAACTTTGTGTCTCTTTGTATGAAACAATGCACCTCTTCATTTAATGTAATAATAATGGTAACATTTTGTCATTTTTTTGAATTCAAAAGACTTAAAATCCCTTGTAATTTTTCATCATTAATGGAATATCAGGTTAACTAAATTTTTTTATTGTTGTTTATACAGGTTCTTTGAAAAAACCCTAATCCTAAGGTGTTACTTATCATTAATGATATTTTTAGTCTTTATGAGTCGATCTAAGTTATGGATTTGACTCTTTTTTATTTTGGTCTCACACTTTCATATTGATCCAGATCTGATCAATCTTAGATTGTCCATTTTGATCCATTGTTTCCTCTACAAAATTCTCCAAGCATATTTTATTTGTGGATTATTGAAGATCAGGATATAGGTTAAATAAGTCTTATAAACTATCCATCACTGCTCAGGAATTATTGAACTTTAAAACAATTATAATGACTGTTATATGATGAGAAATTATCGACCACTCAAGCCACAAGTCAATTAAGAAAATAAAATAGAGTTGACACCTGAAAGTCAAAAATGGAAAAATGAGTCAGCCAAAATACAAGTCGGTTCGAGGAGGCAGTGAAGTCAACCAGGTGGAGTTGACCTAAAAGTCAAGAAATTCAAGTTGGAGATTCTCAAGTTAAGGTTGAGACAATTCAGAATTGAATTTTATCTAAGGTGAAATTGGAAATACAAATTAAAAGTTTATTGAAGTTGGAATGCAATGCAAAGTCAAAGTTTATCAAGTCAGTGGAAGGAAATGCAAAGAGTCGAAGTTAGTTCAAGAGTTGGTGCAGAGACAATGCAAGTTGGAGTTGTCCAAAGAGTCAGTCGAGAGGAGCAATGAAAGTCAGTTATCAAGTCAAGAGTCCCGAGGAGAGTACAAGTTTGAATTTTATCCAAGTCGAAGATCGATATGTCTAATAGAGACTCTAATAACAAACCCATTTACACATTTTATTGAGCACCCGACTTTGATATTTCCCCTTTGCATTTAGATAGTACAATGTTAATATCCATAATTATTCATTGTTTAGACAATGCATGGGTTTGACAATATCATATGCATAATTTTGATGATGATGACCATAATATTGGCCTCTTTTGCATCAAATCAATACCAACATCAAAATACCCTCTTTATTAACAATTCCAACACTTACCATAACATCATTGTCAAACCTCCCCTTTGGAATTGATGGAAACAAGTAGAAATATTTTTATTTTCTTTTAATTGATTTTTACTATTTATTCTCACATTGGCAATAAAGGTTATACTCCCCACAGTTATACTCCCCATATCCAAAATAGCAGTACTCCTTTGATGAAGCACCATTGCGAGATTCAATTAGATATGGAGATTACCCCAAATTTTTGTCTAAGGTATTCAAAAGTATTCATGTGTAAAGGTTTTGTGAATATATATACAATATGTTCTTTAATATCCACATATTCCACTTCTTTCATTTTTGAAACATGTTCCTTTAAAAATATGAAATTTGAGTTAGGACATGCTTGGTTATTGAAATTACATGACAAGATTCTTAGAAAGGTTTGTATCCTTTGTTGTCGCAGTGAAAAATTCGGATGATCATGATTTATTTTGTAAAGTCTTCAGAGGAGTTTGTTTCATCCAAATTACTTGAGTGCAGCGGGAGGCAACATCAATATATTCAACTTCTATTGTAGATAGTGCTATGGAGGTTTATTTTTTACTTACCATGACATGCATTTCCTAGGAAGGAATGCACCTCCCACTAGTGCTCTTTCGCCATCCACACTTCGACCCTAGATGCATGCGATTATATGTAGTTAATGTGAATTCTTCTTCTTTTGGATACCATAATCCAAAGAGTAAGATTCTGCTGAGATGTCTAAGAAATCCTTTTAAATGCCTTCATATGTGTCTCTTTATATGCAAATTGAAATCTAGCCACTAATCCAACAACTTGCATACCCAAGGTATGGTCTTGTTGTTCGGTACATATTTCACCAATCATTGATCTATACATGGTTTGGTATACTTCTAGTGATTCATCATCTTTCTTAGTTTGCATCCTGTAATCATAGGAGTGCTCACATGTTTACAATGCGTTTGTTCCAATTTATTTAACATTTTTCTTCAATGTATTTTCTAGGTGCCAAGATATGCCTTTGTTTAAATGTGAAACTTGTAATCTTAGGAAGAATGTCATTTCAAGCATTGGCATATCCAAATTATTTTGTCTTTTGCATAAAATTGTTTGCTTAGAGGGTTTAAATTACTTTTCAAGATGATATCATCCACATATACTACAACCACAATCATATTATGATTTTTGAATTTTTAATGTAAATAATTGATGTGCCGATGGATCCTCTTTTGTATCCTTGCTATTGTAAATGATTATCAAGTCTTGAAAAACAAACTCTAGGAGCTTGTTTGAGACCACACAATACTTTATTTAATTTCTTGGAATAACGGTGTTTATTTAGATAATGCTCTAAAATCCTTGGGGTTGTTCTATATAAAACTTCTTCCTCTAGATTTCCATTTTAAGAATGTTGATTTGACATCCATTTGATGTATTTTGGAGTTTTTTAGAAACATTGCAAAATGCCAAAGAAAGATTCTGATAGCTTCAATCCTGGACGGTGGGCATGGAGTTAGGTTTGAAACAGCATTTTAGGCGCCATTAGGTGAACATTTATTCCTTATAAACTGACCATTATTTCATTAGAATTTATTTTTGAAATCCATGAGTCACATTTTGCAATGCATTGGATGTGGACTAAGATCTAGGTCATCGATTCTTATCTGTTGATCAAGCTCTTATTCGTAAGTTTGATCAATCTTGATTTTTATGAGTTTATTAAAATGTTTTGGGTTATATTAGGAAGAGCATTGCTTGTTATGAATCCATATATGTTATCCTTCTTCTTGTTTTGACTCCAACACTTTTGTTTCCTATGATTTGACTTTTAGGATGATATCCTTCTACTCTTCTTGATGGTTCTTTGGATCTTGTCTTGGTGATGCTTCCTCTTCATTTTTTTCTTCACTTTGTGATTCTTCTTCTTGTATTTATTTGGATTTCTTCATCATCATCATCATCATCATATCTTGTTCTTTCATCAAATTATGAATTGTCTTGAGATTTGTAATGCTTCTTGATGTTAAATCATCCACTTTACATTTGCACTTTCCATAATTTTGTGAAACCAAACATTATAGCATCTATAGGCCTTTTTATTAGATGATTAACCAATAAATATATCTTCATCTAATATGGAATCATTTTTCCTAGATTATCGTCATCTCTCTTAATATAGCATTTTCTCCCAAATACTCTGAATTGTTTGAGTGATGTTGTTCTTCGAAACCACAAATCATATGGTGTCTTGCCATGGTTAACTCTAAGTTGTGCTTTGCTAAGTATATATTGTTGTATATCCATGGTTAACTCTAAGTTGTGCTTTGCTAAGTATATATTGTTGTATATAATGCTTCTCTCCAATAGATATCTGGGAGTTTGGCTTGATTTAACACAGTTCTAGTTGCTTCTTGGACAATTATATTTTTCCTTTCAGTAACTCCATTTTGTTGAGGATTTCTTGGAGTTGAAAAGTATCTTTTAATTCCATGAGATTCACAAAAATCATTGAACTCATCTAAGGTAAATTCCCCTCCATTGTTTGATCTTAGGCACTTGATTTTTATATCACTCTCATTTTCAACATGTGCTTTGAAGACTTTAAATTTGTTGAATGATTTTGATTTCTCTTCAAGAAAATATACCCAAGTCATCATTGTATAGTCATCAATGAATAAAATGAAGTAATGTTAACATTGCATGTTTTTAGTTCTTATTGGTCCACAGAGGTCTGTGTGAATAAGTTATTGATGTAGAGTATTATTTTTTCTTGAATCTTACTCTTGTTTTCTTTCCATGTCGACAGTGACTACAAACAGAGTTTGAATATTTAATAATCTTTGGAATATCTCTCACAACTTCCTTTTTACTAACTTCTATCAAATTGTCAAAACATATATGTCCCATTATTTTGTGCCATATCCAAATTTCATCTATTTGGCTCATGCAACATTTTTCTTCTTATTCTATGTTTAAGATATATACATCGCTTGGTGTCTTGGGTGCAACAACCACTAATTTTTCTGAGCCTTTTTTTCTAATTTCACATTTTTGAGAGTCAAATATGAGTATGTGTCCTTGATCACATGTTTGGATCACACCGAGGAGATTATGCTTCATATTTTCAACTAATAGCACATTTTTTGCTTTAGCTTTGTTATTTCCTAGACTAACTATACTCTTTCCAAGTATCTTGGTAGAGACATTATCTCCAAAGGTAACTCTTCATTTTTCTTTCCTTTTCAGACTAATGAATTTGTCTTGATCTCTTGTCATATGATTTGAACATCCATTGTCAACGTACCATTGAATCCTTTTATCTTTATCATATAAGGCTACCTTACGCTCTATTTCCTTTTCTTCCATTTGTTTTTCTTTCCATGTCTTCTTATGCTTTTATTCTTGAATGTTGGAAGTCTTTATGGGATTCTTTATACAATCACTAGCTTTGTGACCATAATTGTTGCATTTGTAGCATTCAACATTGTAATCTTGTAATGGAGAGAATGAATTATAATTTCTATTCTCTTTATTAATATTGTTGTTGTTGTTGTTCTTATAACCATATCTTAGAACATTCTGATGATTTTTCTTTCCATAGGCTATACAATGTAATGCTTTATGCCCAAAATTATTGCAAGAGAAACAATAGCCAAGAAAGAGATGTTGATACATTTTTGGGGGAGTTCTTCTTGTAGTTGTGTTCCTTATATATTCATTTAATTTTTTAAGGGAGATAAAATTTATGTTGATTAGAATCAATCTTTATTTTGCTTTCTTCCTTTTTGAAAGAGTTATGAAGGGAAATTTTATAACTTTTTGGATTTTTGTTAGTTTCCTGAGATGTAGAGTTAGATCCTTTGTTAGACTTATTTTGATCATAACCCAATCCTGACTTATTGCTTGATGATATTTGAATGTTAATAATATCATCCAAGATTCTTGAATTGTTTTCAAATCTTGATTGGTTGTTTCCTTTCTCAAGTTCTCTTTTTAAAAAAACAATTTCATCCTCTAGCGTTTCACAGTCTAATTGCTTTTCATTGAGTTGTTTACTTATGAATTCTTCAATTCTTTTGTCTTCTTAGAGTTGAGTCCTCAAATCAATAATGATGTTTTTCTAATTCCTTGATGGTTATTGAAACTTCCTTTTCTTTTGATTTTAGTTTTTCTTCATATTCTGATAATTGTTCTCTTAATGATTTGTTCTTATTTTTATATTTTCTCAATTATTCAAGAGAACTAATAACTTCTCCTTCAAATTCAGATTTTTCTTCATTATCGGTAACATGATTTTGAGATTCTATGCCCATAAATAAAATTGATGTCTCATCATCTTCACTCATGTCAGATGAACTACTGTCTTCTTTGGAGTAGAAGTTTTTCTTTTTCTTGTAGAATTTCTTCTTGTTTCCAATTTTTCTCTTATTAAGTTATTTATGGTTACAAGTATATTCATCATCACTATCCACTTTGTTTGGATAGGTACATTTAGAGGAAAAATTTCCAACTTTTCCACAATCGAATCACTTGAGGGGTAACTTCCCTTTATATTTCCCAGATCCTTTCTAGAGTTTCCTTATAAAATTGGTCTCTTCTTGATCTGATATTTCTGAGTGATTTTCATTTGGAACATGTTGATGTTTCTTTGTTTCTTTTTATTCTTTGAATGTTGTTTCCCTTTTTGATGACTTTTCTTGCCTGATTCTCATTTCATAAGCTATAACAATACCATGAAGTTCATCCATTGTAATTTTGTCAATTCCTTCTCAATCTTCTAAGGTGGATACCTTCACATCATATCTCATTGGTAATGATGTCAACACCTTTTGGACAATAATTTTGTCTTGTATTTCTTCTCTTAGTGCTCTGATTGAATTGACTATTAAATCCACTTTTTGAAAGCATTTTGCAATGTTTTGTTCCTATTTCATCTTCAGACTTTCAAACTACCCTATCTATGTTTGAAGTTTGGATTTATTTAATTTTACATCTCCTTCATATATAACTGTAAGTTTTTCCAAAATTTCTTTTGTTGACTTACAGTGCATCACTTTTACAAATATAGGATTTGCTAATCCACCCGGAATTGCATTAATAACCCTTGAAGTATCATTGTAGAGTTTCTTTGCAACAACATATAAAGGTGTCGTAGTTGCTACAGTGTAACCATTTACCAAAGATATCCAAATATCACATCCAAGATCCATCAGGTAACTTCTCATCATTATACTCCAAAATGCATAATCATTTCCTTTGAACAATGATGCTCTATTGGACGACATTCCTTCTTTTTTATCCATTGGATTTCTTAAAATTTGCCTTCAAGTGGTTAGACTATGGTGAAGGAACCCGCTCTAATACCAATTGTTGGAATTATGTTCAATACTAGGAGGGGGGGTGAATCAATATTTCTTATTTTTCTCAAATTAAATTAATTCTTTATTAATTTATTACAATATATCAAAAAAATGTACAAAACTCAAAATTTTAAATGTAACAATCATAAAAAATTATATTTCATTTGCAAGTTATAGTTTGTAGGAGACACCAATCTCTCTTTTTTTGAGCACCAACTCAAGGAGACACTGATCCCTTGTTTTCCAAGCACCAACTCCCTGTAGATCAGGCTGCAAACTATAGAGGACTCCAATCCTTTTTTTTTCAAGCACTAACTTGAGGAATCTGAAACTTCATGTTTCAAGCTCCATCCTGTAGAGAACTCCAATCCTCCTTTTCTCCTCCCTTCCACCCTCACTTCATTTGTATGTTTCAGGGTTCATATACTTTCTTGGACTCTGGTTCTGTTTTTTATCTTCTGAATTAGACCATAGAGACACTCTCCTTCCATCATACCTTTATGTTTATATAGTATTCCAATAGGTATGAATTTGAAACATTGTGTCTCTTTGTATGAAACAATGCACCTCTTCATTTAATTTAATAATAATGCTAACATTTTGTCTTTAATTCAAAAGACTTCAAATCCCTTGTAAGTTGTTCATCATTAATGGCATATCTGGGTGCTAAAAACTATTTAATTTTGTTGCAATAGTTCTTTGAACAAACTCTGATCCTGAGGTGTTACTTATCTTTAATCATATTTTTTGTCTTACGAGTCAATATTAGTTATGGATTTGACTTTTTAAATTTTGGTGTCACACTTCCATATTGATCCAACGATCTACGATCAATCTTCGTTGTCCACTGTGATCCAATCATTGTTCCTCTATAGCTACTCCAGGCATATTGTATTTGTTGGATCATTGAAGATCGGGATATTTGATTCGTAAATAGGAGGCTTATAGCCTATCCCTCTCTCCAACACGTAATTCTATGTTTAAAACAATTATAACTCTGGTTGTTTATATGACAGGAAATTCTCGACCACTCAAGTTACAATTGGAGTCGAAAAATAAAATAGATTCGACCACCTGGAAGTCAAAATTGGAAAAATGAGTCAACAAAAATTCAAATCTGATTGAGGCAAAGTAAGTCAACAAAAGTCAAGAAATGAAGTTGAAGTTATTAAGTCGAGGTCGAAGGAAATGCAATTCAAAGTTTATCCAAGTCGAACTCGGAGGCAATGCAAGTCAAATTTTATCTAAGTCAAAGTCATAGGAAATGCAAGTCGAAGTAGGAAGCAATGCAATTCAAAGTTATCCAAGTTGAAGTCAAAGGAAATGAAATTCGAAGTTATCCAAGTCGAAGTCGGAGGCAATCCAAGTCGAAGTCGGAGGCAATGCAAGTCGAAATTTATCCAAGTCAAAGATCAAGATGTCTAATAGAGACTCTCATAAAAAACCCTTTTACACATTTTATTGAGCACAAAAAATTTATCTATCCCCTTTGCATTTAGATAGGACAAATTTAATATCCATAAGTATTCATTGTTTAGACAATGCATGAGTTTGACAATATCATATACACAATTTTGATGATGATGACCATAATATTGACCTCTTTGCATCAATGTCAATACCAACATCACATACCCTCTTTGAAATCAATTACAACACAATAACATCATGCCCAACACTCTAATATTCCCTTTTCTCTTGTAGCACCAGATGAGAATATTACCCAGTTGTTTTTACCGTATATGCGATGTTCACAAAAATTGAAATCTAGTGTGCAATTAGACATACCTTCAGCCACACCTTTACCATGTAATGCTCGAAGGTCCTTCTCTCCAATATGTCCTAGTCTTTGATTCCATAGCATTATATTTTTTCTAGATATGGTATGGGTTTTGACTTATTCATTTCCACCCTTAGAAACAACACAAATGTTACACCCATTAGTGATAGTGCTTCCCAACAGCTTGTACAGATTTCCATTTCGAACTCCCATCAACAACACCATTTCTTCTCAAACCATTTTGCAAGTTTCCCTCTCAAACACAATATGTATGCCTGCAACTGTCACATACCCACTACGCAAATCAAACTTTTTCGTTGATTTCTCAACAATCAGAATCCCCGAAGTCCTACGGGGCTTACCATAGGCTAGCTCTTTCCTTTTTCCACCTTCATATGATTGTAGTTCACAACTATGGGACAAATCAACATGGCGTATTTTCGCACTTCGCGACTCAGTGCTACCGGAACGTCGAGTCGCTCGACTCTGCAAACCCCAAAGCTTGAAACAGCGAAACACCGAACCCTAACGGGGCTACCGAGGGGCAAGTTTATCTCTTGGGGTCTTGTCTACGTGACCCTATATGGTGTCCACGCGCTTAAGTCAACCAAGATCTTATCGACTTTTCGCGATTCGGGGAATCGCGATACACGACTTCTACCTTTCCCCATTCAAATACCCGAAACTTCTGAGGTCTCCAATGTTTCCCTCCAAAGGGAGATCGACGGTCGTAAACCTCCCCTAATCCAACGACATGGATCTTTTCGGGGTTTCAGTACTCGGGAGTTCGAAGTGCAACGACTCCAAAACTCTTCATCATTCAAATCTCTGATTTTCGATATGGAAAGTCGTGTAAGAGAGTGACGACTCTTAGGAGCGTGGATCCAACGGTCCACGGGATTTCAGGTATTGGGATTTTGTGACTAGCAAAGGCAAGGTTTTCTTGCCTTTTGGTTCCCTGGATGCCGAAACACTGAAACGTCGACCAACAACCACGTGTCCTTTTGATGGAAGGTGGCGACCCTCAACCAAGATCGACGATCGTGGTATTTTTGGGATGATCAACAGTCACGATCAAGTCCTGGCTTTTCTCAATCTTAATCACACCTCACTCCATTTCGAGGCTTCAGTGATTGGAATTTCGTGACTTGCGAAGACAAGGGTTCTTTTCCCTTTTGTTTTTCGGGTGCCGAAACACCGAAGAGCTTACCAGCGGCCACGTGTGCTCTATAGATGGACAGTCTAGGCACTTCCATGGACCATGGGGTCTATGGTCCCGATTCCTTCATCTCTTGCAAGGGAAAAAGAAGGAGTCGTGGCATTAATGCCTACGTCTCTTTCTTAAATTAAACGGTCATTTCAGACCCTGGGATCCTCCGAAGGGATCCTGTTCATGCATTGCTTACAAAGGTGGAGAGGGGTCGAGGAATTATCATCCACGTGTACCACTTTGTCAACTCGAATCCCCAATATCTGAAATATCGATGGACTCTC
>SNQJ01S0009125.1:6176-31131 GCA_010110895.2 Picea sitchensis | reverse complement strand
AAATATAACCCCTCACTCTCCCATGCATTAAGTGTTCCAAGTGAGGATGTTTGTATGTCATCAACACCCCTCTATGAATTTTCCTCTTCTTCCCCGATTTTATGGATTTAAAATAATAATAAACTCTAACAAAATACCACTACCACTAGTAACCCAAAAAACTTTTGGAATCTAATCCTAAGACCTTAAACATCAACATTTGCACAAAAATCCCTATAATCAAGCTAACCCTTAAGGCTTTTCACATGAAATACTAAAGTGTATAGATGTAAATTCAAAGATCATTATAACATACATACAAATTCGAGTATGCATACCAATTATTACAATATCAATAAAAATAACTAAAATGCACATAAAATTGACATTGAAGAATTATTAAAAAATTATTAATTTACACTACAATATCATAAAAAAAAATAACTAAAAGGCACATACAATTGACATTGAAGAATTATTAAAAAATTATTAATTTATGGTGTAACTTAGTTCCATGATCAAAGAAATTGGGTTGGGAATTTGGAACTATAAACACAAATGAATTACTAAACTTTTTTTTTATTATTAACATATCTATTATTAAAAAAATTAAAGTTTTATATTAAAAAATTGAACATTTATAACAATTAATAGTGTTATTTTTACCAATATTTTAAAAATACCAAAACATGGGTTACATTACAAGAATATAAATTGTATTCTAAAATATTTGTGTATTTATTGAAAATATTTAAATGTATCTATATTCTTGAGGAGCACTAGGTTCTCTATAGGAGCCATTGGTCAATCCATGAAATTAAAATATATCTAGAAAACACATTGGATGGTAGAATTGAACACAACATCATGATTGATATTATGTATTAAATCATTTCTCTTGAAAGTTTCATGTTTGTCTTCATATGTAGTTGCCACCCGAACTTATTATTATGAAAAAGTTAAACCATAATGTATTTAATTGGTTCAATTCTACCTAGGTGTAGGTGGTGGTGAACTTGGTGTTGACAATGAGTCGTCAATCTAAGTTTGTCTTACTTTTTCTTAATCACATAAGATACTCATTCGTTGTCATTCGATGTTGATCATATATGCTTTACCAATGCTCACATAAGATGCTCAATCATTGTCATTCGATGTTGATCACATAAGATGCTTAATCATTGTAGAATGCCACTTCATCGTGATCTTGATCTCTATTGAGAAATAGAAGATGGTAGAACTTCATTAAACCTAGGTACCTAGGAATTCTCTCTGACCCTCAAGATGCAAGATCTTGGGGTTTTGTAATGATGAACTTGATATAATTATTTGGTATTTTTATGATCAACCAATATCAAAGAATACAGATCCCTTCAAATGGAATGAATGGGAGAGCATAAATAATACATTCTCAAAAGTCAATATGTATTATTTTTCAGGATGCAAGATCTCGGGGTTTTGTAATGATGAACTTATATAATTATTTGGTATTTTTATGATCAACCAATATCAAAGAATATAGATCCCTTCAACTTCAAATGGAATGAATGGGAGAGCATAAATAATACATTCTCAAAAGTCAATATGTGTTTTTTTTTTTTATTTTTTTTTATTTTACTTCCATATGTGATATGCACAAATTTTTGATAAACACTAAACTATAAAAAAATGTGGAATTTGTACTCACATTCTAAAGAATAATAATTAAATAATCAAAATCAAGCTGTAACATTCCTTTCTGACACGTATTGAGCGAACTTATTCTTTGAGGACACTTACTTGCAAGTGATTCGGATTATTATGCTATTGGTCGTTGATTATGATTATGAGGCATTATCGATGTGATTATATGTTATTTTGTGTACTTACGTAGATAGGTACTATTGACTGGGTTCTCCTGAGTGTGTAGGACTTTGTACCTCGAGGATGCAGAGGCATCGATGTAACCCTTTGGACTCTGGATCGAGTTAAGGAGTTGACTATTGAGTTTTGATTATTTTTTATATGACATTTGTACATCTAATTAGATGTTATGATGATTGATTTTATTTCTAACATGATTTGTTCATGATGCAGCCTGAAAATAGCTTACCGACCAGACTCACATATGGAGTAGAGGGGTCACGCACAACAACCAGAGATGTTGAGGTAGAGGTGTGGACAACAGCCCTGCTACAGCCTACTATCACTCCCACCATGGCTGGAACTGTAGGTTAACGAGTATCTAGTTCGAGAAGACCCACGATGTCATGAGGGATGACTACGATAGTCGCTCACGGTGATTCTAAGGGGCATGCAATTAGGTAGGGGCCTTATTCCTTAGAGGCTCTTAGTCTCCCACAAGATCACCTGGCAGATTATTGACTCTAGGGGTTTTTATGTCTACCAAGTCATTCAAGAGGCGAGTGGCACCCTTGGAGCATGTAGTGCGTCCTGAAGGGCACGCCGCGCAAGAAAAATGCAAAGAGGCAAGTGGCACCCTTGGAGCACGTAGTGCGTCTTGAAGGGCACGTCGCACAAGGAAAATGGAATGAGGTGAGTGGCACCCTTGGAACACCTAGTGCATCATGAAGGGCACATCGTGTTGTTAACTAATAAGTGAATAAACCTAGATGGCCTTAGAACGAATGATGTGATAAGGAAGTTTTTAAAACAATTTTCCTAATAAAAATGTCGCTCAGCCTAAGAAAATAAAATCTAGGTCTAAGTGATACTTGTGGTAGAATAATAATAATAATAATAATAATAATTAAACATGTGACGAGAAGGGGGTAAGAAATTCAATTAATTTATTAAAATCAAATTATTTGGGGAATTAAATTTTTATTTTCTTTTAAAGGAGGAAATGATTGTTTTGTTACACATGCTAATTAAAATTTAATAATTAAAAAGAAAAATGGGTGAAAGGTAATTTTTCTACACTTGCTAATTTGAGTTTTAGATAAAAAGGGAAAAGAGAGAAACTTAAAAGAAATAAGAAACTAAGGGGAAAAGGGGAAACATAAAGAAAAAGGGAAACAAAGGGGAAAAAGAAAAATGACTAACTTAGTAAGGAATCTTGCCTTTAAGAACCTTCTAAATTGAACTCAACTAAGAATTTAGTAAGGGCGTAAGTCATTTAATTTGTGTAAGGGAATATGGGGACACCAAGGAGAGATTTTAGGAATACTTTTAGGTGGGTGAGGGAAATAGGAGTAATTAAATAAATAATGAAATTAATATCGGGTGCAACTAGGGGGATGGGTGACATGTGTACGAGGGAGGCTTTTCTAAATTAAATTAATGAAAAATAAATTAAATGGGAATTTGGGAAAGAAATCACTTAGAAACTCCATAAAAAGGAGGGAGGATGAGGAGTATGGATCTCTTCTTTTATGCATAATGTTATGATGTAGAATTTTTGTCTTGACTGACTTATCTTTTGGGAGTTGGGATACCCAGCTCGGGTAACGAGTGGTAGCTCGACCTTGCAAGGAGAGTTGGTTTCTATTTGTTCTTTGTCTTAGAGTGTGTGGCCCATTTGCGGCTCGGGGGGATAAGGGGGAAGAAGTCTACCCCTACCATTGGCTGGGAGGTATCGGTGAATTCACATCGATCGGCAAGCGGGAGATGGATGAAACGCGCAGGAAAATGACTCGGAGTTGTCACCTTGGGCTACAATACACATGTTTTAATTTGAATGGTATATTAATTTTGATCTTGCACTTTCATTTCTTTACCTTTGATTGTGTAAAGAAAAGCGTTTTACTGAGCGTTTTTAATCAAGAACTTAAAGTCATCATAGCTTTATGCTCGCTGCTTGAATTGATTTCCTTGGAACCTGATCCCTGATTGTTATGACTGTTCTATTGTTTTAATGATTATTATGAAGAGATTGTCCTTTATATTTCGTCCTCATCCCTAGATCATCAGTCCACACCTAAGAAGTTGGCCAGGAGCCGAATCGACGGTCGTCACTTCGGTGTTAATAGACCTATAGATTCTAATGCCCTACTTTTCTATGTGTGGATGATGAGCGAAGGATGTTTTTCCCCAGCTGTCTACCCCTGTTGATTGTTCCTGGTTGATTGATTGTCTTGCACCTTCTTGCGATTGAATACCTATGAGTATTGTTACCTTTCCTCTCTACGATTGGCTCATTACCCTATGCGTTTTTATACCAGCTCTGCAATTTTGGAGGATATTTTCTCCTCTGCGACTTTCATGATAGATCCCAGCTCTTGAATGGAGAAATCTCAGTGTTTGTCCATTGAACGAAGGTGTTTTCTTTAACTAATTGTAACTGTGATTTGGATTTATTTATTGACAGCAACCGACTGTATCACAACCCCTTTTTCTATTCGAGACTATGATCGAACCTTCAACCATTGTTTTTATTTACCTTCTTCTTGACTGAGAACTTGCATGATTTCATTATTCATTGAGAGCAAATATTTACTGCGATTTAATCGATAACACTCAACAATGTTCATAAAACTCAGTGTTTTTATTAATTGATGATAACACTCAACGATATTCATAAAACTCAGTGTTATTTTTATAAACTCGGTGATAATTTATAGTTTTATAAATATCTGCGATGTTCATAAAACTCAGTGATATTTTTATATTTTTATATTTTTATCAATAGAACTTAGTGATAACACTCGACGATGTTCATAAAACTCGATGTTTTTATTAATTGATGATAACATCAACGGTATTCATAAAACTCAGTGTTATTTTTATAAACTCAGTGATATTTTTATATTTTTATAAATATCTGCGATGTTCATAAAACTCAGTGATATTTTTATCAATAAAAATCAGTGATAACACTCAGTGACGTTCATAAAACACAGTGTTTTATTTAATTGATGATAACACTCAACGATATTCATAAAACTCGTAGTTATTTTTATAAACTCAGTGACCAATTTATGATAACACTCAACGATGTTAAACCCAACAATTTTAGGATAATGCCCAGCTTTCTAGACTAAGTTTGAAATAAGAATTTAATGAGAATGGGAATATGTAAGGAATGGGATTATTCAATGCGATTTACCCATGCAATTCATTGTGTTTTACTTATGATTTTGACTGAGTTTTACCTTGATTATTGTTAGAGATTTTTAATCTTCCTTGCTAATCTCCTTCATAAATATTAATCCATTTTAGAAACAACGGTTATGGACCCATGAAATTAATGACGACCACCCTTTTTATTTTGATTATAAGATAGCATTCTCAGACAACGAAGTATAGTCAATGGTAGTTGATAATTTATAGTCAAATTTATAGTGTTAATGTTCAGCGTATGCACTATGTAGGTGTAATGGTGAGCGTAGGTACAATGTAATGGTGTGTATTGGGCAACGTTTTTGCATTTTTATTGTGTGAATTTTGGGCTAGGAAACATCCATAGTTATCCGCATTAAATTTAGCTTTAATATGTGATTTTATATAGAAATTTTTATGCAGCTAATTAGTAATGGGTAGTGAGTCCCTAAGGGGTAGCGATTCACTATGTTGACAGCCACACTTTATGACTACAATTATTTTTAACCGGTTGCTATGTCAGTGATTGATTCATTATCCTGCAGTATTTAGTGGGAAACAATTCATGCATTGATTAGACAACAGTGGTGTTTTAATGAACAACGATTATTGTTTATTGTTAAATTTGTTAATTACATGCCAGCGATGAAATTTAGACTTGTCAATAATGTTAATCTTGTGGATATTGTCAATGTTAATATATATTGTCAAGGTTGTTGATTTAGACCTATTAACATTGTTTAAGTGATTAATTTAGACTGGTCAATATGGTTAAGTAGACTTGTGAATAGGGTTAATTGCATGCCAGCAATGCTTTCTGACTAGCTATGTTAGTGTGACAGTGATAATTATAGTTTTAATATTGATTAATTTAGACTTGTTAAATTAGACCGTGAAGTCGTTTATTTTATAAGTGGCATAGATCAGTAGTTCACTTATTAATTGTCAATAGGTAATTGTTAGTCAACTTATTTGATTTTGTTAAGCGCTTGTTTTAATATACTCTTACGATAACATTTATGACCATAGTAACTTGATAATAGTTCACTCCTTCACACTTAGGCATCTTGCTTAACCGATAATGGTTTTTTATTGTTGGTGAAGTCGTGTAATATCTTGTGCAAATTTTATTGAATAACGTCGTCTTGCATCTTGTCGACCTGTTGCTTGAGGGCGTAGGCGTAGTCTTCTTGTCAGTTGTTTCTGCTCCTGGCCAAGGATAATTTTAAGGATGGAAATTTATTTTAAAATGTAGAAACCTTGGTGAATCTTACTAATCCTTCATATGCCAATTATAAATGTTTGGCGATATTTTTGTAAAAATATTCAAAATTATAAAGATTTTATATAGTTTTTATAAACTTTTGGCGATTTTTAAGGTAAAATAATTTTTTTCTATAGAATTTGGGCAAATCATTTTTAAAATAGTAAATCTCTTTTTTGAAAAAACCATGGAAAATTAGCCCATGAGCAAAATTTAGCCCCTAAAATCATCCTTGCTCCTAGCGTGTTGGATTTGTCGTGAGTCCTTGGTTCAGATAGGTTATGTTGCACCAAGGTTATTGTCACACCTATCACCTGGGGACGACATGATTCCTGATGAGGGGTTCATGGAGTGCCCTATTGGATAGAGGAAAATGATAACTTGGCCGAAGTGTGTGCATTCTGTGTGGGTATTGTTGATCATTGTAAGTTGTTGTTGGTTCTTGGGATGTAATGCCTTCATGCGTTTGGCTACGCGCCATTGAGGTTCTAGTTACTAGTCGTCGAGGCCATTATGTCGGGATGGTGGATGTTGTCCTTTAGCTTGTAGGTGTTGTCATGTTTGTGTTGGGCGGGTAGTCATTTCTATCTTTTGATTACGCATGTCTCACCCAGCTGCTCGTTGTGCTAGTGCATTGAGTCATTTTTTTTTGTTTCCTAATCTATGTGAGTGTGTTCATCGTCAGGTTGTGTGGTTCAATTGTTGTCGTCATTTCCTTCCTATCAAACAAAAAAAAAAAAACTTTGCTTGTAGTCGTAACGAATTGGGGTTGTTACATATGGTATCAAAGTGGGTTTTAACCCGCGACTTGGGATCAATACGACTTTCATTGATGTGATATTTGACTATAATGTTGCTAATTAAGTTGACTTGTATTTGTGCAGGTAATCATGGTTAGAGGACATTGTGGAGGAAGACGACAGGGTGCGAGGGGAGGAGGCATGATGCCCCCCAGTAGCATCCATGCATGAGGGGTCTAACCCACAGGGAGACGAACAGGTTGTCGAGCAGGAGAAGATAGCGGTGGGTAATGTGGTTGGGCTGATGAGGTCCTTCCAGTGGATGTTTGAGGCACTGATCAACCATCTGGATAGAGATGAGGCCAGGGTGTCGACACCCCTTGAGGGTCCACCACGCACTTCGGTCAGTACTAGTAGCATTCACCACAAACTTGAGAAGGTCAAATTTCCTGAGTTCTTTGGTGCCCCGGATGGCATAGTTGTTGAGGCATGGTTGGAGAATATGGTGATGTCCTTTTCACTTCGCGACTATACCTCCAACATGAAGGTCTGCATGGAGGTATTTCAACTGAAGGGGAGCACTCTTTCATGGTGGAAGACGCTCCTGCCATAATTGAGCATGGTCGTTGAAGACGTGTCATGGGAATTGTTCAAGGAACGATTTCGAGAGAGGTACCTATCAGAGGAATTCATTGAGTGTCATCTCAACGAGTTCAACGCCTTGCAACAGGGCGGTCATAAGGTGCCCGAGTACGAGGCTTGTTTTATGGAGTTGCTTCAGTATGCTCCGCATCTTAATACCTTGAAACTTAAGGTCAATAGGTTCTTGTTCAGACTTAGTGTCAGCATACGTGCAAAGGTTAGGATTTTGATGCCTCGGACCTTGCATGATGTCGTCCAGAAGGCCCTCATAGTAGAGGAGGAGCTGATCAATGGGGGTCAAAGCAGGACTCTATCAAGACCAACAAGGCAGGTGTCATCTGGTGCACAACAACATCAGACACCAGCTAGATAGATGCCAAAATATCGTGGCTTCCAGAGAGGATCCACTTTCACTACACCTTGATGATCATCACCCCAGTAGCAGACTCCTTACCAGGGACCACGACATCAACAACAACGTCTACCGCAACAACAATAGTTTAGGCCTGTCCAATAGAATAGACCAGGATTCCAGGATGGTGGGTCGTAAGCTTCTAATTCGGGTACCAGGATTACTGGACCGAAGAAGGGGTGTTGGAATTGTGGGGAGCCACACTACCAGCGCAACTACCCAGTGGAGAGGACTAGAGCATCTGGATCAGCTGGACCCACTACCGTGGGAGATTAGGGCAAGGCCCATTAGATTCATGGAGTGGTGAATAACCACCAAGAAGAGCACCAGTCAACTGTTCTCGAGACATCAGGTATTGTCACTGATAAGACCCTTAGTATTTTGATAGATCTCGGTGCTACCGAGAGTTTCATTTTTGGTGCAATGCTAAAAAGGATTAAGGTAAAGGAAATCAAATAGGATGAGTTTAGATTTGTAGAGATGGATTCGGGAGCCAAAAAGAAGGTTGGAGGGAAGGTTACGGGTTGTACCCTTAACCTAGGAGAGTTTGTCACCAGGTCCAACCTATACGTCACGATCTTAGGATCTTATGTGATGTTATGATCGGTATGGACTGGTTGGAATCACATGAGGCAATAATCAACTTTGATATGAAATGGTTGAGCTTGGTTGATGATGAGGGATAGAGACGCATTATTGTAGGACAGAATTAGGGATTTTTCCTGAGGTTCATCTCTTCCTTGCAGCTACAAAAGATCATGTGCAATGGATGTAATATTTATGTGATCCTTGCGTTAAACGAGAAGGGAGTAGTAGAAGTTCTAGAACGCCTTCTTGTGGTGAGAGAGTTTGTGGATGTCTTCCCGGAGGAGTTACCTGGGATGTCACCAGAGAGGGAATTGGAGTTTACCATAGACCTAAAACCGAGGATTGAACTGATAGCAATAAAGCCTTATCATATGGCGACCCTAGATTTACAGGAATTGAGAATGCAACTGGAGGAGTTGTTGGACTAGGACTGATACGTCCTAGTGTGTCACCGTGGGGTGCACCTGTTATTTTCATACGAAAGAAGGATGGGTCGTGGAGACTCTGCATTGACTACTGTCAATTGAACAAGGCAACGATAAAGAATTGGTATTTGTTGCTAAGGATTAATGATCTGTTTGATCAGATGAAGGGTGAAACGGTGTTTTCAAATATCACATTGAGATTAAGGTATCACCAGTTACAGATAAAGGAGGATGGTGTCCCTAAGACCGCTTTAAGATGAGGTTTGGACATTATGAGTTTATTGTTTTACCTTTTGGACTAACAAACACCCCTGGGGTATTTATGAGTTTTATGAACGGGGTGTTCCGCAAGTACTTGGACAAGTTCGTCCAAGTATTCATTGACGATATTTTGATTTAATCTCAGATGATGGAGGAGCACGATGAGCACTTTCTCTTGGTATTAATGTGTCTGCGAGAGAACAAATTGTATGGGAAATTGTCTAAATGCTTGTTTTATTAATCGAAGATTCACTACTTACGGCATGTCATCTCCGACGAAGGTATCGTCGTAGATCCATCAAAGGTCAAGGCTATTATGGAATTTCTTGCATCGACGAATGTCCTGAAACTGTGTAGCTTCATGGGTTTAGCAGGATACTATCAACGGTTTGTCGAGGGATTTTCGAAGATAGAAAATCTAATCACGGAATTACAGAAGAAGAACAAGAAGTTTGTTTAGACCGAGAAATGCGTGGAGGCATTCAGAGGATCAAGGAGCTATTGAAAACAGTACCGATACTAAAATTCCCTAACATGGATGCAAACTTCTTGGTATGCACTGACGCATCCAAGGAAGGCTTAGGCGGATTCTTGATGCAATGCGGTCGAGTGATCGCTTACATCTCGAGGAAATTGAGAAGGCATGAGGAGAACTATACGACGCATGATTTGGATTTGTTAGCCATTGTTTATGCCTTGAGATTTTAGAGACACTACCTTATTGGATGAAAATTTGAACTAAAAATGGACCACTGTGGACTACAACACATATTTACACAAAGCGACCTGAACGCGCAACAACGATGTTGGTCAAAATTTCTTAGCGAGTATGATTTTGAGATTACTTACATAAAAGGAATAGTGAACCGAGTGGTAGATGCATTGAGTCAGAGACCACGCATATTTTATGTGTTTCCTCTTCAGACGAATCTACGTGAAAAGATTCTAACTTTACAGTGCGATGATGACTGGTACAAAGAGGTCAAGGATTTTATCGGACAAAACACAATGATGATACCAATATTTGAAGGATTTCTATTGGACGACAATGGAATACTAAGATTTAAAAATCGAATATATGTACCAATGAATGACAAGTTGAGGATTTTGATCCTAAACAAGGCTCACAGAGTAGTGTACATGGCTCACCCGGGGGTCACAAAGATGAGGGAAAACCTTAAACCCTTATTCTTCTAGAAAGGAATGAAGGTAGACATAGTCAACTACATGGTTATATGTCTAGAATGTCATCAAGTGAAGGCTAAACATAAACATCCAGCAGGATTACTACAACCACACGTTATTCTAGAATTGAAATGGGAGGTCATTTCAATGGATTTCATTGTTGAATTTCCACTGACGAAAAGGAGACACGACTCAATTTTTGTGATAGTCAACACTCTGACAAAGAGTTCTCATTTTATTCTTGTGCGTATGACATGTCAGGCACCTGACTTAGCTAGAGTTTTCATCATTGGTATCGTGAGGCTGCATGGTGTGCCTAAGAAGATTATATCTGATCGAGGGTTAGTGTTTATTGGACGATTTTGAACTAGTTTCCAAGAGGCCTTGGGAACCCAACTTAAATTTAGTACTATGTATCACCCTGAGACAAATGGGAAGACCAAACGAAACAACCAAATCTTGGAAGACATGTTTCGCACGTACGTGATGGACCAACAAAAGCGTTGGGAATAATTATTTCCACTGGTAGAATCCACATATAACAACAGTTACCAAATCACCATTAACATGGTAACTTTCGAGTTTCTTTATGGGAGATTGTCTCGAATGACTTTGATTTGGGATCGACTTGAGGATAGGGTCCTGGTGGGACCATAAGAGATCCAAGAAATGGAAGATCAAATGAAAACAATAAGACAAAGGATCAAAGAATCCCAGGATCGATAGAAGAGTTAGGTCGATGTGTGTCGTGTCGACTGTAATTACGAAGTTGGCGTTTGAGTCTTCTTGTGGGTAAAACCGCATAAGAGTTTGATCAAGTTTGGAAAGGGAGCTAAAATCTCTCCTAGGTTTGTGGGACCTTTCGATATTGTGTAGAGGAAGGGGCCCGTGGACTATCGACTAGCCTTATCTGATTCTTTGAGGCCTATGTACGATGTTTTTCACGTATCTGTTTTGAGACATTATATTAGTGATCCTACACATGTTATTGACATGAGCTCCTTGCAGGTATCAAATGAGGAGGCACTCACGGCTAATCCTATCCGCATCCTGGATCATCACATTCGACAGCTACGATGTTGAACAGTAGATCAGGTCAAGGTCCAGTGGGAAAACTATAGTCTGCACTTAACGACCTAGGAGGACGCATATGATATTGGCCAGTAGTTTCCATTTTGTTTGATAGATAGGCTTATGATACTGTGATACACATTATTTCTGTACTTATATACTATGAAACTTCGGGATGAATTTTAGACCAAGAGGGGGTGTATGTAACATCCCTCTCTTGCACGCATTGAGCGAACTTATTCTTTGAGGACACTTGCTTGCAAGTGATCCAGATTATTATGATATTGGTCATTGATTATGATTATGAGGCATTATGGATGTGATTATATGTTATTTTGTGTATTTATGTAGACAGGTGCTATTCACTGGGTTCTCTTCAGTGTGTAGGACTTTGGACCTCGAGGATGCAGAAGCATTGATGAAACCCATTGGACTCCAGATCGAGTCAGGGAGTGGACTATTGGGTTTTGATTATTGTTGATATGACATATGCACATCTGATTAGATGTTATGATGATTGATTTTATTTCTGACATGATTTGTTGATGATGTAGGTTGACAATAGCTTTCCGAATAGACTCACATATGGAGTAGATGGGTCACGCACGACAACCAGATACGTTGAGGGAGAGGTGTGGACAACAACCCTGCCACAACCTACTAGCACTCTCGTCGTGGCTCAAACTATAGGTTAACGATTACATAGTTAGAGAATACCCATGATTTCATGAAGAAAGACTGCGATAGTCGCTCATGATGATTCTAAGGGGCACGCAATAAGGCAAGGGCATTATTCCTTAGAGGCCCTTAGTCTCCCACAATATCACCTGGAAGAGTATTAAATCCAGGGGTTTTTTATGTCTACCAATTTAGTCAAGAGGTGAGTGGCACCCTTGGACCACGTAGTGCATTCTGAAGGGTATGCCATGCAAGAAAAATGCAAAGAGACGAGTGGCACCCTTGGAGCATGTAGTGCATCTTGGAGGGCATGTCACTCAAGGGAAATGAAATGAAGCGAGTGGCACCCTTGGAGCACCTAGTGCGTCCTGAAGGGCTCGTCGTTTATTAGTGTTAACTAATAAGTGAATAAACCTAGATGGCCTTAGAAAGAATGATGTCATAAAAAAGTTTTTAAAACAATTTCCCTAATAAAAATGTCGCCTAGCCTAGGAAAATAAAATCTAGGTCTAAGTGATACTTGTGGTAAAATAATAATAATAATAATAATCATTAAACATGTGATGAGAAGGGTTTAATAAATTCAATTAATTTATTAAAATCAGATTACTTTGGGGAATTATTATTTTTTTATTTTTTAAAGGAGGAAATGATTTTTTCTATTACATATGCTAATTAAAATTTAATAATTAAAAAGAAAAAGGGGCAAAAGGTAATTTTTCTACACTTGCTAATTTGAGTTTTAGATAAAAGGGAAAAGATGGAAACTTAAAAGAAATAAGAAACTAAGGGAAAAAGGGGAAACATAAAGAAAAAGGGAAATGAAGGGAAAAAAGTAGAATGAATAACTTAGTAAGGAATCTTTCTTTTAAGAACCTTCTAAATTGAACTCAACTAGGAATTTAGTAAGGGCATAAGTCATTTAATTTGTGTAAGGGAATATGGGGACACCAAGGAGAGATTTTAGGAATGCTTTTAGGTGGGTGAGGGAAATAGATTAATTAAATAAATAATGAAATTAATATCTGGTGCAACTAGGGGGATGGTGACATGTGTACAGGGGAGGCTTCTCTAAATTAAATTAATGAAAAATAAATTAAATGGGAATTTGGGAAATAAATCACTTAGAAAATCCATAAAAGGGAGGGAGGAGGTGGAGTATGGATATCTTCTTTTATGCGTAATGTTACGCTATAGAATTTTTGTCTTGAATGACTTATCTTGTGGGAGTTGGGATACCCATCTCGGGTAACAAGTGGTAGCTCGACCTTGCGAGGTGAGATGGTTTCTAGTTGTTCTTTGGTTTAGAGTGTGTGGCCCCTTTGTGGATCGAGGGGCTAAGGGGGAAGAATATTACCCCTAACATTGGTTGGGAGGTATCGGTGAAGTCACATCGGTCGGCAAGCGGGAGCTAGATGGAGCATGCATGATAATGACTTGGAATTGTCACCTTGGCTACGATACACATGCTTTTATTTGAAAGGTAGATTAATATTGATCTTGCGCTTTCATTTATGTACCTTTTATTATGTAAATAAAAGTGTTTTACTCAACGTTTTTAATCGATAACTTAAAGTCATCATAGCTTTACGCTCGCTGCTTGAATTGATTTCCTTGGAACCCGATCCCTGATTTCTATGATTGTTCTGTTGTTTTAATGATTATTATGAAGAGATTGTTCTTTATATTTCATCCTCATCCCTAGATCATCATTCCATGCCTCAATATTCGGTCAGGATTCGAAACGATGGTCGTCACTTCAGTGTTAATAGACCTATAGATTCTAATGCCTCGCTTTTCTGTGCGTGGATGATGAGCGAAGGATGTCTTTGCCCAACTGTCTACCCTTGTTGATTGTTCCTGGGTGATTGATTATCTTGCACATTCTTGTGATTAAATACCTCTGAGTATTGTTACCTTTCCTACCTGGGATTATCTCATTACTCTTTGCATTTTTATACCACCTCTGCAATTTTAGAGGGTATTTTCTTCTCTGCGACTTTCATGACAGATCCTAGCTCTTGAATGGAGAAATCTCAGCGTTTGTCCATTGAACGAAGTTGGTTTTTTTTTAACTATTCGTGACTGTGATTTGGATTTATTTATTGACAGCAACTAACTGTATGACAACCCCTTTTTCTATTGGAGACTGCAATCGAACCTTCAACCATCATTTTTATTTACCTTCTTCTTGACTGAGAAATTTCATGATTTCATTATTTATTGAGCGCAAATATTTACTGCGATTTAATCGATAACACTCAGTGATGTTCATAAAACTCATTTTTTTTATTAATTGATGATAACACTCAACGATATTCATAAAACTCATTGTTATTTTTATAAACTCAATGATCATTTATATTTTTATAAATATCTGCGATGTTCATAAAACTCAGTGATATTTTTATATTTTTATCAATAAAACTCAGTGATAACACTCAACGATGTTCATAAAACTCGATGTTTTTATTAATTGATGATACATCAATGATATTCATAAAACTCAGTGTTATTTTTATAAATTCAATGATATTTTTATAAATATCTGTGATGTTCATAAAACTCAGTGTTATTTTTATAAATTCAGTGATATTTTTATATTTTTATAAATATCTGTGATGTTCATAAAACTCAGTGATATTTTTATATTTTTATCAATAAAACTCAGTGATAACACTCAGCGATGTTCATAAAACTCAGTGTTTTATTTAATTGATGATAAGACTCAACAATATTCATAAAACTCAGAGTTAGTTTTATAAACTCAGTGATCAATTTACGATAACACTCAAGGATGTTAAACCCGACAATTTTTGGATAACGCTTGGCTTTATGGACTGAGTTTCAAATAAGAATTTAATGAGAATGGGAATATGTAAGGAATGGGATTATCCAATGCATTTTACCCAGGCAATTCACTGTGTTTTACTTATGCTTTTGACTGAGTTTTACCTTGCTTATTGTTAGATATTTTTAATCATTTCTTGCTAATCTCCTTCATAAATATTAATCCTTTTTAGAAACAACGGTTATGGACCTGCAAAATTAATGACAACCACCATTTTTATTTTTGATTATAAGATAACATTCTCAAACAACAAAGTATAGTCAATGGTAGCTGATAATTTACAGTCAAACTTATAGTGTTAATGTACAACGTATACACTTTGTATAAGTGGTGTAATGGTGAGCATAGGTACAGTGTAATGGTGTGTATTGGGCAATGTTTTTGCGTTTTTACTGTGTGAATTTTGGGCTAGGAAACATCCATAGTTCTCAACATTAAATTTCTCTTTAATAGGTGATTTTAGATAGTGATTTTTATGCATCTTATTAGTAACGGGTAGTGAGTCCTTGAGGGGTAGGGATTTACTGTGCTGACAACCACACTTTATGACCGCAATTCTTTTTAGCCGGTTTCTATGTCAGCGATTGATTCATTATCATGTTGTATTCACTGGGTAGCGATTCATGCATTGATTAGACAAAACTGGTTTTTTAATGAACAACAATTACTATTTATTGTTAATTTTTTTAATTACATGCCAGCAATGAAATTTAGACTTGTCAATGTTGTTAATCTTGTGGATATTTTCAATGTTAATATATATTGTTAAGGTTGTTGATTTAGACATGTTAACATTATTTAAGTGATTAATTTAGACTGTTCAATATGGTTAAGTAGACTTGTGAATAGTGTTAATTGCATGCCATCAATGCTTTCCAAATAGCTCTGTTAGTGTGACAACGATAATTATAGTTTTAATATTGATTAATTTAGACTTGTTAAATTAAACCGCGAAGTCGTTTATTTTATAAGAAGCATAGATCAGTAGTTCACTTATTAATGGTCAGTAGGTAATTGTTAGTCAACCTATTTGATTTTGTTAAGTGCTTGTTTTAATTTACCCTTACGATAACATTTATGACCATAGTAACTTGATAATAGTTCACTCCTTCGCACTTAGGCATCTTTCTTAACCGATAATGGTTTTTATTTGTTTGCAAAGTCGTGTAATAGCTTACGCAAATTTTATTGAATAATGTCATCTTGCGTCTTGTCAACCTGTTGCTTGAGGGCAAAGACGTAGTCTTCTTGTCAGTTATTTCGGCTCCTGGTGCGTTGGATTTATCGTGAGTCCTTGGTTCAGATAGGTTATGTTGCGCTAGGGCTATCGTCGCACCTATCACCTGGGGATGGCATGATTGTTGATGAGGGGATCATGGTGTGCCCTATTGGATAGAGGCGAATGATAACTTGGTCGGACTCTGTGCTTTCTGTGTGGGTGTTGTTGATCATTGTAAGTTGTTGTTGGTGCTTGGGATGTAACACCTTCATGTGTTTGGTTGCGCACCATTGAGTTTCTAGTTACTGGTCATCGAGGCCATTGTGTCAGGATGGTGGATGTTGTCCTTTAGCTTGTAGGCGTTGTCATGTTTGTGTCAGGTGGGTAGTCATTTTTATCTTTTGATTACACATGTCTCTCCCAACTGCTCATTGTGCTAGTGTGTTGATTCATTATTGTGTGTTGTCTGATCTGTGTGCATGCGTTCGTCATCGGGTTGTGTGGTTCAACTGTTATCGTCGTTTCCTTCCTGTCAAACAAAAGAAAAAATTCTTCGCTTGTAGTCGTAACGAATTGGGGTTGTTACACAAGCCTATAGAGTTAAAAAATAATTAGTTGATATTTAAAAATAATGTTTTAGAAAATAATATTTCACTAAAATAAATATTTGAGTAGTGAAACTAAATAATTAACTAAATAAACTTATCATAAAATTACACATAGATTGTTATTTGGAGGAATTGATCATCGATAGGAAGGTGTGATGGGTTGCTTGGTGTTAACATTAAGGAAAACTTTTCATATTGAGATTTTCATACTGCCATCTTTCATTCTAGTATATCTTCTTGATCCTCTTCTAATTGTAGTGTATGAGTTTCACACTTTAGTACTCACTTAACATCTACCTACTAGAGGTGTTGAGGCATGTCCTACTTTGTGTCATATACATGCATGAATTGCCCAATAATAACTTCAACATCTCTCTACCATGATTTTGTACTAGACCATATTCCTTAAGTTCTCTTAGCTTAGATTTGTGACCTCTTAGGGATGTCTAGTGTTTAGGTAGGGTCTATCATTGCGTTCCTCCTCTCATTTTTTTCCTTGCGTCACTAATTTGACTATGTTAGACCCATTAGGAAACTTACTTATGGCACTTTATCATTGTTTGGGTTTTGTTTGGGGTTCTGACCCGCTTATTAGCCCGTAGTTGGTTAAGATGCCTAATTTTGGGTCTTCCACAACCCAAACACATTATGGGCCTCTTAATTAAGGGTATTTTGGTCAAATCCTCAACCCTTCCTGGCCTTTTGGCACCAAGAATACCATGAGTTTCAATCCATACCACAACTATAAGCCACAACTCACAAAATAAAGGATATTTTTTAGGGAAAATATCTATAATATAGTCTATCAAACTCATGGTTTATTTATTTGATATTAATATAATTATTTAAATTTTTTATTTTCTTAATAAAAAATTAAATTGTAGTAGAGGGTAGTGTGTGGTGTTATGTATAGAATTAAAGTTAAATGTTATTAGAAAGTACATGATTTTATTGAAAGTAATTTTAGAAATAACTATAAAGAATAGATTTTCTTGAGGATATTAGATAGGTTAAAATATTTGCAAATTTTTTATCTTATACATTTTAAAAATGAGTGCAAGTATGGATATGAAGTATGAGTGCACCATTCTTTAAGAATTGTTTTTAACTCCGTTAACACTAAGGTGCAAGTATGGATATGAAGTATGAGTGCACTATTTAGTTAGAACATCACATATTTCTCATCTTTAAAATGTATAAGATAAAAAAAATTGCAAATATTGTTTTGTGATCTTTAAAATGTATAAGATAAAAAAAATTGCAAATATTTTTTTGTGAAGGTTGTAATAGTAAAGTTTTGTATGGAGGGTTTGTTTAATCCCTCTACCAAATATTATTAGTGCTCTATTCAAAAAAAGAAGTTTTGTATGGAGGGTTTGTTTAATCCCTCTACCCAATATTATTAGTGCTCTTTTCTAAAAAAAATAAAAAAAAATAACACAAGTATCGATGTGCTGGTTTTCAAACACATGGTGTGTGGATCACATATTGATGTATCAAAACTAACATGGAAAAATTAAAATTTGTAATTGTATCTTACAAGATTCTAATTAATGATATTTTTGTGAGTTTTCATTTCTTTAAATATTGAATATGTGTGCATCTTATACTCTTTGTCATGTATGCTTGGATTAATTTGGGGAGTAATCTCTACCTTTTTTTTATAAAGGGAGATAGGTTAACAAATTATTATGACCTTTAATTTACGGAACAATTTTTTTGAGACTCAATGTATTAGGTTTAAAATGTCTCTTATATTTTTAATTCTATGGGTTTATCTCAATCTGTTGTCTCCAATATTGTTAGGTATTTGGAAAGTTCCATTCGAATCTCCTTAAGTTTAGTGTAGTAGTATACATCGATGGGTTTACTAAGGGTTCTCAGCCTCAAATGTGGGGAAGCATCTCTTTGTTTTGCCCGTAAAATTTTCCTTGAAAGAAAGAATTATACTTTTTGAATTACATAAGAAGATAAATTTAAGTGATGGTATCACATGGTTGATCATGATTAAGCCTCATGTCAACTAAATTACTTAATCTCTACAAGTACACCAAGATCTCCCAACACTCTTGCAATAAGTCTCACTTCTATCTATGTTTCATTTATTTGATATGATAATAATTATTTTGAAACATGAATATATCCATGTTTGATATATTTATCCTTGACTTTTGTAGGACATGGATTGAGGTTAATCCTTCAAGTTCTCCCATTGCTTCAATTTCTCCCATTGCCTATTCAAACTCAAATATATAACAATCTTATGACTATCATGCAAAGAGTTTTGTTTTTGACCTATCACTACATATTACATTCATTTTAGGATCCTTATAGAAAGACTAAAAAACAATTATGTTATCCTTCAGTCTATTAAAAATTATCTTAAGTAGTTAAGTGTATTTAGTATTCTTTAACTTTCAACAATTATAACAATAGTTGCATACATAAAGGTCATTGAAAGAAACACATTCACAGTAAACACAAGATTTATCCTGGGAAACCTTCTTAGGGGAGAAATCCCAACAAAGCTTCTTCAATATAGATTCGTCAACGAGTACAATGTCTCTCTCCCAAAGAGATCTCACAAAACAGAAGATGACCAGAAGATAGACCAGACACCCTAACTAGAATAGGGTAGTGCACCACTAGACCAAGACAAACCTCCAAGAGAGAGAACTTGTGTTGTGTGTGTTCTCCAAATGAGGTGCCTAGCCTCTTATAAATACAGATTGAGTCACCCTTTAATTAGGTCATGGTCGACCTCTACACTTTACCCTTTCTAGTTTACATTTGACTTTTACAAATGGCACAATAGTGTCGAATTTTACAAGGCACAATAGGGTCGACTTTACAAATACAACATAATATTATTCTCTAGGGTTTTTACTTGGTCTAGCACAATAAAATACAATAATAATATCTTCTAAAGCTATTCAAACTTCAACACTCCTTCTTAGCAAGGAAGGTATTCTTCTGGCATGATCGTCACAATTGCTTCTGCACTTCTGTACATCTAACCATTGACTTGCTGACTTTCCACGAATCTATATTGAAGAAGTTTTGTAACCATGTTATGCATTCAAGGTCTCATCATCCTTTCAGGGTTTATGTCATCACATGGCTTTAAATTTCCAACTCACACATAAGCTGGCATCTAGTTCATACAAACATAGTAACTCGTCATCTCATGCATAATATGACATCTAGTTCATAAAGAACTAGTAAATCATCATCTCACACAGAATATGACATCTAGTTCATACATAACTAGTAACTCGTCAGCTCACACAGAATCTAATATCTAGTTCATACAAAACTAGTAACTTGCCATCTCACACAGAATCTAGCATCTAGTTCATAAATAACTAATAACTCACTAGCTCACACAAAATATTGCATCTAGTTCATAAAGAACTAGTAACCTCTGGTTGGCACACCAAGAAATCGGTCCACAGTGGCCATGCATCTAATCACAAGGATTAGGCGATGTAGTGTGCACATACTACCCATCTAGCCCAAGGCTAGGAAACACCTCCAACCACAAAGGTTGGTCCTCTAGCTTGAAAATATGGGAAACTCGCTAGCCCTAAAGGCTTGACATCTATTGACCTTGTGCGAGGTCATATTGACTTATGCCACAGTTAGTAACATGCCCGTGAATGACCACCCACTGCTACTGCCACATATTGATGTTGCTTCCCTGGAATCGCATTTGTGACTCATCACTCCATCTTACGAGGGAAGTCCTTTTGGACCACACCAAGCTTGTCTCTAAAGTAAAAACAATTCACTCTCGACATAGTCTTGGTCAACAAATCTTCTATCTTCTCATCTGTAGCAACATACTGGAGCTTCACTGCTCCCTTCTGCACCATATCTCTGATATAATGGTACCTGATATCGATATGCTTGGACTTGGCATGAAACACTGGGTTCTCTGACAACTTCACACAACTCTGGTTGTCACACTAGATATAAGTCGCCTCTAACTCGAGATCAAAAAATCCTACAAGCAACTTTCAAAGACATGTTGATTTTCTTCTAGTTGAACACATTGTTATATACTTTGCCTCAGTCATATTGAGTGCCACACTAGTCTTCTTGTTGCTAAACCATGAGATCATAGTTGATCCTAAATTGAATCAACATCCAGACATACCCTTCCGATCTGCAACACTATCGGCCCAATCTAAATCAGTAAATCCTTACAGGCTTATCTCACGATCTGACACATATCTTAGTCCATAATCAATTGTACCTTTTAGGTACCTCATCACATGTTTTTTTGCAATCAAGTGAACACATCTTGGCTCAACCATATACTTACTCAATGTGTTCACTACAAAACATATATATGGTCTTGTGTTTGTTAAGTACATCAACAAACCAATCATCTGTCTATACATGGTGGAATCCACTATCTCTGAAGATGTATCACTCAATAACTTTAGATTTGTCACCATCGGTGTAGGCATGGATTTACAATCCATCATTTAGAATCTCTTTAGAATCTCTATAGTATATTTTCTTTGTTTAAGGAAAATCTCACTCGATCTCTGCCATACATATAGACCTAGGAAATAATGCATCATACCTAGGTATTTCATCTCAAATTATGTAGCAAGATTCCTCTTACTTTCATTGATGAGCTTCTCGTCCCGTGTTAGAAACATGTCATCCACATACAATAGTAATATCATTGGTCCACCATCTACAACCTTGTAGTAAAGGTTGGAATCTTCTTTACTCTTGGTAAATCCTAAGCTCATCAGGAAACCATTAATTCTACTTTAACATGCCTTGGGTGTTTTCTTTAATCCATACAACGATTTCTTCAATCTGCACACATGTGTCTGACTGTCATGTGTCTTGAAACCTTGTGGGTACTCCAAATACACTTCCTCTTCTATTAAACTATTTAGAAAAATTGTCTTCACATCCATCTAGTGTACCTTCCACTTCATTACTGCATCTATCGCAATTATAGCTCTAATCGAAGTGTATCTAGCCACAGGAGAAAATGTCTCCTCATAATATATTCCTTCTTTATGGGAGAAACCACACGTCGTGAATCTTGCCTCATACTTCTTGACAGTGCCATCTGTTGAATGCTTTGTCTTGTGAATCCACTTGGAACTTACCACTGTCTTCTCTTTCGGTCTCAAATCCACATCCCAAACATCATTCTTTACAATGGACTGGTACTCGTCAATCATGTCATCCTTCCATTCCTTATTCTATGTCACCTCTTCATAACTGGTAGGATCAACATTAATAATTTCACTTAGCAATGCCACGTAGCTAGAGTATGGTCGTGGTCTCTTTATTTCTCTAAAATATCCATCTGGACCACCATACTTCTCCGCATCTTGAATAATTTCTCAATCCCAAGCCGATCTTCTCTTCTTTTCATTCATCTCTCGAGATGAATTTGCAGGTCTCTGTGGTTCTTCCATATCATGATATTCTAGTACAACATCATCAACTGCATTTGTATTTGCAACTCTGGGAATTTCAGGTTCCTTATTATGGACCTCCTCCGAATGATTTTGTCTTGATCTACTGAAAGCGACATCCTCATCAAAGGTGACATATCTGCTAGTCTCAATATGTCGGTGACCAGGGATGTAGACTCTATATTCCTTCGATGTCTCACTATATCCAACAAATATACCCTTATTTCCTGAAGGGTCCAAATTCGATATCTTGTCCTTGGGGACATGCACATATACTGGATAGCCAAGTATCCTCATGTGGATGCCCTTTGGATTTTCACATATAAACATTTCTTATGGTGTCTTGCTTCCAAGTACACTGTGGGGACTTATATTTTGCACATATATTGCAGTCTTTCTTGCTTATGCCAACGGACGCATCAATAAATATTGATCATGAATCATGGCCTCTATTGCTTCCATGATTGTTCGGTTCTTTCTTTCTGCCACTCTATTCTGCTGAGGATTGTAGGGAGTAGAGAGCTCCCTCTTAATCCCAACTTCTTTGAAGAATTCCTTGAATTCATCTGATGTGAATTCTCCTCCATTATATGATCTTAATATCTTTATCTTCTTTTCAGAAAGGTTTTCAACAAGTACCTTGAATTATTTGAACTTGTTGAATACTTTACTTTTAGATTTCAAAAAATAAATCCAATTTTTACGTGAGAAATCATCAATCAAATGAAACATAATATACATACCCATTAAGTGAAGTAGTTGACATTCGTCCACACACATATGAATGTATGATGTCCAAGGATCCTTTGGCTTTGCTATCACTTCTTGGAATTGTTTCTTCACATACTTGCCTTGTGCGCATCCCTTGCATATGCCTTCATGATTCACTTGGATTTCTGGCAAACATGTCACCATCTTCCTCACGATTGGTAGTGCTTTGTAATGTATGTGATAAAATATTCTATGGCATAGATCACTTGGAGTAATTGTATTATGTACTAATGTTGAGTTTGAATGTCCCTTCAATTTTTATAGACCTCCTTCTTGAACACCAATAACCACAACATCATCAATAGATTTTCCTCTTTTCCACATGAGAACTTCACCATCAATGAAATCATATCTGAATCCTTTCTCATCCAAGGTTAAGATAGAAGGAGATTCTTCTTCAAGCTAGGTACATACAAAACATCCTTCATCTTCATAGGATTTCTGGAATCCAATTTGTAAGAGGCTTCTCCTACTCCTTTAATGGGATACTGATAGTCATCACCAAACTTCATCTTGTGAGGTGAATCCTTCTGAAGTAATTCTGAGAAAGAATCCTTGTAACCTATCATGTGCTTAGAAGCATCGCTATCAATAATCCATGTGTCACTTCCATGATTAATTGTACCTATAAGAGATGATATTAAAACACATTCTTTTCTTGAGTCATCTTCTTTGACTCTTTTTTTATTAGGTTCATCATCTTCTGCATCATGAGCATGATGTATTTTATACTTTCCTTTTCTGACCTGATCTGTTGAGTTGGGACAATTTATTGCAATGTCTCCCATCTTCTAGCAAATGTACAATCTGTAATTTCAGTAATCCTTTTTAAAATTTTGCATATTTTTTAACCCATGAGGCTTCTTCATGTGTTAGTGAAGCTCTTTCGTCCTCTTACATTTTCTTCCATGAGTTTTTAGAGCTTGATTTTCCTCATCACCTAGTTTATCTTCCCTTGCTGCCAATCTAGTTTCTTCTTGAGTGCAATCTTCTGATTGTCTACTAAACTTTGTTAGCCTTCTTCTTGAACATATTCCTTTAATCAATGATTCCCAAGATATGGGGAGACCATTCAAATTAGTCATTACCAATTCATCTTTTTGATTGTGTCTCCAATGGCTTCAAGTTGTTCTTTGATTTGACACACTCTTGTGAAGTAGGATTGAATGGTTTCTGAACTCTGCATCTTCACACTCTTGAGTTGTTTCCTCAATGTCATCTTGTGGTTGATATTCTTTCCTTCATATAATTAGGATAGGCCATCAATCATTTTCTTGGGAGTTTTCAATGAAGAAACATGAGGGATCAAATGATCCTTGATAGAATTACCATCAATGATTCTCTTTTCCCTTACCAGACTCCTCTTGTACTTTTCCTTGGCCACATCTTCCTCTTGTTCTAGAACTTCTTCCTTGAAAAAATATTATAGGTCATCCTCTTATAGAATGAGCATCACTCTCTACTTCCATGGTCAGAATTTATCATCACCCTCAAGCTTCTCATCAAGCTTAGAGTTGGGAGTCATATTTCCCTAGGACGAAAATATAATAATAAAAATAATAAAAATTTCAAAGAAAGGATTTTGAACTTACCAGAGAGTGTGATATGCCACAAATAATTGCTCCAACTTTAGTATGCAGCTGCCAAGACATCTTGATCTAGGGTTTATGAGGAAACCCTAATTTTTCAAAATGAGAAATTTGGAATTCTGATCTGAGGGAAAGGTGCACCCTCCTTAGGAGAACTCCTTGATGATTTTACTTTG
>SNQJ01S0009124.1:300503-317764 GCA_010110895.2 Picea sitchensis | reverse complement strand
CAAGAGGAGGAAGACGTCCCAGGCCTAGGTTATCTACACCTGGGGTCGTTTTTCCTTTAGGGTTTGATGAAAGAGCCTTGTTGTAGCAACACTCTCCCTCATTAAGCTTTCTTGTCTTGATTTTGTGCTTCATCTGAGCTAGCCGTTTGTCGGGAAGGAGGAGAGAGCACGAGGCCTTGCTTTTGCAACACTGGAGTGAGCCTCTCTCCCCTAGGGTTCTGTCTTTAAGGCCCTGCTTTAGCAGCACCTTGAAACTTTTCCCTCTAGTCCTTTGGAATCTCGTCTCCTTCAACCTGTGCGTCCTTCACTTATTGACTCCATTCTACCCTAAGGCACTGATCCCATGACCTCCAGCGTTGAAGTAGAATTGGATCTAAACACTCAAAACTTTTGAAATTGAAACCCTAACTACACTAACCCTAGCCTAGACTAACCTACTAACCCTAAGTTGTTGACGTCATCATTAAATATTTCATCTTTATTGTAGCAACGTTTTATCTTTTGAGTAATTGAATGGTAGTTGAAGGCATTAATTGAGTTAAGAAGTTATTTGTTATATTGAATGTTGTAACATTCAAGTATTTATTGATGAAGTGACATTACTGCCATTGCTATTTTTGTAAACATTGACTTCGTCAACATTTACCTTTAAATTGCTTAATTGAATATCAGATAGTCACTGATTTATATGAAGTACTAACCAAGATTGCACGTATCAGTTTCCTTGTTGCATTGTCTCAAGCAGGTGCTTTTCTTTTCTTTGGTTATACCTTATTATTGGTTGTTTAGCCGAGACTATCTGGTTGGCGGTGATTTGTGAAGGGGGAATTTGTCCTTATCCTTTTATCGTTTGCCCTTTCAAAACCCCAGGTCACCGGGGACGTCTCCCCTTGGCCTAGCCTCCCTAAAGAGAAAGAGCCTTCCCATCGTGGTGACATTGGGTGGGATAGGTTCCTGTTACGCTAGTTTGGCCCTCTACCTTATAGCCTTGTGTCCTAGCTACAAACTATGTGTAGAACCTTAAATGGCTTTTTCAAACCTTAGGAGAGTTTTGTACGAGGCATTGTAGCTAGAGAGCATATGCCCATTTGGGAGAGGCTCTGGGATGACTTTTTGCAGGAGGAGCTTAGAGTTGGTTCCAGATCCACTAGTCAATAGTGTGGTGGGGATGGTGATGAGGATTCTACTGTTTTGGCAAAGGGAAAGAAGAAGACCAAGAAGTGTCCCAAGGGTGGGGCCAAGCAGCAGCAACAAAGAGGAGGTGAGCAACAGAGGGATATGATCAAAGTTAAATGCTTTGCTTGTAACAAGATGGGGCACTATGTTGGACAATGTCCCAACAGGAAGAAGAAGCAAGGTGGTATTGCGACGACAACAGAGGAGGATGAGTTTGCCTCTCAGTTTGAGAGGGAATGTTCCTTGATAGTTTGTTGCTCGACAATTGAGTCACCATCTCGCATATGGTACATAGACAATGGAGCATCCAGTCATATGTCAGGTGTCAGAGAGCACTTCACTGATCTCAAAGATCCAGAGATCAAGTTGGAGATAGTGTTTGGAGACGACATCATAGTCAAAGCGGTTGGGCATGGCATAGTTTTCTTTCAGAGGGAGTTGAGTCCACCCTTGGTGTTCGGGGATGTATTGTATGTCCCTAGGCTGAAGAAGAATTTGATTTCAGTTTCCTCCATTCAGGATAGGGGATTTGAGGTGTCCTTCGGAGGGATATAGGTCCTCATTCACCCTAAGGGGTTCAGTATCACTTTTGACAAAGTGATTGGGACATGTGAGGGGAATTTGTATAGATTACATTTTTAGCCATTGCATACTTTGGTTAGTAGCAACAACAACAGTCAGTTGTGTGAGCTATGGCATCAGAGGATGGCTCATTTGCATCATGGAGCTCTGAGGTCGTTGAGAGAGATTGTGACAGGTTTGCCACATTTCGTCATTGAGCATTAGGAGGTGTGCAGAGGGTGTACTCTAAGGAAGTACACCAAGATTGTCTTTCCCAGCAGTGACAGTAGATCAGCTGGGGTACTAGATTTGATACACACAGATGTGTGTGGGCCCATGTCATGAGTTTCCTTGGGTGGTTGTGAGTACTATGTGATTTTCGTTGATGACCACTCTAGGAAAACTTGGATTTTTTTCCTGAAGACCAAGAGTGAGGTCTTCAAGAGGTTCCAAGAGTTTAAAGCTCTTGTGGAGAACCAGACAAGAAGGAAGATCAAGGTCTCGCNTGTGACTTTCATTGATGACCACTCTAGGAAAACTTGGATTTTTTTCCTGAAGACCAAGAGTGAGGTCTTCAAGAGGTTCCAAGAGTTTAAAGCTCTTGTGGAGAACCAGACAAGAAGGAAGATCAAGGTCTCGCGGTTAAACAATGGAGTTGAGTATACCTCCACTGAGTTTGCAGACTTCTGCACCCAACAGTGTATCGAGAGGCAGTTGATTGTTCCTTACAACCCGCTGCAGAATGGGGTTGCAGAGAGGAAGAGCAAAGCCATAGTGTGTGCAGCGAGATCGATGATGCATGATCAGGCATTGCCATTCTACTTATGGGCAAAGGCTTGTAGTTCTGCAATGTATTTGCAAAACAAGAGTCCCCATAGAGCTTTGGGGAGGAAGACTCCTGAGGAGGCCTTCACTGGTAGTAGGCCTGATTTTGAGCACCTACGCATATTTGGGTGTTTGACGTTCTCTCATGTCCCTTCTGCGAAGAGGACAAAGCTAGATCTCATAACAGAGAAGGGGATTCTAGTTGGATATTCATAGTTCTCTAAGGCCTACCGGATCTACATTCCATCATTGAGGAGAGTGGTTGTGAGGAGAGATGTCAGATTCAAGGAGGACAAAGCATTTAGGAGATCTCTTGAGTTGAGAGACAAAGTTGAGGAGGTCCTACAGATACAGAGTGATGCATCGCAGGGAACACAGCCTCAGGTGTTGAGTACACCGAGTTCAGGGGTGACCGGTCCACCCTGTACAGTTTCAGGTTCACAGGTGCCTTGTATACGAACACTTGGTGCACGTGCTTCAGGATCACAGACTACTTTGCAGAGATATGTGGATGAGACTTAGGGGCATGAGGAGACTACTACATAGGAGGTTACTTCAGGGAAGAGGAAGCCGAGATGGTTTTAGGAGAGCCTAAAGGAAGCCAAGGAGTATGTTGGAGAGCCTCAGATGTTGATGAGAGAGAGCAGAGCGCTAGAGAGGTTTTGGTCCTACTTGGCTATGGTGATGTTAACCCCTAGATTTTCACCCTTGAAAATCTTGAGGGTTAAGAGCCAACATGCAACATTTTCACTGGCATATTGAGATTTTCCCAGAGTTCAACACTTATGTCGAGCAGGAGGTTGGTTCCCACACGAGGCAAGTACATGATCAGTACATGGTTGCTTGGTTTAGTGTCAAAGATGACTTAGTTTCCATGCAATTTGAGAGAGATGCGAGTGTTGCTAATTTTTAGGAGGCACGGTTTGAGTGGGTCTCTTGGCAATTTGAGGATGTTTTGAGCATACAGTATGAGTCCTTGTAGGATTCTAGGCCCGACGACACTTTTCCAGGCAACATGCATAAAATTTCTATTTTTAGCAGGTTTTGCTCTAGGCCCTAGATTCAAGATTTTGAGAGCGCAGTATGATTGCATATTTAGATCCCTTGCAAGAAGACGAGTTCAATGAGTATAAAGTCAAGGGCATTCAGAAAACTTTCTATTTTTAGCAAGTTGAGCACCAGGGCTCACATGCCGATTTTGATCGCATATTCAAATCCCTTGCAGGAAGATGAGTTCAATGAGTATAAAGTCAAGGGCATTCAGACAACTTTCTATTTTTAGAAGTGTCTATTTTTAGCAGTAAACACATGGTGGTGCTCACCCAGTCATGTCGAGCATTTGTGGAAAGTTTGGGTCAGTTTCCACAAGTTTCAAATTTTTGCGACCGGATGGATATTTTTAACAGCTGCTATATTTAGCAGGTTCAGTCATCATCCATGCAATGCCAAGTGGCATCCTCAGAGGTCGACATGTGGCAACTCTACAAAATGATGTGGCATCCACCTAAGCTAGGGCGCATATTCCCAATATTCGAGCATGTGATAATTAATTAATGATTGGAAAGAGGGGTCGCATGAGTTTAGTCGTATAGTCTCCCTCATGCTTGAGTTAAACTGAGCTTCACTCATGTGGCAGCTAAATATATCATTCACCTACCTCCTCACTCCAGTTGACTTGGGTGCTTTTCTCACTCACACTTCCACTCATACTCTTTTCCGCAATGCGTTTTCTCCTCTCTCATATATGTGGACACATGGCTAGCTAATTGGCAGCACGTCTCAGTTACTTGGACATGCAGTTATGTTTAGCCTATTTGATGCATCCATGCGCCTCACCTACCTTGTCTCTCTCACTTAACTTGCCACTCACTCCAGTCATGCATCCTTAAACTAGTACGGCGCACTCATTATCCCCTCTCCATGCATTCAAACTCACACTCACACTCACTTATCTCACTACTCTTCCACATCGACTCATACTTTGCTTTTTTCCTTTTCACATGCTTCCATCATGCGCCTAGTTCCTATTATTATCCTCCTCATGCATCCTCTCTTTTTCCCTTGGATGTGTGCCCTCACTAGCTATATATTGGAGGCTTGCCATTGGTTATTTCGTCGGTTCTTAGCAGGAGCAGCATAATGTCTCTCTCATTCTTCTCTCTCTCTCTCTCTCTCTCTCTCTTGTCTAGTGGTGTGTCATTGAGCAAAGTAGTCATTGTATTGGTTGTGAGCTTGCCAATTATGGTGCAACCAACCCTCTTGTAAAGTTGGATCAATAAAGAAGCTTGTGTTTATTGTTCGAACCTCTCTTCTTGACTGTATTGTGGTGAATTTGCAAATATGATATGTCATTTTGAACTATTTACTGTGATGGTATCAATCCTTTGAGTAGTTTTCTTTGTTTTTTCCATTCTATTATCATTGTGCTAACTCTGCGGGTTCACTCCAAGTGTGTTAGATCAACCTTTTCCACCATTTTGGACTGCTTTACACGCTGTCCAAGGAAAAACAGCTCGCTGATTTTTGAGTTTTCAAACCTTAAATCAGCCACAAGGGCGCTTCATTGTGCCCAGGGACTCCCCCTAGAGGCTAGCAAGGCCTAGCCCGAACGGAGAGGGGTTTAGCCCATGACATCTGGGGCTATTTCTCCTATAATTAGCTAAGTTTTTACCGCTGTCATAACATGTTTATCAAAACAGATTGGAGGGTAGAAATTTATGCTAACACGTAACAAGCATTATAGATTCAGAGCCCACTACTTTTGAACAGGCAGCAGACCAACAGGTCTGAAGAGAGGCCATGCAGGAGGAGTATGAATCCATCATGCGCAATGATGTGTGGGAGGTGGTGCCTAGACTTGAGGGGAAGTCAGTTGTGACTTCCAAGTGGCTGTATAAGATCAAGTATGCTGTAGATGGAAGCATAGAGAAACACAAGGCTCGTTTTGTGGCGAGAGGATTCTCTCAGGTTGAGGGAATTGATTATGATGAGACGTTTGCACCAGTTGCGAGATATACTTCTATCCAGAGTATTATGGCCATTGCAATAGAGATGGGTTGGAAGATCCATCAGATGGATGTGAAGACTGCATTTCTGAATGGCTTCATAGAGGAGGAGGTATACATTTAGCAACCATAGTGGTTCGAGGTGTTGGGGAGAGAGTCCCACGTGTGCCTCTTGAAATAAAAAGGTACTCTATGGATTGAAGCAAACTCCTCGAGCTTGGTATTCGAGGATTGACTCTTACTTGCTTCAGATGGGGTTTGAGAAGAGTGAGGCAGATCCAAACCTCTACTACATCATTCAAGGAGAGGATACACTCATTCGCATACTATATGTTGATGATTTGTTCATCACAGGAGGTGAACATCTCATAGCTAATTGCAAGAGGGAACTTGCATCAGAGTTTGAGATGAAGGACATTGGTTGATGCACTATTTCTTGGGCATGGAGGTTTGGCAGGAGGATGGGCACATCTTTCTAGGAAAGGGGAAGTAAGCAACAGATATTCTGAGCAGATTTCAGATGGAGGACTACAGACCCATGTCGACACCTATGGTCACCAATTGGAAGAATCTTAGTGCTTCGAATTCCAAGTTGGTGGATGCCATGAGATACCGTCAGTTGATAGGTTCTTTGATGTATCTGGTCAATACTAGACCAGATATTTGTTTTGTCGAGAGCAGTCTTAGCCAGTACATGGTGGAGCCTAGGAGTGTGCACTGGATTGGGGAAAAACATGTGTTGAGGTACATTGCAGGATCAGTAGATTATGGATTGGACTATGTCAAAGGAGATGGGGTCAGGTTGATTGGCTACACAGACTCAGACTGGGCAGGATGTGCAGTTGACAGGAAGAGCACCTCAAGGTGTTGTTTTGGGTTGGGATCAACAGTTGTTTCCTGGTTCAGCTGGAAACAGAGGTCAGTGGCACTGAGTTCTGCTGAGGGAGAGTACATGGCAGCTAGTCAGGGCAACTGCGAGGCCATCTGGCTTCACAAGTTGTTGTTTGGCCTATTTGGTCGTGAGTTGAGGTTTATAGTTATTCACTGCGATAATCAGAGTTGTATCAAACTCTTTGAGAATCTAGTGTTTCATGATAGGTTGAAACACATAGAGATAAGATACCACTTCATCAGAGATTGGGTTCAGAGGGGCATTTCAGCTTCAGTATATTTTGACTGATTAGTAGGGTGTAGACATTCTCATCAAGTCCTTGCCAAGGGGCAAGCATGTCTACTTCAGGGACAAGATGGGAGTGGTGAGTAACACCTTCCTCGGTAAGAGGGAGTGTTGAGATTTGGGTACCTTGGAAAGTGGTCCCCTTGAGTTATTGAGTGTCTAACTCAAAGGGGAAAATATTTGACCCTCACCACTTTACTTTATGTTCTAAAGTCAAAGTGACTTTATTTCACTTAAGTCACAACATGATTTTAATAACATAAAGTGACTTAGGACACTTAAGTCATTTTGGAGACTTAATCTCGACCGTTGATTGGAGTTTTGGCCTAAGATCTAATCTTGGCCATTGGTTTCCTAGGTTAGCCTAAGGATGAGGCTAAAGGAGAGAAAGGAGGAAAACTGGCTTTTTTTGTTCACTTGGAGATTAGAGTGAAGGAGAGGAGAAGAGAAGAAGGGTTTGGAGAGGAAGGGCGCAAGAGAGCTTGAAGGCGCATGCTATTGTGTGGGCACAAGCAAGAGCTTGAGGGGCACGCACTTGTGAGTAGGGGGCGCATCACTTGTGGAGAGGGGCACACTTGGGAAGAGTGCGCACTAAGCAAGGAAGGGGCACAAGAGATCAAGGGGCGCACAAGCTCAAGCAAACAAAACAAGGTCAAGGGGCACATTCATCCTAAAGGGTGCAAATCCCAAGGACGACGCATTTTCCAAGGAACTCCAAAGCCAAGCTCAAGAAGGACTTGGCTATTGTACCAGGTTCCTTTGTTATTTTTCCTTGTTGCTATTTTAGCTTGAGATCTCCATAATAAAAAAATTCTTCCAACTGGTTTTCCCCATGGGGGTTTTTCCAGGGTCATGTTGACCAAAATTACTTGTGTAAAGATCTTGTGGTTTGCATTATTTTATTTAAGCAAGTAGGTGTAAAGATCCTAGAGGAGTATTTTATGTTTTGATGCATGTGTAAGAGCTAACTTGGACAGCAAAACTATCATCATTAAACCCTTCACAAAGAGCATAAAATCACAAGCTTAAGGGAAGATTCAGTGGGCAGAATTTTGAAACTTGGTGGCTGTCCTAAAACAGATTTGAAAAACCCTTGAAAACAGTGCCCAACAAGAGGTCAAAGACAGACCTGTTGGGCAGCCTTAGGAACCTCAAAATTCTTCAGAAGATGCATTTTGATAGAGCCTAGTCTAGAATAGGGGTAGTAGCTGGTATTGTATTCACATCTCCTCAGGGTAATACACAAAGCTTTTCGTATAGATTGGAATTTGAATGTACAAATAGCATCGCTGAGTATTAGGCATTGTGTTTAGGCATGGAACTTGCTAGAGAGAGATGGGAATCAAAATATTAAAGCTCATCGGTGATTCAGACTTGATCATGATGCAAATCAAGAATCAATTTGGTACAAAGAATATCAAACTAAAGAGGTATAGACATGTCGTATGGGATTCGATTCAGATGTTTGATGCATTTTCAATTGAGGCGGTCCAAAGAGAGCAGAATGAGAAAGATGACTCATTGGTAGTTGCTGCCTTCACTTTACTTCCTTGTGATGATTTGATGTTTGGTAACAGTATAATGGAGATCCTTTTCAGACCGTCTGTTGCTGATAACTATGAGCATTGTCAGATTTTCCATGATGATGCTCAAGTTATCATATTTCTGAATAATGTGCAAGAATTCGTAGAAAAATCAAATTAAGTGGCAGGGTGAATCCGTGAATCACATGAAGAGGTTGAAGGGATTGAGCTGAAGGATAATAACTTCTGGAAATGTGTCCTTTTGAAAAGACATTTGATAGGCATGATGCGTGCAAGCAGAAAAAGGAAGAAAAGAAACCTGAGGACGCAATTGAAATAAATATTGGATCAATTGAAATCTCGAAGCTCATCCAGATAGGAAAAAACACTTTGCTAGAAGAGAGGAAAGAAATTGAGAATTTAATCAGGGAATATAGGGATGTCTTTGTATGGACTTATGACGACCTTAAGACTTACAAAGGTGACATCATTTAACATATCATTCTACTGAAAAAGGATGCTAAGCCTTTCAGGCAAAAGCAAAGATAGATCAACCCCAAGTTGGCTCCTTTAAATCAAAAAGAGCTTCAAAAAATGCTAACTGCCCATATCATAGCCCCTACAAGGTATTCTTCTTGGGTAGCAAATTTGGTGGTAGTAAGGAAGAAGAATGGAGAAATCAAGTTGTGTGTGGATTTCAGAAACCTAAATCGACTTTCCTTTAAGGATAATTACCTGCTTTCAAATATGGAACATTTGTTACAAAGGGTGACTGGATTGGTTATGCTATCCATGCTAGACGATTTCTTAGGTTATAACTATATTCTAGTTAAAGATGAGGATCAACATAAAACGGATTTCAGAACACCATGGGGAAAATTTGAGTATAAAAGGATGCCATTCAGCTTGTTGAATGCCGGGTCAACTTTCCCAAGGGCTATGGATTTTGCCTTAAGAGATATTACCAACAAAATCATTGAAATTTATCAAGATGATCTAATGGTGTTTTCTAAGGACAAGAGCATGTAAAGTAGATCAAGATTGAAGCGATATACTAGTTCAACACTAAATTGCTATCCCTAATCAGATATGCTATTCTAAGACTTTTAAAGAGAAGACAATTATTCTACTACTACAGAATACCTAGTTAACCACAACTAGATCAAGGTCTCTTTGATGGCCCCAACCAGGTCATGGGGCAAGTTACATACCATTGTCTCCTTGCTAGCCCAACTAGATCAAGGAGGAGGATACAATCTTAAAACACTATAGCATCAAGGCTTCTTGCATTGATCTTCCGCTGTAATCTCCTCAAATGTGCAGGGAAACAAGCAGCTAGTAGTCTAGGAATGTAAAGCAACGCTGGAGAAAGGCAAAAACACGGATCTTTAGTCAAATATGTAAAATAAAAATAAAAGTGTAGAATGTAGAACCCCTTCTTATCTCAAGGTGGCCAATATGTGGAAGTAAGAGGGTTGGTGGGCTTAGGTTAAGAGTTAATGCCTGGATTTGATTTTCTGATGATTAGGAGTGAGGTTATTCTTTCCTCCTTGGATCACTTTCTCCAGCATGCACTTTTCTTGCCAATCAAAGAAAGAGGAAAAGATCGCTACATTAATCATATCATATCTCCCTCTTTTATAGTCCCAAGGCAATCTCGCCCAAAATCTCTTTAATTTCATATTTATAACTTCAGTTATATAGATTAACATAATAAAATAGACAACATAGAAAATATTTTGTCGTACACAAGTTCATCCCTCACTTAATGGAGCCTAGAGTCTCAATGCTTGAGATCCCGTTTTACAAAATTGTGATATTTCCACCCAAATGCTTCTAACATATCATTTGGTTAGTAACATTATGATATGCTTTATAATATTAAAATGGGGTGTTATAACTTATAATATTTTTACAAGATAGTTTAGTTCAGGTCTTGTGTTTTTTGGGTCTGGGCAAGCTCATTTTAAATATCTTGTTAAATGTTGGAACTTGGAAGTAATGTTACATTAGTCTAGGTTGGTGATCCTATTCGTGGCTTAAGTCTCTATACATGTGAACTATTGTTGTTTTTTCGCAAATTCTGTATCCCATTTCAGTTAGTAATGAATGTTATCATTAGTCCTTCATAAATCAGTGGTTGCAAGGATAATTGACCAAATTCAGATTTGTATTCATTTGAACTGTATTAATGTTTGACATATTATATGAATTTATAAAATTTCTTACTATTCATTACCTTTTGGTTGCAGCCCTAGGACAATAATTGGGATCTTTTCTTCGGTTATGTCATTAATTCTACTTGGACGAGCTGCTTTTGTGTTCCCTCTTTCTGCTTTATCGAATTATATGCGCAGGGATTCTGAGATCACAAGGATTTCATTCAGGCATCAGGTATTTTTCTTTAAAATGTTCTGTTTCTTTTCATGTTTAGAGCAGAAGATGAATCTCAGTACAATATAATATCTTCTGAATTTGATTTGATTGCCATGCACCATACAATCTGAACTGCCATGACTATTGCATTCTCGTAACATTGGTTTCTCACTTTAAAAGGCAAATCTTTATGCATTTAGACATTCTAAAACCAAATTGAATGCCAGGGCAATTTTTACATGCTCCAGAATGCCTGCATGCCTATAAGAGGGCACTTATCAAAACTTTTATCCTCTATGCACCTAGCAGAAGGCATGCAATTATGAGTACCTTAATATCTTTACATTGTATGCATATCCCGATTCCCAAGTGTATAAGTAGACATGACAAATTCCACCTCATCCTACGGCATGGAAGGATATTGGTTCAATATAACAATCTAAGAATGCACTTCTTCCAAATGTAAAACTGAAGAAGTCAACTTTCCTTTTTAAGGAAAAATCATCCAATCTTTCTCTTAATAGGGATTCAATTATGTTTATTCATTTGTTGTGTTTTTAGGTGGTTATCTGGTGGGCTGGTTTGATGCGAGGAGCTGTTTCAATTGCCTTGGCATTCAATCAGGTCAGCAAAATCTCAAAATTTATTCACATAGATTTGTATGTTTTCCAAACATATTGTATACTTTTGGATGTTTCTATCTGGAATTTTCTTTGTGATATAGTTTGATGAAGAGTTTCTCATTTCTTTTAACACATGCATGTATCATGGCTTTCTCTTGCAGTTCACAGTTTCTGGGATTACCTGGAATCCTGTGGAAGCCACTATGATAACAAATACCATTATTTTGGTCCTCTTTAGTACAACGGTAATGTAAACTCGTTACTTATTTACAACAAATAATATAGTGAAATATTGAACAATTCGTGTAAGTTTTTGATCTTATATTGATGGGGGTACCAAGATTATAGTGGCAGAATTTGGCTACAGATTACGAGTGTTACAATAGTGTAAGCCTTTATTTCTAATTTGTTGAGTTTTATTGCTTCCAGAGTTTAAATCTGAGTTTTCTGGTGTACTGTGGGCTCATCAATCTTTCAGGTTTTTGGTATTTTGACCAAACCACTTATAGGGTGGATCATTCCTCACCATATGAGGCGCAGTGATGTATCAGATCCATCTTCTCCTAAGGAAAGAGCTTTTGAAGCAGAGTGGGGACTTCCTCTTCTTTCACAAAATGAACCTAATCAGGGTAATGTGCTTAGACGAAGAAGCAGTCTATCAATGCTCCTACAAAGACCAACTTACACCATTCATTATCTTTGGCGGAAATTTGATGATTCTTACATGCGACCAATTTTTGGCGGGCGAGGATTTGTTCCATGTGTTTCTGGATCAATGAAAGAAAGTGACTCCTCTGATTGTAACAATCATTGAATATTTACAGGTCGAAAATGTGAAACTGTTTAATCCTTAATGGAGTCGAGTTAGCAGCTGTGTCAATGTTATGTAAAGTATGGTCGAGAAAAAACTTTGGTCCAACCCTGTTGTTGTGACTTATGGCTGTCCTGTTTTCCACTATGGATTGGCTACTGCAATGAGAAATGAGCTCATGCCGTATGTTTTTTGTCCCTCCTTTACTTCCGATGCTTCATTTGCGGAAGCATTATGATTAAGTTTTATAGGGTGKTAGGTCAAATTGATTATAGTGTCCCCGATTGCCATTCTTTGTTCTTTTACCCAGTCCAGTATTAAGATAGCTGCCAACTGACGGAATGTTAGTTTTGTGCACCGGGATTGTAAGTGGGTTGTATTATAGGTTGTTTGAGATACAATCATTATGATCTCTTCAAGTACAGTATAATGCTGAAGTTTTGAATTACAACACCTCTGTGACAGATTGGCTCCTGTACAGGACATACATGTTGATGTTCTTTTATTATCTCAATTTATAGAGTATCTTCATGCAGAATGGATGCATGGTCTACTATTGTTTTGTATTTTTGTACATGGACCAAACCATGACGGAGATACCATAGAACTCCGAAGTGGTTAGCAGGTGACACAACTGTCGCTTGAGCCCTAATTTAACATAGTAATATTGATTTCAAGATTCTGGGATTATATGAACAATTTTATATTTTTCCTTTTACTTCGATTGACACTATCGTTGTAAATTCCAGTGTATTCCTTTCTTACATGCCTACGTTAGATGTTTTTACTTGTAACTGGTGTGGGTTATTTCCGCTGGGCATGCAAGGTCTTACCATGTTTATCTTTCACCTTGCATCAACCAAACCCTGATGTGTATTTTTACATTTTGCTGGTTCATGCATCTTCAGATTCTCAGAACTTGTTACTTGAATGTTGTTAAAAGTCCCTGTAGGACTTAGAATAAGATTCTCAAGGATCAAGGATCTGGTAAGTGCATAAATACCTAGTAACATGGCGGATATTCCAAAAAATTATGAAAGAGTTCCTCTTCTTCTTTGAAGAATACATTCAAAGAAAAATGGTACAGGCAAAAACTTCAAACATGTAAAACCTTTGCTGCAATGGACTTTCAATCTCAGGAAATTTTTATGGTACCTAGAAAAATTCAACTCACATCATACATAATTACAATCTACTATACATGCATCTGATTTGCAGGGTTTATCCATACATAGATTTATCTCAATCACGGATCTATTAAGCACTAAACATAATTACAATCTACTATACATGCATCTGATTTGCAGGGTTTATCCATGCATAGATTTATCTCAACCACGGATCTATTAAGCACTAAGAGGAATCAGAAAAAGGAACCATACATAGATTTATCTCAACCATTATCCCAACCACAGATCTATTAAGCAATAAGAGGAATCAGGAAAAGGAACCCAAACCTTTTGGTCCTTAAAAGATCTGGATTAAGATTGATCTTATCTAGTTTACTTTTCATTTTAAAAAACATCAAATTGTTTTTTGTTTTATTTTATTAACTTTTCTCACCTATGTGTGTATGTACCAGTTATACCAGTTATCTCATGTTCCAAACTATAAGAACTCACTGTCCATGCAAACATATTTTTATTAACACAAAATAAGTCGTCACATTAAACGAAACATTTCATCGCATACCATATCTAGTTTACTTTTCATTTTAAAAAACATCAAATTGTTTTTTATTTTATTTTATTAACTGTACTCACCTATGTGTGTATGTACCAGTTATACCAGTTATCTCATGTTCCAAACTATAAGAACAACTCACTGTCCATGCAAACATATTTTTATTAACACAAAATAAGTAGTCACATCAAACGAAACATTTCATCGCATACCATCTTTTTATTACATCTACAAATGTCTTTACTTTGTGTGGCTTATGCTATTTCACCTGCTTACATGATAATCTTTTGCACAATCTCTCCGATATTTTTTACGATATTTTTTACATCGACGGCTGAACTTACTGACAATGCAATTAACTACTTAGTAACTATAGTCCACTGGACTCCCCTTGAAGATTAAGCTGGCCATAATCTTCATGAAGCTTATTTGTTTGCCTGTTGCCTCGTTTATCTTGCATCATGTCCTGCATGCTGCAGTTTGTCCCACTCGCCAAATCTTCAACTTTCTACAACACACCCACGTCCAAGAATTGTGTCAAGCATCTTGTAACCTTTGGATTTATTTCCAGGTGAAGATCTAAGCAAAGTCACTGCTTAAGCTTTCACTGAAACCAAGAAGGGTGTGTAGATGATCCGAATTCCCGTTATCACCGCTCGCTACAATCGGCATATGGGGAATCTTTCATCAGCACGTTACTGCTCCTTTTTATGAGAAAAAAAAAGGAAAACGAGTCTGGATAAGATGGCAAATGTTTACCATTTGAGAAATGATCCAAAAGCTATAAAATGAAAACACCTAGGAATCCAAACCCTAAGTTGTGCAGTACCAGTATTGGTATTGGTACGATGGCCAGGGAGGGCTGATCTGCATTCTTATTTATGGTCCATCTATAATCCATCTATGGGTATGATAAATTTTATTAAAAAAATTACAGATTTTTCATTATTATTATTATTTTTTTTTTTATAATATTACAAAAATATGCATAATTTTAACAAATTTCGATGTTTAGTGTGGTACATAAAGCTAGCGCCAAAAAAATTACAGATTTTTCATAATTTGTTTTTATAATATTACAAAAGTATGCATAATTTTAACAAATTTGGATGTTTAGTGTGTTACATAAAGCTAGTGCCAAACTATGATACAAGTAACAAAACCTTAAACCAAAACCTTAAACTTGAAGTTAAAAGTATTTTAATTTATCTTTTCAAAGTATTTTAATCTCTCTTTAGATTTAGCTCTTTAGTGCCCAGGTTACTAAATTCTACATTAAAAAACAAACTAAAAAATAGATTTGAAATGGAGGGGGATGTATAATGAYGATGTTTAGTGTGGTACATAAAGCTAGCGCCAAACTATGATACAAGTAACAAAATCTTAAACTTGAAGTTAAAAGTATTTTAATCTCTCTTTAGATTTAGCTCTTTAGTGCCTAGGCTACTAAATTCTAGATTAAAAATAAAAATAAAAAATGGATTTGAAATACATTAAAAAACAAACTAAAATATGGATTTGAAATGGAGGGGATGTATAATGAGGGTGAGGAGATATTAGTTTTTTAAAAAATGGATTTGAAAGGGAGGGGGATGTATAATGAGGGTGAGGAGATATTAGGAAAAACATAGGTCAATAAATGGATCCGTTTGGATTTGTTTTTCATAAGATATGTATAAAAAAACAGTTTCATACAAGGATATGYATGAAAAAACAGTTCAAAAAGGATTTAGCATATATACTTTAGATAGGGAGGATCATTGCAAATATAAATGTACCACGCTAACTTTATTCCATGAGGCTTCAATCTAGTATCCCCAAAAGTAGAGGCTTCTTTCTCGAACAACACATAGTGATGCTCACTAAGCATATGATTCAAAATCAAACTCGAACATGTAAGAAATCATAACAATGTAGAATTATAGTAAAAATGATAACTTCAACAATGGAGAGATTACATTTACATTTGTCTCCACCAAGAAAAAGCACGAAGAACAAACACGAAGAACAAATAGCATTGTTGAAAATCTTGTCCCCAAAACTAGGGTAATATGGTAATTTTTAAAACAAAGTCAAGAGGGTAATATGATCCCTTTAAAACAATGGCAAGAATAAAGAAAATTGTTTTTGTAAAACGTGTCCCTATAATTAGGGTAATGTGATGGATTTTAAAACAAAGGCAAAAGTAGTGTATAAAATTGGTAAACCTTAGTCATTAGCATACCATGGTTTCAAAACATCCCTTTAAAACAATGGCAAGAATAAGGAAAATTGTTTTTGTAAAACATGTCCCTATAATTAGGGTAATGTGATGGATTTTAAAACAAAGGCAAAAGTTGTGTATAAAATTGGTAAACCTTAGTCATTAGCATATCATGGTTTCAAAACCTAAGAATAAACTTATGTTGAGTTCTGAAAGAACAATTGTAATATGCAATGTTTGTGTTTTTGTTACTTGTGTAATTGATCCGGATTTTATGAGCATAACGAAATGAATACAGATTATTAACAGGTGCTTAACACAAAATAACAGAGATACAGTAAAAATGGATTTCTATTCAATAAAGAAATAAGCTAAAACTGTAAAATGCAGCGGAAACAAGCTTGCTGGAATGGTGGCGGCTTATCTCTGAGAAGAGATGTGACGGCAACGCGCATTCGTAAGAAAAATATTTCAATGAGGCTCTGAAGGCCTTTTTACAATAAGCAAGAATGCCAAAAACCCTAGACATCCAAAAACCTAACCCTAGGGGATGAAACGTCAAAAGTCATGTGGGCCCCGTTTGAGTAAGCTAGTACATCAACTTCTCGGGGTCGTAACTTTTGCATACGATCTTCGTTTTAGGCGTGTGATAGACCGTTGGAAAGGTATCGCCGATGAGATTCATTTTGGGGGCTCAATCATGCCTTCGGCTATCATTGAGGGGCTCGATACCGAAAAACCTTCATTTAGGCCTTCAAAATGGTCCCGGAAGTAAAAACTGCTAAAAATAGTAAATTGCCAAAAATGTCAGAAAACTGTTTTGAGCCAGTTGGAAAAGGTGGGTGGCCACCAATATCCATCTGGATCAATCCTCCCTCCTTAGGAAGCAATGGTCTCCATTGTGTTGAGGTCCCCCATTAGATGAGGAAATTTCTGCTGAATTTGGCCCCGGGTGAGCCACTTGCCTTGGTGCAGGAGCTGCGCTGCTTTGACGACTCGATAAAGTTGGATCCTTTGTTGTCGAGTGCCCTTGATCTGTCTGTCCACAATCTGATCATTGGATGCCTGTTGTATGCAGTCAGGATTGAGCTCTGTTGGTGTCAGCTGTTCTGCTACTTCTGAGGTGTCCAATAATGGTGGGAAATAAGGGCGAATGAGATCCACGTTGAACACTGGGTGCAGGCCAAGGAAAGGAGGAATGTTGAGCTCAAAATCATTATCCCCCACGAACTTGGTGATAGTGTACGGTCCATAACAAAGTGGGCAAAGCTTCCGATGGGGTCCTGTAAGGCGTTCTT
>SNQJ01S0009124.1:233779-281521 GCA_010110895.2 Picea sitchensis | reverse complement strand
TGCTGCAGGGTGTGCGCAGAATCGAAGGAAGTCAAACACTTGAAGGTGTTTGAAGGTCTGTCACAAGGAGTGCGAGCAGGGGTTTTTTGAAAGACTCGAAGTCGTGGGAAATATCAGAAGGATTTTAACCTTCGAAGGGGCTGAAGGAAGGCAAGAGACCAAGAACCTTGAAAGTTTGAAGGAAGGCGTAGTGACAAGGGACCGCAGGAGGACAAGTTTCGTGGAGAGAGACACTTTGTTTAGTTCGTGCAGAAGTTCTCAAGGGAAGAATGGACGATCAGAATTCTCTGAGGAGAATTCACGAAATCCCATGAGCCGTTAGATCTCACGAAAAAGCAGGGGAGTTACGATGAGTATTCCCAAAGGTTCTAAGCTCAGGAGGAGTAGAGTTATAGATCCAAGCCACAGGAGTCGTTGGATTTACCCGTGAACTTCTATTTCAGGTTTTCACGAATGGAAATCCCATGATTGTGGCAACAAGACTCGCGAAATCATGAAACGCGAAGTCCCGAAGGCTGAAAGGGTTGTGTGGGCCACAGAATCAGTCGGGTGGATAGGTGGCACACTATCGACGTGGGAGTCAAATTCCGTTGACCATTTCGGGGTTTCGTGGGGTGAAGTCCTGAAACCTTTGCATTAGAATTCATGAAATTGCGAAGTCCGAAGTCCCGACGGAAAGAGGGGTTGTTGAAAAGTCAAATCTTGCGAGTGTATCGGAGGTTTAGTAATTCAGGATTCGGGAGTCGAGGAGATGAGTTGCTCGACATCGTGATTACCGAAATCGCGATAAGGAGAAATCCGAAACAGGGAAAGAAAGGGTCAGCGTTGACTGGTTTTCAGGTTTCGGAGATAGAGAGACAAGGCTCTTGACCATCGGATTTGCGAAAGTGCGAAGCGCGATCTCCCGAAGTACAAGGGGGATTTCTTGAAGTTGATTGTGGTGCAGATTTCCCGAAAGGGGAATAGAAGAGCGTTTGTTGAGAGATCTTCGGGCCAATGAGAGAAGAACGATCCTGTGTACGTAGCCTTCCGACCCACGGATTGAGGAGGGTTGCATCACATATGCATGATGCAGTCATGGAGGTAGAGTCTAACATACTAGCAGTTGATCGACTCATGAATGAGGTTGACAGAGACATATCCAGGAAAAGAACAGAGACCTCCCCATCCCATTCCTCTCCCCTTCCCCTTCAGACGGATGAGGTAACTAAAGTGCTCAAATCCCTTTCGGCTAGGATGGAGAGATGGGAGTTAGAAGGGAAACCCACGTACAGAAATCCCCAGAATACTGATAACAAAGGTTTCAAGAGGCCTGGTAACAATATTCCACAGACTTTTCCAAAGGAACAAAGGAGAAGAGACAGGGAGGATCAGAGGATTCAGACCCCTATCCAAAATAGCCTATTTTCTCACAAGGAAGGGGAGGAGATGGATGAACTTGACCCTGAGATTCACTGCATCGAGGACACCTCCCCTTTTCCCCATTTGACTCAATCTGCATATGAAGAATCCCTTATCAACACTCAAATTAATGATTTGAGTAAAGGGGAAAAGGCCAGCAACACTCTTAACAGATACAATCTCAGGTCAAAAAAGAAAGAAGGGAATTTTGATAGCCATGATCAACCCCTCATAGCAGAAAGGCCTATTAAAGCCGCAACAACTGCTGCTAAAGAGAAGAAAACTCAGAACGCTTCCCCAATAGCCAAGGAACCTGTGTCAAAGGTAAGGGAAGCCCTTAAGTCTCTCTCCTCCTTTAATTTTGAGCATGAGATTCAGAAGATTAGAATTCCTGTACCCCTCTCCGAACTGGTTAAAAGTGAAGACTTTAAAAGGTCCCTCTCCAAGCTGCTACAATCTGAGCCCCACAGCCTCCCTCAGACTCCATAAATCTCCAAGATGAAAAGCCAACAGTTGTCNGAAGAAAACTCAGAACGCTTCCCCAATAGCCAAGGAACCTGTGTCAAAGGTAAGGGAAGCCCTTAAGTCTCTCTCCTCCTTTAATTTTGAGCATGAGATTCAGAAGATTAGAATTCCTGTACCCCTCTCCGAACTGGTTAAAAATGAAGACTTTAAAAGGTCCCTCTCCAAGCTGCTACAATCTGAGCCCCACAGCCTCCCTCAGACTCCATAAATCTCCAAGATGAAAAGCCAACAGTTGTCTTAGGTCCCATGGTAGATGATAGAGATTATTCATCCCCTCCTTTCTACACATCCTTGAACATACATGATAAAGTGTTGCATAACTGCCTCATGGATTCAGGGGCTTCCCATAATCTTATGCCCAAAATAGTAATGGAAGAATTGGGGCTGGAAGTGATAAGGACTTATCATGATTTGTACTCTTTCAATTCAAGGAGGGTGCAATGCCTCGGAGTCATCAAAAACTTGGCGGTATCTTTGTTTCAACTGCCAATGAAGAGTGTGGTCATGGACATTGTAGTGGTGGATGTTCCTCCCAAGTTTGGCATGTTGCTGTCAAGATATTGGATTAAAAAGCTTGGAGAAACATTACAGATGGATCTCACATATGCTACTATTCTAGTCTTTGGAGGGGAACACAGGAGGTTGTACAGAGAATCCCAACTCGCCTACATTGTTAGCGATGAGAAAAACCCTACCAATCACCCTATCTTTGCGCTAGACACTGATTTGGGGTCTAGTTTGTTACATCTCACCGATGCTCCTAAAGTCCCTTTCCAAATCAGAAAGCAACCCTTAACTAATCACTGGGCACCTCCCCCAACCACCTCTGTCTGGAAAATGTTTTTCGACGGAGCCGCTTCTAGAGAAGGTGCTGGCACTGGGGCGGTCTTTGTGTTGCCTTGTCAGGAAGTCATATCCCTGTCATACAAGCTTGAGTTTGAAGTGACTAATAATGTGGCGAAATATGAAGCTCTTGTTTTAGGTTTAAGGGATGAAAAAGAAATGGGGATTGAGGAAGTAGCAGTGTCAGAGATGCCGAGTTGATTATCCAACAAGTCAAAAACGCTTACCACACTAAGCATCCTCGGCTCAGAGCTTATAGAGAGGAGGTACAGGACCTGATTGACAATTTCATCTCAGCTTTCAACTTCTCTTTTATTCTGAGGGAACAAAATGCTTTGGTTGATTCTTCAGCTGTCTCAGCTAGCCGGTTCAGGATCACTCTGCCACCTATAGTCAAATATGATGTTGAAATAAGATATAGGCCTGTTGTACCAGACAATTTCAAGCATTGGAAGGTATTTGAAGATGATCTTGAAATCGAAAGATTTCTCCAGTAGGTCGATGAATTTTCTGCATTGCACATCGATCAGGATCCTGACCTCGAAGGTGACGCTCACCCTGAGGTGTTTTTAAATAAAATTGCTAATCACCAGATTATTAAGCTGCCTAGCAATCACATTCCGAGGGGATTAATCCCTTTAGAAAGATTGTTCGATGGGAATGATGTGGCAGTAAAGGGTAGGGTTTCAGATGAAGATGATGGCACAACCGAGTGCAACATTGGCACAAAGGAGGAGCCTAAGTTTGCCAAGTTATCAAGCCATTTGACCAAAGAACAGAGGGCCAAATATACTAAGTTATTAAGAGAATTTGCTTATGTGTTTGCATGGACCTATGAAGACCTCAAGACATATGACACATCCGTCATTGAACACAATATCCCACTGAAAGAAGGGGCTAGGCCATTTAGGCAGAAGCTAAGACAGATAAATCCCATGTTACTGCCTGTCATGGAGAAAGAAGTGAAGAAGTTGTTAGAAGCCCAAATCATTGTCCCCTTGAGATATTCTGAATGGGTGGCCAATTTGGTCCTGGTGAGGAAGAAAAGTGGCGAAATCAGGCTTTGCGTCGATTTTTGAAATCTGAACAGGAGCTCAAGAAAGGACAATCACCCCCTGCCTAAGATGGAACACATACTACAGAGGGTAACTGGTGCATCCAGGATATCCATGATCGATGGGTTTTCTGGTTATAATCAGATATAAGTCATGCCCGAGGACAGGGAAAAGACAGCCTTCACCACTCCTTGGGGCACATTTATGTATGCCAAAATGCCTTTTGGACTAATGAATGCAGGAACTACATTTCAATGAGCCATGGGCACAGCCTTCATCGGGGAGAAAGACCAGTTTGTGGTGATTTACCTAGATGACATCATGGTCTTCTCTAGTTCTAATAAAGAGCACTGCTAACACTTAAGGAAAGTTTTCTCGAAATGCCGAAGGTTTGGTCTTTCCCTGAATCCCAAGAAATCTTTGTTTGCTATGACGAAGGGAAAGTTGTTAGGCCATATAGTATCAACAGAAGGAGTGAGAATTGATCCCAACAGAGTGGGAGCAATTCAGACCCTGTCACTTCCCAGGTCTAAAAAGGAAGTCCAGGCCTTTTTATGGAAGATTAACTTTCTGAGGAGGTTCATCTCAAATTTTGCAGAGCTGGTGAAACACATCACAATCATGCTCAAAAAGGGAAATGAAGTGAAATGGACCGTGAAACCTAAGGAATATTTTGTCCAAATAAAAAGGGCACTGACTGAGGCACCTGTGCTGATCAGCCTTGACTATTCCAAACCCTTCCTAGTTTTTTCTTTTGCTTCTTTTGATACAATAGCAGCAATTTTATTACAGAAAAATGAGGGGGGATGGGAACAACCCATTGCCTTCTTCAGTAAAGCATTAAGAGATGCAGAAATCAAATATGAAATCATGGAGAAACATGCCTATGCCTTGGTGAAAGCTCTCAGACATTTCAGAGTCTATGTCTTGCACTCGAAAGTCACTGCATACATTCCTTCAGCCTCTGTGAAGGACATCCTTATACAAACTGACATAGATGGGAGAAGAGGTAAATGGATTGCCAAGATCCTGGAGTTTGATCTGGAGATTAAGCCCACCAAGTTGATAAAGGGGCAGGGTTTAGCCAAGTTGATGGCTGAATCCAATTGCAAATCCTTGGGGGTTAACTTCATCAATGCTTGTTCAGAAAATCAACAAGCTGAGTCGTCCAACAAAGGTTCTCAGGGTGACTTATCGCTAGTAGAATGCACCTGGTATAGAGATATTTTGTATTTTTTGTAAGATTTAAGGCCTTCTAATGGAATGGGAAAGAGTAAGGCGAGAGATTTAAAGCTCAAGGCGGTCAGATATTGCCTTGTTGACCGAGCCTTGTACTGGAAAGACCCTCTTAGGGTATTTTTGAGGTGCCTGAATCCAAAGAATCCCAGAAAGTTATGATTGATTTCCATAGCGGCCTTTGTGGGGGGCATCATTTATGGAAGACCATAGCTCACAAAATTCTCAGAGTTGGTACTACTGGCCCACCTTGTTCACTGATGTCTGTAGAGAAGTTAGAACTTGTATCAAATGCCAAAGGTTTTCAGGAAAGCAACATCTCAACTCACCGCCACTAAAGCCTGTGGTAGTTTCAACACCTTTTCAATAGTGGGGGTTGGACTTCATTGGGGAGATTCATCCCCCTTCAAGTGGCCAACATAGATGGATCCTGACTGCGACAGACTATTTCACTAAGTGGATAGAAGTGCCCCCCACCAAGAGCGCTTCTCACAAGGTGATTATCAGCTTCCTAGAAGATATCATAGTCATATTTGGTTGTCCCAGCAAAATTGTCACTGATAATGCTGCTTCTTTCAAGTCTGAGCCTCTGATTAAGTTCTGCGAACAATTCAAAATTTCACTGATTCACTCCACCCCCTATTATCCTCAAGGAAATGGGTTGGCATAATCTTCCAATAAAATCCTAATCAGGCTCATCAAAAGATTGTTGGAGGACAATAAGAGGGCCTAGGATTCAAAGCTCAAATTCGCTCTATGGGTCGATCGAGTGACAACGAAAAAATCCTTGGGCACCTCACCTTTTCAACTGGTTTATGGGACGGAGGCAGTTTTTCCCACTCAACTCGTCTTACCTGTGGTGAAGTTCTTTCAATATTATGAAGGAGAGCCGGATCATATGGTCAGAAGGATTCATCAAATGGTGGAAGTACAATAGATCAGGGAACAGGTGATGGATGCAGCTCATAGTCGTCAGCAGAAGGTCAAACAGGCCTTTGACAGGAAGGTCAAGAAGAAGGAATTTGAAGTCAGGGATTTGGTGCTTAAGTGGGATGCACCCAGACCGGATAAGAGCAAACACAACAAGTTTGACGTCATATGGATTGGGCCCTTCATAATCTCTGAGGTTTTCTCAAATAACACATACAGGTTGCAGGATTTGGAGGGTGAGGAGGTTCTTAGCAGCCCAGTAAATGGGCATTTTTTGAAGGAATGTTTTGTTTGAGCCTTAGACGGCTCCTTTGTTTGTAAATATTGTCCTTTTGGTTCTTTGTTTGTTTTTATTTTTCGTCTTAGTAAATGACTCCATAGCCCAACAACAAGGCATTGGAACTGCAGATGAGTCCTTAGAGCATCACAGGGATGACTCTATCCCCCTTGGAGCCTAATGTTAACATTAATTTTTCATCTTGGGCACAAGAGTATTCAGGTCTGCAAGTTACACGAGAGGCGCCCAAGCACAACACAGAAAAGAAAAATCTCATTTCAGGCTTCCAAGCAAGTAAGCGGGCGAAATTACGTTGTCAACGCCCCAGATTCATCTATAGAAGCAGATCGATGGGCAACAGAAATTAACGGTTAGCGGAGTTGCGCCGTGATTAGCGTGATGGATAGCGGCTATATTACATGCAATATAGGTTATCAGTCGTCCATCCAAAGGACGTGTGGCACAAGATCTAGTCGCGTCGGCATTTCGACATTCGGGAGTTCGAAGGGTGATGGTTTCTCGTCACTATACATCTCGAAACCTCGAACCCCGAAATGCGGAAAGCACCCAGAGTCGGGCCCACGGTCATGGAACTCAATCACAAGAGGAATAGACTTGGGAAAAGGGTGCTGGCGTGCACCATGTGATGGGATAGGCCCCAAGCCATCGACGTCATATCAGCCATCCGATCCAGTTGGGACAAGTGGCAGCCAGACGACATTTCGGGAATCAGCATTTCGAGAAACAAGGGACCTCCCATCCACTGCGGTAGAAATCGCCAAAATGGGAAACACCGATAAGTGCCTTTGAAGCTAAGCCCATGGTCCTAGCGCCCGGTCACATCAAGCGAGCCTGGTAATGGAGGTAGCCCTCTTCTAACGTCAAAGGCCATCTCAATCATTCCTCTGAAGGACACGCAACACACATCCATTCTTTCGCAGTTTGGTTAATCGGGATTTTGAGGAGGAAGTGCATCGCGAACTCCCGGTGCCAGAAATCTCGAAGGGATCAGGACCATTCATTTGAGGATACACGACGCAATATCTGATCCATGAGTGAGCCCCCCCTGCTTGTCATATCACTTCCTCGTCGTTCCCTCCTCAGTTCAGCGCCCTCTCGTATCCTGCCATGTCCACCCACATGGTACCTCCTCGGCGCATCGTCCTCTCGCCTCCCTCCAGGTGTCTCTTCCCCCAATCATCTCCACCTCAACACCTTCCACCATTCACATGTACCCCTGCGCTCCACGTCGCCTCCACCTGTGTCCTTTTCAGACCGCGTGGCATCCCTCAGCCGATGTCACAGTTCCCTCCACCACCTCCGTAGTGTTCACACCTTCACCCCCTCATCGCACCCGCGTCCACATCCGCCACAGGGGTTCCCGCGTAGCAGTCCAACCGTTCAGTTGATCCAGGTGGCACCAGGAGGAGACCTCCACGTCCCAGAAGGTAGAGGTGACTAAGACTGTTCCTGATCCCTAGATAGCAGTTATTGCAGTTGCTGGAGGCAGTTAAACATCGTCTCTGCTATAAATGGAAATTCCGGCAGAGGACTAAAAGCATGTCGATTCACCTACAGGATAGTCAAGAGTCCGATTGCGTCTGCCAGAAGCGCACGATCGTCCGGATTCTGCATGCGCAGACTTTCATAAGCCATGCAAATGTAATGCTTTTATTGTTGTTTCTTGTTTTCGCCGCTGGGGTTTTGTTGGAGTATATGAAGGCGTTTTCGCCAATTTTGGTAATCCATCAATGGTAGAGCAAAGCTCCCGATTGTAAAGTTTTAATACACTCTATTCTCTGGTTATGTATCTGAATGTGAGATTTCTTATTTTATGACAGACAGTTTTTCTTATTCCATCTAGTTTCATCTCTTACCGAGAGAGTTCACTATCGACTGACTCGTGTGAATGTATGTGACTGTGTTAAGGTAAAAGATTCATTTTAGCACCGTTACATTCTCCAGTATTGCCTCCATTTGAGCGTGAGAAGTTCCTATGTTCAAGTTTTTCTTCCACAGACTGTTAGAAGCTCGATGCCTATAGCAGCCCTCAGCTTTTCCTCATAGAAGTCTTCCCCCTACTCACCCTTACTACCACTCACTGTCTGAAGTTTGACTTAGACCTCACCTACCTGTGCATGTCTAGCCTAGTTTTGGAATTAGAATGATATCGTTTTGAGTTTTCTTCCAGTTGATCACCCTCTACAAACAAATCGTGACATAAAACTGATGGGCGTCGGACTCTGCTCCTGCTGCAATCCAGGAGTGACTTCTGACGCTAACAGTACGTGTCACTATGAATCTCAAATCATTTGAATATGTACATTTAATTCTCTTTTTCTTCATGAAGTTTGCTTGGAAATTATTCCTTTTAACTTGTTCATACCTGGGGGGGATGAAAAAATGTCCTAGCAAGTTGGTTCCCTTAGGAGTGAGTTGCCACTGGGTGGGTTTATGAAATTTCATCGTCCATTCCTTCCATACTTATCACTTTTCATCATCTTCCCTCTCATCTATCCCTTACATTGGTTCGAGCATTGGGTTTTCCAAGCTAGTAAGGGTTGTACCTTGCCTTGTGGGAAGAAGGTGCTAAACACCTCGAGGGTAAAAGTAGCTGGAAAAAGCTAAAAGACAAAGATCAAACCTTGAGATTCTTAGCCCATGGATCCCCGAGAAAGCAATAAAAGGCTTCTCAGCAAGAAAAGGGGGGACCCATAAAATAAAATAAAACTCAAGACCTAGTTGGTGGATAGGGGGTCTCATCACGAGCCAACCTATTAGGTCCATGGGAATGTAGCAGTATGACACTACTATTCATTTGGTCACCATGCCAAGGTAGTGGATCTTGGTGGCATGTCTAAGAGAAAGGGGGTCTCATCATGAGACAACCTTCTCATCCCCATGAAATGCTTGTGGGTAACGTTGTCACCATGGGTCACCACGCCAAGGCAGTTTCCTCTAGCTATTCTCTTAAAAGAAAAAACAATAAGACAAAGAGTAAAAAAGGCATTGAATGGGATAGGAAAAAATTGCATCCATGACAATGTGCAACTCACCCTCTACAAAGGCACCCAGAAGTAAGACCTACATTTCCCTGTTATCACTACACCCCTTGCCCAAACATCTCCACACCATCTCATGCACTTACATGACCTAGATTGGTATTCACCTGGAAACACCCCACACCTAAGGAGAATTGGCCCAATAGGATGTTTTGGAACCCTCTCCAAACCTGGCTTGTAGAATAACATAACGTCTTTGAGCACTTGTCTGGGAAAAGGGGGATTTTATGCACATGTTTGGGTACCTTGAATATTAGATGTGATTAGCGTTGCTATGATCCCTGTGAATTATGATCCTATGGAGTGCATACTTGTTGTTGTTGTAGGACCACGCCCGACAGAAAGGTACATATGGGGAGATGATTAGCTCAGACCTCCATAGGGCTAAAATCACACCAGATGGATGTTGAAACCCCAGCCAGGGGCAGACATATACCCGAGGCTTACACCAGAGAGAGAGGAGGACGTTCCACCAGAGACACCTTGGTAGGCTTGGAACTAGGGGGGTCTTACCTTTCCCCTTGAATGTTGGACTTGGGAGGCCCATGAAGTCACCCTTGTGACCCTTGATGTCACCAAACGTCAGATGGACATGATGGAGGCATTTGTGTGCCAAGTGGCATGTGTGGCATGATATGGAGGCCTTGGAAGGCCTAACGTTTTGCTCTTGGAGGCCAATGTCTCACTTAGGAGGCCCAACATCACCCTATAAGGGCATGGCGTCACCCCTTTTGCACATTTTAAGGTTTAATTTGTCAATTTTATGTAAAAAAAAATGGATATTTGATGTAATTGGCTATGTCGACCTTTTTGACCTAATTTGTAATTAAAGGTCATTTGAATTGTATAAATAAGGGAAAAGTCCCTTGTATTTTTTTCATGATCTTTCACTCACACAAAGTGAGGTCTGAAATTTGGCCTCTTTAAGGATTATTGGCTGAAATTAAGTGGTGCGCAACTCTTTGAGGTGGCTTATTTTGGTGATTTTTGGCATTTTCATGGTGGAAGGTCTTCAACTAGTGAAAATTACTAGATTATTCTTGGTGAATGTAAGTGAAAATATGCAATTATTCTTTCTTTGAATGGTTATGGTATCTTTTACTTTGCATTTACTGAGATTATGGAATTGCTAGTGTAAAACCCTATGAGATTAAACACATGTTATTGTCCTTATCTCAATAACTATCCACCTGCTTGATTTTGCTAGAAGACATCTCCATTGAAGCATGTGCTAGGTTCCTACCTTTGTAGAACTCTAACACCATTGCTTCATCAAGATTTTATTTATCTCAAGCTTGAGCTAAAGAAGAAGGAAAACCGCTAGGGCCTAGGGTTACCTACTTCCTAATAGTCGTTTTCCTTCTAGGGTTTGGTGATTGAGGCCTTGGGTTACCAACACCTCAATCATCCTCCCTCTTGTCTTTAATTCACATATTATCATTTGTTCCCTTCAATATTGTTGTTGTAAAAAGTGACTCCATTAACCCTAAAGACATTGGTTTATACCTTGCATTTGATTGATTGATGAAAACAACCCTCAAACCATCTACCTCAAGCTCTTTGCTAACTATTCCTTACCTTAGATTAGACTAACTTACTAACATTATTTTTGTTGTTACAAAAGTAAGCTACAACCATATATTACAACAGTAAAAGCTCCTAAAATCAAGTGTTAAATTTGATTTTTACATTGCCTTCTTAGCTTCTGACAAGTGCTAGCATATTGCTAATTCTAGGTTACCATTTTGGGTCGTTTTGAAGCTTTTTTAAGGCATAAATTGTGAAGCTATCATCATATATACATTGTTGTTATAAATTTATGTTTTCTTCATCTTGTATATCAACTCATTGCTTTTCATGAAAGTCTAAGGTTTTACGAAACACTAATATCAATTGTTACTTGCAAATATTGTTTTCTTGTTGTCTTGTTCTTGGAAGGTACACTTAAGCATATATTTGCTTCATATTATTAAACCTTTGGGACTTTCTGATCAATGTGACTTGAGAGAGGAGAAGAAATCTTCTTGATACTATAACCTTTGCCTTCTCAAACCCCCAGGTCATCAGGGACGTCTCCTCTGGGATTTCACCCCTAAAGAGAAAGAGGTGTCTTATTTAGGTGACAGTGATAGGACAACCTCCTGTTATGCCAATTTATTGTTCACTTGCCTTTGGATTTTGGGCAAATACAAATTGTGCGATAACATTTTGGTGTCGTTATCGGGGAACATTGAGTAAATTCTCCTCAAAAACGACACTTTTAGGCAAGCCTTTCCTCAAAAACCTTTTACTTTACAAATCTTACTTGGCGAATCCACTGAGGTTGATCCCCTCATCCCTTTGATAGTTTCAATAAAATTATCTGGAAAATCCACCAACCTTTTCCAAGGTGCCACCTTACTCTCAATTATGTGATATTTCCAAGTTATGGGATGATGGAGCCCTGGGAACAAGTGTATCCGACTATTGATTTCAAAAAAATTCAAGGATACCCGCATTATTTTGATACAAAATGGTCAAGCAACTCTCGAAGATTTGGAGGCCTCCCAATTACTCACATTGTATAATTATTGAAGTATATAAGCGAGATGGAATTGGGAGGGGAGGATGTTCTGGTAAAATTATTCATACTTTCTTTGGCATCGTTTTTGAAAGATTGGTTTAAGATTTGTTGTGAAGATAGGGGTGTTTCATCTTTCGTAGACCTCATCAGTAGGTTTATTGAGTTTGTGAAACCACAATTCCTGACATATGAAGATGCTCTTAAGAATCTCGCAGTAGCCCTAGAGGATGAATGATTCACCACTGAGATTGTGGGAGATCTCATGGATGTGTACCTTACTCAATACTAAGAACACTTTGATATAGAAGGATAAATTTATGAAGAAAATTGTCAACCCCTTGAAGAGGATCAAGAATTTTCCCATGATTCGATAGAATGCAATGAAGATTTAACTAGAGAAGTGAATTATGAGGATGAAGCATTGGTAACCTGCCCTTTGTCCAATGATGCTCTCCAAGGTCCTGTCTCTCCTGCACAAGATGAAGAGAATGAGGTGAGTCATTTTACTTTCCAGTTTTTTGATAAGACTTTGTTCTATGATTCAGAAGGTGAAGAAGTAAAGGAACCCTTGGAAGTACTGGACCCTCTTCCATTTGATGAAGTCATCCAAGCCATTGATGCTTCCGCACAACAAGAAGTGAACAAGGTAAGTTATTTCCCTTTCCAATATTTTGATGATGCTATGTTTTATGATTTGGAAAGTGAGGAAGTACTAAAGGAGCCCTTGGATGCATTAAATCCTTCATGTTATGATAAAAGTAGTGACATTGTTAATAATATTGATGATTTCATACATGTTGGAAGATGTAAGTGGGATGTGATTGGTTCTAATGAGGATCCCATTGACGACATTGAGGGTCATTTCCAAAAGTTTCCTTTACAACTATCATACGAGGTTACTAATTTTGACATTTGGCAACAAGGAGATGGTATGATTACAAAGTTTTTTCAGACACCCAAGGATGACCCTAGTGCTCTATGTTCTCCTAGTGATTTTAGGTCATACCTTGAGTTTTGATGAATATTACTTTGAGCATAGATTTATTCCATGAAGAAGATTATTGACCCTTGGGTGTGGTCATATTTAGATAGAGGTGAGGACATTGCTTGGTTGAAGAAGGACCCTTGTGACAATGTTTTCCGGCTCCCTTCGACTATTTTATCTCGCTATGTCACTAAAAGTGTATTTGGGAAGCATGTCCTTTGTATTAAGTTTTATCTAAGACAAAGCTTATAATTCAAGGGTAGGTTGAATACCTCAAGAAGAAGTTTTTCATCTCAATCTTTTGGCCTTCCCTTAAGAAATTGTTAATCATCCTCTAGGTTCTTTTAAGTCCCTTCCCAGACCTCGGATTGTGAATATTTCCAAGGTAGACAACCTTCAAACTCTTTGAGTGGAGTCCTAGTAAACCTTTGATTTTTATGATCCCTTTTCTAAGATGGATTAGGCACTTTCTAGGGGTGTGACTTGGCACAATTTTGTCCCTCCCTCCGCCTCCATGAGCTAGACTTTTCTATTTTCGATGATGATACATTTTCTTACTCATGTGTTATTTTTGTGCTTAACTTGTCATTGTTTTGGTTTATGATAAAACATAAGTAGGAGTGTTATGAGACATTGCTAGGATGGTTTCAATGGTTATATGATTATACCTAGCATTTTAACTAACATATATTAGTGTAGGTTATGGAATTTTCATATTGTATTGCATTTGTATATATGTTTCATTATGCATATCATGCTAGAGTAGTGTATTTGTAATTTGAACATATATGATTGTTTACTTGTATTTCATTGTATCGTATGTGAGCCAGGGGTGATATCACAACCCCAAAAGATTACTAATTGTTTTTTGTTGAGATCTAGTAAGGTCCTTGGGTCATGTCGGACTATCTGGGTTTGTTGACTCAGCAAAACTGCTTGATGAACACTATGCTCGCAAATGATTTCAAAGCTCTATTATTTATTTATATTATTAATAAACCAGTAGGTGGAACCCCCTTATTATTGGACTTGTGGCGCTATGGTGGATATGTTGCGTTTATATTTTGTTTGATTATGTGATGATACCAACACAGTCTTCTAAATTCATTGTTACAAATCATGGTTTAAAATGTTGTGGTAACATGTGATGGTTTGTTGATTAATACATGGCACTGGATGTCTTTGATGACCTATCACAGAATATGTTAAGGCTGCCTGTGGATGAAAGAATTGTTATTCAGTTTTGGTTTTGATATTGCATTAAAAATGGCACTAATTGGTTTAAATTGTCTTGGTAAAAGATAATAATGGAGCTCTTTTGAATAAAATAATTATACTCAAGCTCTAATGTTATGTATTATTGTGACAAGGAAGGATGGGCAGCAACCTTGCTACTATGGTTATGCACTTGTTGAGTTTCATAAGTGGTTGCACATGGGGTAATGTTTCTAGCACATTGTTATTTTAAAGAGTTTGACATTACAAGGGGGTTGCCTGCTTATGCAAATGTGATATAGCAATGGATATGTGGTTGATTAATTGTTTAGTGCTATGGTGAGTTGGCTAGTAGGCTTGGCTCGTACTAAGTATTGAATGAGGATTTGAAGGAAGAAGTGACGTGGAGTAAATAAATGTCACTCAAACTCCCCTCAAGCCATTCACCCTAGTCATTCTTGCATTTTGGTTTTGGCTATGGGTGTTGTTGTTGTTCCTCTTTGTTCGGTCGTGAAGGAGATATATCTTCTTGTTTTCCTTGATACTTGATTTTTCGGTATGGGTTTCTTCTTATTTCCATCCATGATGGTTACTCTTCCCTTTGAATCAACTTTTGGCTCGGGATTACTGGTAGTGCATGTTTTTCTTAAAAATTTTGTTATAAGGATATTTGACTGTGTATCAATGTTATTATTACAGTTTTCTCTTATGGTGATTATTATGGACTATTGGCACTTTAAAAATAAATGGTTATTCTCTCCTTGCTATGTGTAATCTTTGCATGGGTTTATTGATAAAATGGTTGTGAAGCACCTTTCGGTCATAGATTGGGTTTTGAGTCTGGCACCTCTATTGAAATTGAGTATCATGGCTTGCCAAAGCTCTGAAATTTGCGCGTATCCCACTTATGGATTGTCATAACATGTCTCTGTGTTTAAGTTTCCCACTCCATGCTTGTCTCAGTGGCTAGTATTTTTGAACTTGTGAGTTGCAATGTGAAGTGATGAAAGATTAAAGTAACATGTGCCTTTTTTGGATAAAGCTACGCATTGTTAAGCTGCTTGCTTATGCCCTCAAACCACGGTTAATGCGAAAACATTTCAAAGTATGAGTTTAACATCACCCATAAGTTGATAGATGCTGAGTTTAACATCACCCATAAGTTGATAGATGCATTATGGATGCTTTCTGGTCGGGCATGGGTTTTTGATTGGACACTCATATTACAATGTTGATTAAGAGATTGGATTCATTTCGTTTTCTTGTTGGAATTGACAGTCTGTCCTTTTGGTAACCCTCACAACCGAGAGTGTTGTTACATGTTATGGTTTTGTGGTAAATGGTGAAAGGCATGAGCTATCTGCGCTTGTCGAGGTCTTAACCCTCTGGTTGAACTACCTGGTCTTACCCTCCACTTGTTGTTTTTAAACCCTAAATATTAGATTGATATCATTTTACTGCAGTCAATGGTTGATGGAGCATTGTGTGTGCTTGGTTACTTGGGCACGATTTAGTGGTGTTCCTCATTTGGAAATTCCAGAAGAAGCTTGTACCTAATTGTTTATGTGAAGCCTGGGCTCGAAGTATTGTTTGGTTCGAATGTTATGTTGAATGTATTTAAAAGACACATGTGTGTGAATTGATTGGGGCCCGATAAAGAGTTATAATGCCCAGTTTGATTGCATTGAACAATGTTTAAATAATGGACATAAGTGGTGGTAAATACTGTGCATGTTTCTATTGGCTTTAAAGAATAAGTATTGGATATAAATGGCTATAAGCATTGTGCGTATTCCTGTTGGTTTTAAAAGGATTTAGCATTGGAGTTATGGATGGTTGTGGCTAAAATGGTTATTGTGGTTTATCATATCGATTGTAATGTTATTTGTTATGACTTTTATATAAAGGTTATATGGATACGAAGGCTACTGTAATTAAATATTTATGGGCATATAGATTATTGTTTGGAATTCAAAAAGAAATTTGTAAAGGAAGTAACAACTTAAATTGTGGTTTTGAAAAGTGAATATTGTTAAAACTTGAAGGTCGAAACAAAGATATGTTTGTGTGCATGTTTTGATTTATTTTCATTTGGAAAATATCCATATTATTTCCTTGTCATTCTACCACTTTTTTTCGCTAATTACACTCCCTCCATATGTCCCATGAACCCTATCACCCCATCTTCACTTGGTGATTGTTAAATGGTTTGTTATGGATGGATTTGCATGTATCTCGTGTCAATTTCTAAGCCAAATTTTGATTCATGCAAGTAGAATGTCATGTATGGTTTAGTAAGGGATCAGTTATTGACGAACTGCTACTACAGGATGAGTTTCTTCAGTAGGGGTAACGATGACAGAAATAACATAGGTCGAGGAAATTGGAACAGAGGTCCTAGAAGGCCTATATTTTCCATTCATTTTGATGTTGATCCCAAAGAATTGAAACAGTTGTTCCAAGCTGGGTTATTTAACTAGATTGGTCATGGAATAGTACACCCTTGGCCAAAGAGACCCCCCTTCCAGCCTCATAAAGTCCCTGGCATTCCTGTTCCTCCTCATGTTTCCTTGCAACCAGAAGTCCATACAAATGATGGATGGAAAGAGATTGTAAATCCGACTATATCTCACCATCATGGCTGACCTAATATGTCATTGCCTCTCCCACCACCTTTCAATCCTAATGTCCAAATTTCCCGTGATGATTCACATGTTCAATCATCACATGCTAGTAAAAGACTAAAAACTGGTGTTCCCCATGTGCAAGATAAAGGAAAAACAACTGCCTCCCCTTCTTCTCCATCAGATGATTCCTCAAAATTTGTGTCTTCCTGCATGCATTTAAAAGATGATTGTTCTCATGTTATCAGTGAGATACAGTGCCAAGATTCTAACCAACCACAGACTACTTTCGAGAAATCAAAGCGGAACAACAGTGAAAAAATAAAAATTGCCTCCCAGAGTGGCAAGTATGGCTTTTAAATTGTGTTTTTTTTAATGAATTGAGTGGATGAAGACAATGTTAATGGTTTCAAAAATTTTGGACAACAAACTCTGTTTTGGTATTTTGTGGATCATATGGATAATATGGATGATGTGGATATTTATATATTTTTTGGATATGATATAAATTATTTTTGATATTTAAATATCTAATTTGAAAGATATTTAAGGGAGCTACAAGGGTGGCATGTGGTTTAAATGATTATCATTTTTGTGTTATATTTTATGATTTGAAAATAAGATATTTACGGAAGTCACAAGGGGTCCCACCTACCTATTTATTATTAATTAAATACCCTTAACTATATTATTATTATTTACCTCTCCTAAACTAATTAGTTAAGTCAAACTAAGTTAACTAAAGAAAGTAGTTGAACTACTTCAACTTATTTGGAAAGAATAAAAGTTGAATGAGAAGAAGAAACACGAGGAGAATAGAAGGAGAAAGCAATACTAAGGTTTTCTCTTTTGTTTTCATAACATAGTTTCAGTTTTCATTCATTCTTGAGTTATTCAAAGCCTAATTATCTTTGTGACAATAGGGTCTTATTGTAGACAACAAGGTTCAAGACTAAACCAAACCTTTCAGAAACTTTTTTTAGAGGTGTTGATCCATCCTTGATAGTCTGTGTATTCTTGTCTATTTGTGAATTAAGTTTCATGGCTGATAAAGAATATCTTGCATATTCAAATTGGCAACAGTTTGTGGCAAGCTGATCCAGGTTATAAATTTTAGTTTTTCTTGATTGTCGGAGTCGTTTTGTATGGTGTTCATTGGGGATCTATAAATCAGACTTTGGTTGATGCCCCAGAAGGGTTTTTTAAAGAGAAAAACACTTTTGATATCTCAGAATGAAATAAATCAGATTTCTATTCTGCCTTATATATGTGTATTGATGACTTGGTTACTTTTCTTTTTTTGATCTCCATGGCTACTTTCTGTATTTTGTTTATATTTTACAAATTTATATAAAATTTATTTTATATTGCAACATTCTTTTCATTAATAAATCAACCTTAATCCTAGTAATTAATACTTACAGATTGAGAGAATATTTTTGAGGCTATAAAACTAAGGGTGATATTCCTGACTATCTTGTCCTAGCCAGGCAAGATTTGAAAATGATTGAGTAAGGTAATTCATACCCTTTCCTCATCATGTATTTGGCGACCATATTGTGGAGATCTTCCATATCTCTCTGGTTGATTGTATTCTTGATTATTGTTGAATATTTATGATTTTGTTTTGATTATTTGCCTCTTTTGTTTTCCTAATGACAATACCTGTTACAAGGCAACCCAATATTGATCCCGGTCTTAAAGACGAAACCAACATTTATTTAACTCTATTCAATACCATCTTAGAAACCGCTAATACCCTGGCTGAGCTTGAACGCTCGTGGGAAGTAATTGAACAAGACATAAGTGTTCGAGAACGCTGGGAGGCCAGGTAAGGGAAACCTAGGACTCAACTTTAGCTTTCTTTTTCCTAAAGTTTTGTTCTTGTTTTCATGTCCTTAAACCCTCGCATCTCTAGGAGAAGAAGATATTTATCTCCTAAAATCACCCCTATCGTTGAAATAGGAAGAAGAAACGTTGTTTTTTCAACCCAACAAGGTACTCTAAGGAGAACTTTGTTTGATTCAGCGAGTTCGTCTTTCTCTCTTTTGCCCATCATTCACAAAATGACATATGTAGGTGGCTCTGGTGGCACTGGAGGTGCTTCTTCATCTCAGCCTTTAGCCTCGTCAGTGATTGGTAGCTTGTATATCCATCAAGTCCCTGTCCAATCTACTACCAACCCCACCAAGTTCATAAAGAAGTATGGTCTTTTTCAATTCAAAGAAGACACTGCTACTACCCCGTGGCATGTATCCTCTCCTCTAAACCTAACACCTGTTACTCATACACTTCCAAAATTCAAAGAGAATCTCCCTATGTTTTCTGGAAATAACACAATCACTACAAATGAACACTTGGTGGCATTCTCTAATGCCTGTCACAATATAGGAGCTAAAGAAAATGATACTTGTATTCACTTATTTGTTAACTCTCTCAAAGGGAAAGCAACGACATATTTCTTCGATCTCCCCCCCAAGATTATTTCCACTTGGGAAGAGTTAGTTTACTAGTTCAAATCTACTTATGGGAAATCTAAGATCCCGGTCGAACAATTACGGGAATACAATAATATTGCATACAAATACGGTGAGACTATCAAGTCTTTCAACCTATGTTTCACCAAGTTGTATAATCAAATTCTCGAACTTATTCACCCCCATAACCAAGCCTCTTTTATGCATTACTATAATGCTCTACCTTCCCCTTATTGTCATGGGATTGAAGAAAAAGATATTGACAATCTTGGTTTCGCTCTTCATACTTGTCTGGAGTATGAAGAACATCTGGAAAGAACACGTCTTCCCAAGGGAGAATCAATTAAACAAACATACTTGTCTGCCCTCTTACAACTTATACATGATATGATAACCGAATGATAGCATACGATCGAAAGGAAAATTTCCCTTCACTTACTCCTGGGGCCTCGTCTTCTTTTTCACCATCTTTTAGTAATCCCAATGAAAATAACTTTTATCCCAAAGCCGTCATGCCTCGTAGTTGGTGTAAATTTTGCGAGGAACATCACAAGGAAAGTACTTGTGAGGTAAAGAAGAGTGCTAGAGATAAAATATTTGGCAAAAGGCCTGAAACTACCATTTTTGTTCTAGATTGGGCAGAACCAGAGGATGTCATGATCATAAACACTAGGAATAAATCCTATGTTTCAAAAGGAAAATATGATCCCCCTCTTACTTCTTCTATCCCAAGCTCATCTTTGCAAGCTGTTGTTGAAAAAGCTACCAAGACTCTTGACAGTCAAGGAAATGCCTCCCCTCTTCCCTCTTCCAAATATAACATTCTCAACCAATTGGATAATATCAAGGCTGATGCTACTCTTCTGGACATGGTCGTCGTCCTTGAGCAACAAAAGCATCTAAAAAATTTCATGGAAGGAAAATCTTCCACCATAGCCAATCTCTCTGAAGAGGTAAAAGAAGAGGATTCTAATGTAAATAAAGTAGGTGTAAATAGCTTTAGACACCTTGTAAAAAATCCCCCATTTTTCATTTCTATAAAGATTATGGAAAAAATATCCCATTGTTGCATAATTGACGACGGTTCGGGCCCAAGCGTATTGTCGGAAATTATTATGGAAGAGATAGTCTTGTCTTGTAACAATGAAAATGCTAGAAACATGCTCTCATATAATAGTCTACACCAGTCGACTATAGGCGAAATAAAAGACATGACTTTGGTTATGTGCGCACATCCTGAAATTAGGACAACCCTTAATATCCAGGTAATTGACATGCCAGTAAGTAATTATTCTATCATCTTTGGAAGAGACTCGCAAGCCTTTACAGGTGGATATATTTCACTTGATGAGACACACTTTTCTATTCCTTGGAATGGAAAGAATACCATAGTCATAAGGGAAGGAAGAATCTCACCGTATATAGAAAGCATTCCACAACCTAATGTAAACTATGTCAAGGAGGATTTAGGGGTGTACTCCATCTTTGTGGATGAAGATGACACTACCATGGAACAAATTGATCTAGAGGATGGTATGTGGCACATGCACTTTGATGGCTCATGCTCCAACAAAGGTAATGGAGCTGGCATTATCTTGTACTCACCTGTAGGTAAAATTCACAAATTTTCCTATAGGTTAGAATCTGCTTGCACAAAAAACGTCACCAAATTTGAAGCATTATTGCTAGGCATTGAGAATGTCTATAATTTTGGTTGTGGACACCTTACAATTTTTCGAGACCCTGAGCTTGTTGTGAACCTTGTACGTAAAATATATTCTCCTAGAAAACATTTAATGAAACGCTAAACCCAAACTGTTTGGGTGCTTATCTCGAACTTGTTATCATTTAACATCACTCATGTTAAAAGGGAATTGAATTCAATGGCTGACAAGTTAGTTGTTTTTGCAACCTCTCCAACTCAACAAATTTTTCCACAAAGACCTTATTGTACTTCCCAATATTTATATCGTCCTCATATCCTTGACAATGTAGAGTCATGGTAGGTCTTCCCTAGTGATGAAAGCATTTGTTCTTTCATACAAAATGAAACATATAAGCCCAAGGGGATTCTATCCATGGAAAAAAAAATAAAAAATCCGAAGGGCTTGACTCCTCTAGAAAGTTCATTTTCATCGAGTGACGTAGGAAACAAAGAAAAACATAAAGAAGAGGACTAAAAAAGGAAAGTGGGTGAAACCATTTCCTTGAACATTGGAACACCCGATTCTCCAAAAAATGTTAAGGTAGGTGCCCGATGTATTGATGAAGAAAAGTTGAAATTCACTGAGTTACTTCGTGAATTTCAAGATGTTTTTGCTTGGTCTTATGAGGATATTCGTGGTTTTTATCCTGCTCTTATACACCATGCCATTCCTATCAAGGACGATATAAAACCAATTAGGCAAAAACAAAGACCCATTAACCCTACACTTGAAGCTACTATTAGGAAGGAGTTGTAAATACTCTTGAAAGGTGGGATAATTTTTCATGTTAAGTACTCCAAGTGGGTTTCCAATTTTGCCCCCGTTCGAAAAACAACAGGTCAAATCCGACTGTGCGTTAATTTCTGCGCATTAAATAGAGTGATTGTAAAATACCATTTTTTGCTCCCTAATATGGAAATGATTTTGCAGCAAGTTGCAGGGTCACAAATGATGTCCTTACTTGATGGTTTTTCTGGTTATAATCAAATCAAGGTAAAAAGGATTGATAAATACAAAACCACTTTCACTACACGTTGGGGCACATTTTCTTATGAACGCATGCCTTTTGGTTTATCTAATGCAGGTGCCACCTTCCAAAGAGCCATGCAGATAGATTTTGATGATCTGATCGGTAAAATTATTCAGATTTATCTTGATGACTTGACTGTATATTCAAAGAACCAATTGGATCATTTTGGTCATCTTAGAAAACTTCTCATGCGATGCAGAAAGTTCGACATTTCTTTAAATCCTTCTAAGTATATTTTCGGCGTTACCAAGGGCAATATCCTTGGGAATATTGTTTCTAATTCGGGAATAAGCATAGATCCTGAAAGGATCACTACTATTCTGAACCTTCCTACCCCCACTTCCAAAAAGGAGGTTCAATCCTTTATGGGCATTATCAACTTTGTCCGTAGATTTGTTCCTAATTTTGTTGTAATGGTCAAACCAATTCACAATCTTTTCAAGCAAGATCACTCCTTTTCTTGGACTAAAGACATCGAGAATGCTTTCGTAAGGATTAAGAAGGAAATTAGTTCCACACTAGTTTTGGTGAAACCAGATTTTGAGAAAGACTTTATTATATACACTAATGCCACGAAAGAAGAAGTTTATGCTATTCTTGTACAATGTGATGACCAGAGTAATGAAAAACCAGTAGCTTACATGATTCAAATCTTATCAGATGATTAATTCAAATATTCTTATATCGAAAAACATGTTTTTTCTCTTCTTAAGGCTGTGGAAAAATTTCACCATTTTATCTTAGGCAAGCACACACTAGTAAAAGTCCCTTTTCCTACTGTCAAGTTTTTGCTCTCACAGACTTATCTTTTAGGGAAGCTTGGACATTGGCTTTCCAAGATCCAGAAGCATGATTTAACCATCATGACTTTGAAAACAATTAAGGGACGAGACTTCGCCCTTCACTTGGCTCAACATGTTGAAGCAAGTGAAGCAAGTGAAGAAATTGATGAACAAGATAATCCTCTTTCAACACTATTTTACATTGATAGTCAAATTCTTCCTGTAGCTGAACATCCGTGGTATAAAGATCTGGTGTATTACTTGCAAAATAAAAAATGTCCAGATAGCTTAGATACTCATCAAAGGAGAAGGCTATGTCTTGAATCTTCCAGATATGTTATCTTAGGAGACTTCTTATTCATGAGATCTACCGATGGTATATTACTTCGTTGTTTAAATAATAGGAAGCACAAAAACTGTTACAAGAAACCCATGGATCTTTAGATTCTGTTATTCATGTGGGTGGCCACTTTTTTCTAAAACTACTTCTTTTAAAATCATCAGAAAAGGTTATTACCGGCCTTCAATTTTTCGAGATTCTTATGACTTTTTAATATATTGTGACAAATGCCAAAAATTCACTAGGAAAGAACGTCTATCTTCCATGCCTTTGCATCTTGTCCTCCCTGACTTTCCTTTTTCAAAATGGGGTCTAGACTTTATCAGTCCTATTAATCCTCCATCTTCAATAGGGAAATTTTTTATCTTGACAACCACATATTATTTTACAAAATGGACTGAAGATGTCCCACTTAAACATTTGCAGGATGTGCAGGTTATTTCTTTCCTTGAAACTAATATTTTCTCCAGATTTGTCATTCCTTTAGAAATTATTATAGATAACGGCCCTGATTTTTTTTTTCTGCTAAGTTGACTCAGTTTCTAGCTAAGCTGGGAGTTAAAAATTTTACCTCATCAACTTATTACCCTCAAGGAATTAGGCAAGCCAATTCTACTAACAAAAATATGGTTAGAATTATCAAGAGGCTCATTGAATAAAATCATCGTTAATGACACACCCTCCTCACTTATGCCCATTGGGAATATCGCACTACTACCAAGATAATCACATGTTGCACTCCCTTTCATCTTGTTTATGGTCAAGAATCTCTCTTGCCTACCGAGCTGGAACTTTCTTCTCTATGGTTGATGCTTCAGAGTGAAGAATTGAATTCTTCTAATATCCCTCAAAGGATAAATGCATTGTTGGCTTTAGAGGAACAAAGGATGTTTTCCTTGGAGAACATAAAGAGAAGACAACAAACTGTAAAGAAATATTTCAATAAAATAAAATAAAAACTATCATATTTAAGGTAAATGAGAAAGTCTTCCTTTGAGATTCAACTCATGCTGATAGAGGAAGACATTCTAAGTTTAAAAATTATGGCTGGGTCCTTTTAAAATCGCTTTTGTCCTGGGCACAAATTATTATATTCTAAAGGACTTGGAAGATAGATTATTTTCTTATAGAACTAACAGTTCCCACTTGAAACACTATGTGGAACCAATTTGAAAGTCAATACGTTGTATGGAAATTACTTCTATATTATACCTTTTGTTTCACTGCTTTGATTTTGCTTTGTTGTTTTTATTTTTTTGTTGTTTTTCTTTTATTAATTTCTTTTTCTTTTCAGAAATAAACTCTGGATCAGTTTTGCCACAACGGTGCTATTCTGTAAGTATTGTTAATCAATAACAGTAAGGTTACACAGCTATTATGATGTTCCCCTTGTAGACATCACTGAAATTTCTATTTGCTTCAAGTATTGATGTTAGATAGATAATTGGATTTTCATCCCTACTTTTTGTCTTCCCTTTCTTCCCTCCACCCTGAGATTCAAAAAGAGCGCACCAAAAGTTTTTCTCGTTTAAACAATAAACGCTTTCACTGTGATTAATCGAATGTTGTGCATACAGGAATAAACCCCTCATACGTAACACTTTCCATGAGTTATTCCCAAAGTCCTAGATCATTTTTTCCCTTAAACTGCCTCACTTCCCCTGTTGCATAATCATTTTGGTATATAATTCTTTGATCTATTGTTCACCTGGTCTACAAAACCAGACATTCTGAGTTCTTAATCTATTGGAAACAAATTTCCCTATGGAGTCTCCAGTTTGTTGATACTTAAAAGCGCAACGATGAATACTATGCTCGCAAATGATTGTCAAGCTCTATTATTTATTTATATTAATAATAAACTAGTAGGTGGGACCCCCTTGTTGGACTTGTGGCACAATGGTGGATATTTGCTCTTATATTTTGTTTGATTATGTGATGGTACCATCACAGTATTCTACAGTTCATTGTTTCCGCAAATGATTGCCAAGCTCTATTATTTATTTATATTAATAATAAAATAGTAGGTGGGACCCCCTTGTTGGACTTGTGGTGCAATGGAGGATATTATGCGCTTATATTTTGTTTGATTATGTGATGGTACCAACATAGTCTTCTACAATTCATTGTTTCAAATCATGGTTTAAAATGTTGTGGTAACATGTGATGGTTGGTTGATTAATACATGGCACTGGATGGCTTTGATGACCTCTCATAGAATATGTTAAGGTTGCCCTGTGGATGAAAGAATTATTGTCAGTTTTGGTTTTGATATTGCATTAAACATGGCACTAATTGGTTTAAATGGTCTTGATAAAAGATAATAATGGAGCTCTTTTGAATAAAAGAACTATACTCAAGCTCTAATGTTATGTATTATTGTGATAAAGGATGGGCACACTTGACCCTTGCTACTATGGTTATGTGCCTTATTGAGTTTCATAAGTGGTTGCACATGGGGTAATGTTTCTAGCACATTGTTATTTTAAAGAGTTTAACATTACAAAGGGGTGGAACATTATGAAAAAGTGATATGGCAATGGATATGTGTTTGATTAATTGTTTAGTGCTATGGTGAATCGACTTGGCTCGTATGTTGAATTGAATGAGGTTGCAAGGGAGAAGCAACATGCATTTACTGCACGTCACTCAAACTCCCCTCGAGCCCATCACCCTAGTCATTCTTGCATTTTTGTTTTGGCTCTAGTGGTTGTTGTTGTTCACTTTGTTTGGTTGTGAAAGAGATATACTGTCTTGTTTATCCTCTCGCAGGATTTTTCCAGGTATGGGTTTCTTACTGTTCCTGTTAGGGTCCTAACCCGCACATAGGTAGATTAATATATTCAGATGTAATAAAGGTCAATATTAATAAGGCCTTTCAATAAAATAGAATAAGGTGGATGTAAGAAGACCTAATAGAAGCTTATGCTTCTAGAAGGATCTTCCTCTAGATGCTTCTCTTGATAGACATATTTAGTATAAATAAGGGCCTCAGATGCTTCTTGATAGACATATTTAGTATAATATGGGTCGAGGGTGAAAACCCTAGCTTGAGATTATTGTAACAGTGTCATTAATTGAGGTTGCCCCTCAAGAGGTCTCGCGAACATTGCTTTCTCTAATCAAAGCAGCATTTATGTTGTTGTTCTTATACTTTCATTTATGTGTTATTGTGGAGATTATGCCGGATATATTACTGTTATTCTCATTTCATTTCTAGCATTTTATTTTATGTTCTACATAATTTTTATACCTGCATCTTGCAAGTGGTATCGGAGCACTTTCCTTGGCGTAAATTGTGGGAATTTTTTTTCAAAGTAGAGACATATTATTAAAACCACATATATCTATCGCTAGACGAGATAAACCCGTTGTTGATGGATTCATACATGCAGAAATACAAGAGGTTCTGCTACTACCTATTGACCACCCTTTAGCAACCCCCGTTGGTACCCTTTCGAGTGGTAGCACATCGACAACACCTGTGGTACGGATTGACCTAGATTTCATGAATCCCTCTTTAGATAAAACTATCACCAATGGATCAACGCATAGTGTCACCGAGAATAGCACTCGAAGATACTCTCTAAAATTGGTAGTCGGGTAGTACCGCTAAGAGTACGGTCTATCCTCATTAGTTAATGCCCTAAGATATCGGTCGAAAGTACTACTATTAGACCCTGGATGTATATCAAAGAGCTATAGCATGGGAAAACCCTTGTCTCAGAGAACCCTTGAATACCTAACCCTTCGTATGAAATATAAACAAATTAAAAATGCATCAAATCTATTGTCATGCAACTGCGGTTTGGGTTGCTGGCAATACACATCTCTTTCTCTGGTTAAGAATTTGGGACTTCCATCACTGCAGCATTCTCCAAAAAAAAAAAAAAAAAAAATGTAAAAATAAAAATAAAAAATCTCGAAATTTTTTCACCATTGTTTGAGACCTATTCCATCGATTCATCTCTTCACTCTTATCACATTCATCCATATAATTTTCTACAAACATTTCTGACCCCACTCACTCTTTCATTTCACCCATCCTCATGGCCCATGTACCCATAGCTAAGACCCTGAAGCTCGCTTCTCCGACACCACATGCACCGGTTTCCTAGAAACCAAAAAAGAAGTGAAACAACTCGATGCTACTATTGCTCCATCGATTCGTCCATCAATGCTACTATAAATACAACCATGCAGCTCTCAATGGAGGAAGTCAAACAAGAACTCCACAACCCAAATGGGGACACTGCCTTTGCATCACTCGCGACCAAACCGAATATCCCTACTGTATGACCATTCGGCACTCAGCATGAAGGCTTAAACTTCTCCCATTCCCATAATACCTTTCATCTCCATCACTTTCAACGGGACATACGCCTGTATCGTGGACCAAATTTGATGGTTTCTAACCCCACCGGGTTAGTAACCCAAAACAACACTATTTCTCTTTATATCTCATTACAAATGGATACCTCAGTTCAAACTCCCGTGATGGTGTTCTCCATCTATATCAAGAACGCTATAATGGTGGTAATGGAGAAAACTTCCTTCGTCAAGGGTATATTGTTTGGACCCACTCTATGACCGAAGTTTTATGAACTCTTTGACCCGGACACCAACCATTTGGGTTGTTTGACAAATTTGAAACACCGGGAACATTAGAAGACTTCATAGCTTCCTTTGAACTGCTTTTCGAACAGAGGGCATGACCCATGCTTTCTTTCTCGAGAGTGTTTTATTAATGGCCTCAAGGGAGGAGATTTCTGCCCATGTCCTCATGGCTCCTACCCTCGACTTGGTGGAGGCTACTAAAAGAGATAAAGAAGCACAACAGTTGTATCATCTCCAAACCGAAAACCCTCCTTTATTCCTCGTCCTCGACCCACTAATCCTAAGCCCCTGTCACTCCCCTCGAGGTCTAAATATTAACTAGGGTTGAAATGGTTTAACGCCAACTCAAAAGGCCTTTGTTATAATTGTGATGAAAAAATTTCTGCCACAAGTGTGCGGAACAAAATATTTTTATGGCTATCTCTCGGTGAAATTTCTAAGAGGATGTTGAAACTCCTTATGTTCTAGCCACCAAATCATCGACATAACCCTCCCTTTAATTCCCTTCAAGTAGAACCCGGCCATTTCCCAAATGCCTCAATCGGCTTTTCCATTCCCCAAACTCTCACGCTAACCGGTTACATCAAGCACGGAAGGTCATCATTCGGGTTGATAGTGGAAGAACCCATAATTTTATTCATCATCGCGATGTTCAAGAAATCCATTGTTACATCCATGTTGCTCATTTAATTGCAGGATGAAATTAGTCACATTAGCACGATATATCGCCGCCGGATGGATCCCCGCTAGGATCCCAAACGCTTCATCTACAAGCTATCATTAGCACCGTGGTTCCTCCGGAAATTTCTGAACATACATCCATGTTGTCAACACTTCCAAATCATGATTGCCAATGGTGGTTCCAAATGTGGAGCGCTGCGAAAATGTGTGTCTCCAAATCGGTGACTACCACCCAAAAACCCATATGTTCGGCATCGACATGGTAAGCCAGACATTGTGTTGGGGTGAATCTGCTAAGAATTTTAGTCCCATTCTCATGATTTTAAGGCATTAAAATTTTAGAATTGACCAAGAAGGTTACCAATATAAATTCCAAGGGAATTATTGTTGGTTCACTTCAGGTCATTAGTTCCCATCGCGATGGAAAAATTTGCTCAAAATGTCATTTTGTGTCATTGCTCAACCTACATTCAAGCAACAGAACACTCGTACCATACACCTAAAGCTCTCCTTTCTAAACATCAATGATATTTTCCACTCCCCAAGTCCTCCTCCTTCCTTGGTGTTCATGATCAATTCCATTCCCCTTTGTACCCGTAAGCCTTCCTCCCACTATCCGGCCCATATCGCCACCCTTCACAAAATAATGAAATTGAGAAATGGTCCAGGAGCTCCTTAATGTAGGTTTTATCCACCCTAGTACGAGCCTTACTCTTCTCCTCAGAATCATGGCTCCGAAGAAAGAAGGTTCTGAGAATGTGTCCCACTATGTGCTCCTCAACAAACCGTAATTCATTAAAGACAAATTTCACATTCCTGCCATCAATGACCGGATGAATTGAGTGGCACCCAAATATTTACTAAACTTTATCTTCGCCAAGACTTCCATTCGCATGAAAGAGGTAGACATTCCCAAGATGGCCTTCACACTCATGAGGGCTACTATGAGTTTTTGGTCAGCTGCCTTGGCTTGTGTAATGCCCCTCCCACCTTCCAAAGCCTCATGAATCATGTCTTCATTCCTTTCTCCTCCATTATTGTCTTAGTTTCTTTGATGATATCCTCATCTATAGAAAACCTGACCAACCATCTTTACCATGGACTGTTCTTCATCTACTCTCTCAGACCAACTTTTTTTGAAACAGTATAAATTTGCTTTTGGTGCCTCGTAAGTAGAATACTTGGGTCATCCGCTGGCAAGGATGCATGGAGGTGGATCTGAAAATCCATTGAAGCTACGCAGATTGGCCACACCCAAAGACTCTCAAAATCTTGGCGTGGATTTCTGGGCTTACTAGGGTATTATCGCAAGTTTGTTAAGAACTACCAAAAGATTGCATCACCTCACTACTCTCCTAAAAAGAACTCTTTCAATTTGACCCCAAATGTAGTCTCAAGCTTTTCAAACCTTGAAAAAGACCATGTGCACCACTCTAGTTCTAGCTCTCTCCTAATTTTCACAAAGATCTTTGTGTTGGAAATGTGATGCCTCAGGGAAAGGGATCTGTTGTCCTTATGCAAGAGGGTCGCACCATTGGCCTTCACCTCAAAGAAGGAACTATTCGAAGTGAACTGCAAACCCATTTATGAAAAGGAAATGTTGTCTATTTATCATGTTGTTGATTCAGGCACCCTGATCTCTTGGGGAAATTCTTCCAAATCAAGACCCACCATCAAAGCCTCAAGTACTTGAACAACACATTCCCGAGAAACAAAAAATGGGTGACTAAGATCTTTTGTTATGATTATGAGATCATTTACAAGAAGGGAAAGACAATGTAGTGGTGGATGCACCGTCCCGAAAAATATGAAGAAGAAGGATCCCTTTTTCTCTTCCTTCATTGTACATTGGTTCCAAGCTGGGCGCCAAGAATGGCTTCAAGATCCCAAAGTTTGCATCTGATCCAAAAATTGTAGACCAATGCTCCCCCTGTGGTACCTTTGGTCCGTGATGAGCTTTGATACAAGTGCCATTTGTATTTAAGTAAACAATCAAATCTTTAATCCATGGTACTTTCTCGAAGCCATACACCCATATGCTGGGCACTCGGGGAGTTCACTCAAAACATATGACGTAGGTCAAACTGCTCTTTTCGATGGTATGAAACAGACATCCATAATTTTGTAGTCGAATGTGAGGTGTGTCAACACAACAAGGGAGAAACAATCAAATCTCTGGTAACACTACAAATCGCCGATTCCACCAAATTATTTGGAAGGATATTCTATGGACTTTATTACCGCCTTTACCCAAATTAGGAAATAAATCAGTCATAATGGTGGTTGTGGATCGCCTTTCCAGTATTCTCATTTCACATTTTCAACACCCATTTATCGCGATCCATTTATGGCTCAACTTTTCATGGACCATGTCTTCAAGCTTCATGGCATGTCGCGACTCTATTGTTTCTGATCGTGACTCCAACTTTCACAAGCAATTTTGGCAAGAACCGCTTAAGCTTCAAGGAACCCAATTGCATCTCAAAAAAACTTATCATCCCAGATTGATGGTCAAACGAAGTTGTCAACAAGTGTTTGAAACATATCCGGTGGGTGTTTTGCTTCCTAAAACAACATCGGCCTTTACTGGCTACCCCTAGTCAATGGTGGTAACACTTCCTACCATACAACTACTCACATGACTCTTTGGAAGCTGCAGATATGGACGTAGTTTCACCTTCAATTCTTCATACTTACCGAAAATCTCGTCTAGGCGGTTGACTAGAAACTTACAGTTCAAGAGGATATCCTTCGCACCCTTAAAGAGAACCATCATGGCACAAAATCACATGAAGAAACAACCAGATAAAGGTCGCTCAACGGCCAATTCCAGGTGGAAGGGATCGTAAGCCATGACGAACCACATAGCAAAGAAAACTTCCCCGAAGGCCGAAAGCATTGTCAGAAGCTAGCTTCCAAATTTTATGGTCCTTATAATAGCCTTCAAGCGGGTGGGACAGGTCGCATATTAGTTAGCTCTACCAAGTCGCAATAAGCTACATCTAGTTTTCCATGTTTCATGCTTAAAGAAGGTGATTGGAATCAAGTGCCAAATTCAAACCAACCTTCCCGTTAGCTCTAAGAAGGATCCATTTGGCTACATCCGTATAGTTTTGGACCAAAGATGAGCATCATCACACGTAGAGAACCATCAAGGAAGTGCTAGTCCGCTGGAGATACTTAATCTAGTAGATGCCACTTGGAAAGCAACTACCATTCTGCAAAGTAGTTTCCTCATATCTCAAGCCTTGAGGACAAGGTTACTTTTAAGGGGCTGACATGTTAGGGTCCTAACCCGTACATAGGTAGATTAATATATTCGATGTATAAAATGTAAATATTAATAATGCCCCTTCAATAAAATAGAATACAGTAGTAAGAAGACCTAATAGAAGCTTCCTCTCTAGAAGGATCTTCCTCTAGATGTTTCCTTGATAGACATATTTAGTATAAATAAGGGTCGAGGGTATGAAAACCCCAGCTTGAATATTATTGTAACGTAGTGTTTCTTTATTGAGGTTGCCTCCTCTAAGAGGCCCATGAACATTGTTTTTTGAATAAAAGTGTTATTTCCGTTGTTGTTCTTATATCATTTTATGTGTTATTGTGGCATTATGCCGATATATTACATCGCTATTCACCATTTCTAGCATTTTATTTATGTTCTCGCATATTTATTATATCTAGTATCTTGCAAGTGGTATTAAATCACTTTCCGGCGTAATTGTGGGAATTTTTTCGGGGTAGAGATGTATTCTGGTGTTTTTAAGCCACATAGATCTATCATTATGCACATAAACCCGCTAGCTGAGGGATTCATACAAGTAGGAAATACAAGTGGTTCTTAAACCACATCTATTGGCCACCCTTGTAATCCTTGTTGGTACCCCTTCGAGTGGTAGCGATCGATAGCACTTGTGTACGGATCAGCCTTAGATTTCTTGAAGCCCCTTTAGATAAACCTATCTACGGGTCGTAATGTTATAGTGTCACCAAGAACAAGACTCGAGAATATACTCTCTAGTACCCGTGTTGGGTAGTAATGGAGGGTATGGTCTATCCTTAGTTAGTGCCCAGATATTGGGTCAAGTACTATTGTTGGACCCCACACGAGTATCAGAGAGCTATAGCACGTGGCAAACCTTTGTCTATAGAACCCTTGAATACCTAACCTTTGGGGATAGAAACATAAACAAATTAAAAATGCACTGCATCTATTGTCGCGGTAACCGTTCGGGTTGCCAAAATACACATTCTTTCTCTCGTTAAGCATTTGGGACTTCATCACTACAGATATTCAAACCTATATAAACTCAATGAAAGTGTAAAAAAAAAACCGGAAATTTTTTCACCAGCTATTTTGAGACCTATTCCATTGATTCATCTATTTTCCCTTATCAATTTTAACCATATCATTTTTCTGCAAAAAAATTGACCCCACCCGCTCTTTCGGCCACCCATCCTCATGGGCTCATACCAGAAGTTAAGACCGAAGTTTCGTCAACACCATTCAATTTGGTTTCTAGAAACCCAAAAAGAAGTGAAAACAAATCTTAGTGCTATTGTTGCCTCCATCGATTCGCCCATCAATGCTACCATAAATACATACAACCATAGTCTCAATGGAGGAAGTCAAACAAGAACTAATTCACCCAAATAGACCGGGTTTCTTGCATCACTCGCACTAAACTCAAGATCCCTACAGATGACTATTTCCTTGAAGCACCTTAAAGATTGAAGGTGAAACTTCTCCCATTCCCATACCTTTCGGCCCCATCACTTAAATGTGACATACGCCTTCTGCGGGTGGACATGACCAAATTTGATGGTTCTACCCCCCGGGTTGGGTAACCCAAATGGAAACACTATTTCTCTTTATATGGAATTACAAAATGACTTACCAAACTATTGCATGGTGTTCTCCATCTAGACCAAGAACGCTATAATGGTATAATGGAGAAAAACTTCTCGCTTCATATATTGCTTGGACCCAATTTGTGATTGAGCTTTATGAACGCTGTGACACGTATTAATAACCATTTGGTCATTTGACAAAGTTGAAACAATCCGAACAAAGAGAAGACTTCATAGCTACCTTTGAACGTCTGGCTTTTCAAACAAGGGCATGATTGATGCTTTCTTCGAGTGTTTTATTAGTGGTCTCAAGGAGGGAGATTCGGTCCCATGTCCTCATGGTTTGACCCTCGACTCTGTGTGGAGGCTACTAAAAGAGCTAAAGAATCGCAACAAGTTGTATCCTCTCAAAAACAAAAATCCTCCTTATCCCTCTCCCTAAACCTGCCACTCCCACTACTCCCTTCTCGCTTCCATTAAAATCCAAAATTGGACTATGGTTGAAATGGTCAACGCCAACTCAAAGGCCTTGTTATAATTTTCAGGATGAAAATATTTCTCGGGCCACAAGTGTAAGTGAACAAAATCTTTTATGGCCATCCTTAGGAAATTTTCTAAGAGGATGTTGAAACTCCTTTATGTCCGAGTCACCAAAATCACCTACATAACCCTCCCTCGACCCTCCCTAAGTAGAACCCAAAATATTTCAATGCTCTAATCGGGTTTTTCTCGGCCCCCCAAATCCTCAAGTTAATCGCCATATCAAGCATCAAAGGTCATCATTCTCAAGCATTGATAGTGGAAGCACCCATTTTATTCATCACCACATTGCCTAAGAAACTCATAACATACATCCATGTTGTATCACTTCCAAATCATGATCAAGCAATGGTGGTTCCATGATATGTAAGATATCTAGAAAATGTGTGTCTCCAAATCTATGACTACCACCTAAAAATCCCGCATGTTTACTATCGACATGGGTGGTTGTGACATTGTGCTGGGTGCAGACCGGGTTGACTCTTTGGGTCCCATTCTCATGGGATTTCAAGGAATTAACCATGTAATTCAACCAGAAGGCCACCAATATAAATTTTAAAGGTATCACCGCCGATTCAATTGAGGTCATTAGTTCCCATCGCATGGAAAAATTTTCTCAAAAAGGTCATTTTTGGTGTCATTGCCCAACTCCATGCCATTCAAGCAACAAACAATTCCCCTGCAATGCAAGACCTCCAAGCCAGCCTTTCTAAACATCAAATGGTATTTTACACTCCCTAAGGCATCCCTACTTCCCAATTTTGTTCATGATCATTCCATTCCCCTTGTACCCGAAAAGCCTTCCTCCCAATATCCGGTTCATATCACAATCTCCCTTCACAAAAATGAAATTGAGAAAATGGAAAAGGAAATCCTTAATGCGGGCGTTATCCACCCTAGTACAAGCTCCTACTCTTCTCCCCGTAATCATGGTCCCAAGAAAGAAGGTTCTGGAGAATGTGTCCCAACTTCGGTGTCTCCTCAACAACCGGGACCATTAAAGACAAATTTCCCATTCTCGACATTGATGACTTCCCCGATGAATCTCTTTGAGTATACCAATTCTTTTTACTTTTCGCTAAACTTTATTCGCCAAGCAATTTCCAAAATAATGTATGAAAGAGGTAGACATCTCCCAAGACGCACCTTTCGTGACTCATGAGGGCCACTATGAGTTTTGGTCATGCCCCTTTGGCTTGTGTGTAATGCCCTCCACCTTCCAAAGCCTCATGAATCATGTCTTCTATCCCTTTCTCCGCTATTTTGTCTTAGTTTTCTTTTTGATGATATCCTCATCTATAGCAAAACCTCGACCAACCATCTTACTCATGGGATCAAGTTCTCCAACTCTCTCCCAACTTTCCGGAACAGCCTAAATGTTCTTTGGTTCCTCGTATAGAATACTTGGGTCATCTAGTTGGCAAGGATGGCGTCAGAAAATCCAAAAGATTGAAGCTATGCAAGATTGTCCGCACTCCAAAGACTCTCAAAAATCTTGTGTGGATTTCTGGACTTAACAAGTTATTATCACAAGCTTGTTAAGAACGTACGAAAGATTGCAGCTCCTCTCACTGTTCTCCTCAAAAGAACTCTTTCACTTGGACTCACCGTGAGCTCAGTTTTCAAACCTTTGAAGACGCACTCATGTGCACCACTCTGATTTTGATCCTTCCTGATTTCACAAATACCTTGTGTTGGAATGTGAATCCTCAGGGAAAGTGGATTGTTGTTCCATGCAAGAGGGTCGACTTTTGGCTTTTACCAGCAAGCAATTGTCTGAAGGAATCTAGGCAAACCCATTTAGTGAAAAGTAAATGTTACATATGGCTCATGTCATTGATCCGTATGCCTTTTATCTCGTGGGGCAATGCTTCCAAATCAAGACCCACTATCAAAGCCTCAAGTAATTTTCTTTCTTGAAAACACATTTCTTCCCGTGACGCAAAAAATGGTGACTAAGCTCTTTTGCTAATGATTATGTGATCATTTACAAGAAGGGTAAAGACAATGTAGTGGCGATGCACCGGCCTCAAAAAAGGAAGAAGAAGGATCCCTTTTTTCTCTTCATTAAAAATCTATTGCCTAAGTCAGTACCAGAATGGTTTTCCAAGATCCCAAAAGTTCGTGATTCCAACTGTTAATTGTAGACCAGTACTCCTGATCCCCAGGGTACCTCTCGGCCCGTGATGAGCTCACAAAGGCCATTTCTTTGTATTTAATTGAACAATCAAAGCTTAAATCCACTGTGCTTTCTGAAGCCATGCTACACCCACAGCTGGGAACTTAGGGTTCACCAAAACATATGACGTAGTCAACGTTTTTCCGGATGGTATGAAACATGACATCCATAATTTTGTAGCTGAATGTGAGGTGTCAACGCAACAAGGGAGAAACAACCAAATTTCCTGGCACACTACAACCGCCTAAATTCCACCTGCTATTTAAGGATATCTCTATGGACTTTAATACAGGCTTACCCAAATCAAGAAACAAAATCAGTCATAATGGTGGTTTCCGATCGCCTTTCCGTGGATTTCATTTTGGCGCCTTCAACACCTGTATTTAATGATCCACGGCGGGTTCTCAACTTTTCTTACATGGACCGTGTCTTCAGTTTTTCTCCATGGCATGTCAAACTCTATTGTTTATGATCGGACCCAACTTTCACAAGAAATTTTTGGCAAGAACCGCTAAGCCACGTGGCACCCAATTGCATCTCAAGATAGCTTATCATCCCCGTGACCGGGATGGTCAAATGGAAGTTATCAACAAGTGTCTGGAAACATATATGAGGTGTTTTGCTTCTGAAAAACAACATCAGTGGGCTCAATGGCTACCCCTAGACGAATGGTGGTACAACACTTCCTACCATACAGCTACTCACATGACTCCTTTTGAAACGGTATATGGATAGAAGCTACCTTCAGTTCTCTCATACTTACCGGGTACCTCGAAGGTCCAGGCAGTTGACCAGACACTTACAGTTCGAGAGGATATCCTTCGTACCCTTAAAGAGAACTTGGTCATGGCACAAAATCGCATGAAGCAACAAGCAGATCAAGGTCACTATGAACGTCAATTTGTAGAAGGGGATCAGGTGTTTCTGTGACTGCAACCATACAAGAAAACTTTCCTCAAGGCTAAGCATTGTCAGAATCTAGTGCCCAAATTTTATGGTCCTTATACAGTTCTCAAGCGTGTGGGACAAGTCGCATATCAGTTAGCTCTACCAAGTCAATCGAAGCTACATCCAGTTTTCCATGTTTCATGCTTAAAGAAGGTGATTGGAACCAAGTGCCAAATTCAAACCAACCTTCTCGAGTTAGCTGAAGAAGGATCCATTTGGCTACAGCCAGAAGCAGTTTTGGACCAGTGTGAGCATCGCCTGCGTTAGAGAACCATCAAGGAAGTTCTAGTCTAGTGGAAAGATACGAATCTAGCAAATTCCACTTGGGAACCAACTACCATTCTGCAGTAGTTTCCTCATCTCAAGCCTTGAGGACAAGGTTGTTTTTAAGGGGGCGGACATGTTAGGGTCCTAACCCGCACATAGGTAGATTAATATATTTGGATGTAGTAAAGGTCAATATTAATAAGGCCTTTCAATAAAATAGAATAAGGCAGATGTAAGAATACCTAATAGAAGCTTTCACTTCTAGAAGGATTTTCCTCTAGATGCTTCTTTTGATAGACATATTTAGTATAAATAAGGGTCGAGGGTATGAAAACCCTAGCTTGGATATTATTGTAACAGAGTGCTACTCGATTGGAGGTTGCCCCCTCAAAGAGGCCTGTGAACATTGCTTTCTGAATCAAAGTGTTATTTCTGTTGTTTTTATTATATCATTTCTCTGTTATTGTGGAGATTATGCTAGGTATATTAGACATATTAGTATAAATAATCTCTAGATGCTTCTCTTAATAGACATATTTAGTATAAATAAGGGTCGAGGGTATGAAAACCCTAGCTTGGAGATTATTGTAACAGAGCGTTGCTCGATTGGAGGTTGCCCCCTAGAAGAGGCCTGTGAACATTTATTTCTGAATCAAAGTGTTATTTTTGTTGTTGTCCTTATATCATTTATGTGTTATTGTGGAGATTATGCTGGATATATTACTGTTATTCTGCCATTTCTAGCATTTTATTTTTGTTCTACATATTTATTATATCTGGTATCTTGCAGTTCCATCCTTTATGGTTACTCTGCCCTTTGAATCAACTTTTGGCTCAGGATTGCTTGTGTCTATGGTTTCTTATGGTGATTATTCTTGACTATTGGCACTTTAAAAAAGAAATGGTTATGCTCTCCTTTCTTTGTGTAATCTTTGCATGGGTTTATTGATAAAACTGGCAGTGAAGCCTGCTCTGTCATAGATTGGGTTTTGAGTCTAGAACCTCTATTGAAATTGAGTATCATGGCTTACCAAAGCTCTGAGATTTGCACGTATCCCGCTTATGGATTGTCATAAGACGTATCTGTGTTTAAGTTGCCCACTCCATGCTCATCTTTGTGGCTTGTATTTTCAACCTTGTGGGTTGCAATGTGAAGTGATGAAAGATTAAAGTAACATGTGCCTTGTCTCGATAAAACTACACGTTGTTAAGTTGCTTGCTTATTTCCTCACTGACATTGTTGCTTGAAAAGCATTGCACAGTATGAGTTCAACATCACCCAAAAGTTGATAGAAGCATTATGGGTGCTTTTTGGTTGGACACGGGTTTATGCTTGGATGCTCATATTACAATGTTGATTAAGAGATTGGTTTCATTTCGTTTTCTTGTTGGAATTGACAATCTGTCATTTTGGTAACCCTCACAACCGAGAGTGTTTTTGCATGTTATGGTTCTGTGGTAAATGGTGAAAGGCATGATTTGTCTGCGCTTGTCGAGGTCTTAACCCTCTGGTTGAAATACTTGTTCTTATCCTCCACTTGTTGTTTTTAAACCATAAATATTAGATTGATATCATTTTACTCCAGTCAATGGTTGATGGAGCATTGTGCGTGCTTGGTTACTTGGGCACGATTTGGTTGTGTTCCTCGTTTGGAAATTCTTGAAGAAGCCTGTACCTAATTGTTTATGTGAAACCTAGGCTCAAAGTATTGCATGTTATTTGGTTCAAATGTTATGTTGATTGTATTTAAAATACACCTGTGTGAAAATTGATTGGGGCTCGATAAAGAGTTATAATGCTCAGTTTGATTGCGTTGAACAATGTTTAAATAATGGACATAAGTGGTGGTAAATGATGTGCATGTTCTTATTGCTATAAAGAATAAGTATTGGATATAAATTGTTGTAAGCACCGTGTGTATTCCTATTGGTTTTAAAAGGATTTAGCATTGGAGTTATGAATGGTTGTGGCTAAAAGGGTTATTGTGGTTTATCATATCGATTGCAATGATGTTTGTTATGACTGTTATATAAATATTATATGGATACGAAGGCTGCTGAAATTAAATATTTCTGGGCATATAGATTAATGTTTGGAAGTCAACAAGAAATTTGTAAAGGAAGTAACAACTTAAATTGTGGTTTTGAAAAGTGAATATTGTTAAAACTTGAAGGTCAGAAAAGAGATATGTTTGTGTGCATGTTTTGATTTATTTTCATTTGGACAATATCCATATTATTTCCCTGTCATTCTACCACGTTTTCTCTCATTACACCCCCCTCATAATCCCAATTTCATTTATGACATCCCTGTTATGTGAAATCAATTAAAAATAATGTTTGTGTAAAAGAGACAAACATATAGCACAACAATGATTGGAGACTGATATTTTGGTATTTTATTACACAGTTAAATTGTTTAATTAATTGCTAAACAATATTCGGGTATTAATCCTCTATCATTATACCACTTTTCTCTAATTAAACTCCCTCCATATGTCCCATGAACTCTATCACCCCCTGTTCTCATGGTTTATTATGGATGGATTTGCATGTATCTCATGTCAATTTCTGAGCCAAATTTTGATTCATGCAAGAAGAATGTCATGTATGGTTTATTAAGGGCTTATTTACCGAAAAAATGTTTCTATGGGATGAGTTTCTTCAATAGAAGAAGCCATGCCAGAAATAACAGAGGTCGGGGAAATTGGAACAGAGGTTCTAGAAGACCTAGATTTTCCATTCATTTTGATGTTGATCCCCAAGAATTGAACCAGTTGTTCCAAGCTAGGTTCTTTAACTGGATTGGTCATGGAATAGTACACCCTCGGCCAGAGAGACCCCGCTTCTAGCCTCAAAACATCCCTGGCATTCTCGTTCCTCCTCATGTGTCCTTGCAACCAGAAGTCCCTGCAAATGATGGATGGCAAGAGATTTTAAATTTGGTTGTCTCTCACCATCGTGGCTGGCCTAATATGTCATTTCCTCTCCCACCACCTTTCAATCCTAATGTCCATATTGTCTATGTTGATTCACCTGTTCAATCCTCACATGATAGTATAAGACTAATATTTGATGTTCCCCATGTGCAAGAGGTAAAGCAACTTCCTCCCCTTCTTCTCCATTAGATGATTCCTCAAAATCAGTGTCTTCCTGCATGCATTTGAAATATGATTGTTCCCATGTTATCGGGGATCTCTAAATCAAAATTTGGTTCATGCCCCACAAGGGTTTTGTGAAGAGAAAAACACTTTTGATATCTCATAATGAAATAAATAGGATTGTTATTATGTCTTATATATGTGTATTGATGACTTGGTTACTTTTCAATTTTTGATCTCCATGTCTACCTTCTGTAATCTGTATATATTTCAGAAATTAATATAAAATTTATTTTATATTGCAACATTTTTTCATTAATAAATCAACCTTAATCCTAGTACGGATTGAGAGAATATTTTTGAGGCTATAAAACCAAGGGTGATATTCCTGACTATCTTGTCCTAGCCAGGCAAGATTTGAAAATGAATGAGTAAGGTAATTATTACCTTTTCCTCAACAAGGTTCTCATGTGCTCTATGGTGAGCACATGTCCCTGAGTTGGAGCCAGATGTTATCCCTTATCCTAGGGATAATTAACGAGATTATGTCTCGAGGCCCACAGATCCTAGACATGGAGTATGGATCCCTAGGTATGGCCGTTGCAGAGACATATTGACTTGAGCTTGGTCCTGGAGGGCCCATCCTTTCTTATTCAGCACCCTCCACTCTGTTGGCAACAGCAAGGCTGTCCAGTAACTTTGGTTTTGAAGTACAGGTGGATCTTGCTCCCATGAGGTAATGAGTATGTGTATTATGGTATGTGTCAATCTAATTATAAAATCATTTGAATATGTGCATTTAATTCTCTTTTTTTTTTGCTTCCTTGGTTTTCTTAGAAATTGTAGCACAACTTGTCCATACATGGGGGGGATGACATAGTTCCCTGGAAAGTTGGTTCCCTTAGAGATGAGTTGCCACAGGGTGGGTTTATGAAAGGTCATCCTTATTCCTTCCATACTATCACTTTTCGTGTCCTTCCTCTCATCTATCCCCTACATTGGTTGAGCATTGGGTTTGCCAAGCTAGTAAGGGGTTTACTGCTACTGTAATGGGAAGAAGGGGCTAAAGACCCATAGGGTAAAAGTAAGTGGAAAAGTTAAAATCCAAAGATGAAATAGTGCCACTTAGCTAGGGATCACTGAGAAGCAATAAAGGTTTATAACAAAGAAAGGAGGGACCCATAAAAGGTAAAAATAAAACTCAAGACCCTAGTTGGTGGATAGGAGTCTCATCATGAGCCAATAGGTGGAGTCCATGGGAATGTAGTGGTATGACACTTCATATTCATCTGGTCACCATGCCAGGAGGTGGTGGATCTTGGTGGCATGGACAAGAGAAATGGGGTCTCATCACCAGTCCAACCTTCTCATCTCCTTGAAATGCTTATGGGTAACATTACTCTCACTGCCTTGGTCCCCGCCCACACCAAGGTGTCCCTCCAACTATTCTCTTGAGAGAAACTGATAAGAAAAGAGTAAAAAAGAGGCATTGAGTGGGCTGAAACAATTTCATTCCGTAGGTGCAACTCACCCTCTACAGAGGCATTCACAGGTGAGACCTACATTTCCCTATTATCCCTACACCCCATGCCCAAACACTAACCCACTCCACCTCATACTTTGAGCTAGATTGGTTTCACTGGAAGCACCCACCTAAGGATAATTGGTTAATGGGATGTCCTTGGACCCTCTACAAACCTAGCTTGTAAAATAGCATAGCGTCTTTGAGAACTTGTCTAGGAAAGGGGGTTGTATGCATGTTTTGGGTAACATTATTAGGTGTGATTGAAACCCATGATCATGACTTATGAGCCCATGGAAAGCATACTCGTTGTTGCTACTTTGGGATACATGCCAGATGGGCAATTACATATAGGGGAGATGGTGCTTTCGGACCTCCCATAGGGATAAAATCCCTGATAGATGTTGAAACCCCAACTAGGTGTAAGAAAAAACTGAAGATTTGCACCAGGAAAAAAAAAGGACTTTTCCTTTGGAGGCACCCTATAAGACATAGACCCAGGGGGATCTTTCCTTTCCACCTAGACGTTGGTTCCACTAGAGACACCTTGTCAGGATTGGACCCAGGGGGGGTCTTACCTTTTCCCCTTAACGTTGGCCTTGGGAGGCACATGAAGTCACCCTTGTTACCCTTGACATCACACTTGTGACCCTTGATGTCACCTAGCGCTAGATGGACATGATGGAGGTAGTTGTGTGCCAAGTGGCATGATCCAGAGGCCTTGGAAGGCCTAACATTTTTCTTCTGGAGGCCAACATCTCACTTAGGAGGCCCAACGTCACCCTAGAAGGGCATGACATCACCCCTTTTGCACATTCTAGGGTTTAATTTGTCAATTTTATGTAAAAACTAGATATTTGATGTAACTGGCCATGTCGGCCTTTTTGACCTAATTTGTAATTAAAGGTCATTTGAATTGTATAAATAATGGAAAAGTCCTGTGTATTTTTTCATCGTCTTTCACTCACACAAAGTGAGATCTGAAATTTGGCCTCTTTAAGGCTTATTGGCTTAAATTAAGTGGTGTGCAACTCTTGGAGGAGGCTTCTTTTGGTGATTTTTGTCATTTTCATGGTGGAAAGTCTTCAACTAGGGAGAATTACTAGATTATTCTTGGTGAATGTAAGTGAAAATTTGCAATTCTTCTTTCTTTGAATGGTTATGGTATATTTTACTTTGCATTTACTTAGATTATGAAATTGCTAGTGTAAAACCCTAGGAGACTAAGCACATGCTATTGTCCTTATCTCAATATCTATCCACCTACTTGATTTTGCTAGAAGACATCTCCATTGAAGAATGTGCTAGATCCCTACATGTGTATCACTCTAACACCATTGATTCATCAAGATTTTATTTATCTCAAGCTTGAGCTAAAGAAGAAGGAAAATTGTTAGGGCCTAGGGTTACCTACTTCCTAGTAGTCATTTTCCTTCTAGGGTTTAGTGATTGAGGCCTTGGGTTACCAACACCTCAATCATCCTCCCTCTTGTCTTTAGTTCACATAATATCATTTGTTCCCTTCAAGATAATTGTTGCAAAAAGTGACTCCATTAACCTTAAAGACATTGTTTATGCATTTCATTTGATTGATTGATGAAAACAACCCTCAAACCATCTACCTCAAGCTCTTTTCTAACTGTTCCCAACCCTAGATTAGACTAACTTACTAACATTCTTGTTGTTGTTACAAAAGTAAGCTACAACCATATATTACAATAGTAAAATATCCTAAAAGAAAGTGTTAAAGTTGATTTTTACATTGCCTTCTTAGCTTCTGACAAGTGCTAGCATATTTCTAATTCTATGTTACCATTTTGGGTCATTTTGAAGCTTGTTTAAGGCATAAATTGCGAAGCTATCATCATATATACATTGTTGTTATAAATTTGTGTTTTCTTCATCTTGTATATCAACTCATTTCTTTTATTGAAAGTCCAAGGTTTTACAAAGCACTAATATCAATTGTTACTTGCAAATATTGTTTTCTTGTTGTCTTGTTTTGGGAAGGTACACTTAAGCATATATTTGCTTCATATTATTAAACCTTTGGGAATTTCTGATCAATGTGACTTGAGAGAGGGGAAGAACTCTTCTTGATACTATAACCTTTGCCTTCTCAAACCCCCAGGTCACCGAGGACATCTCCCCTGGGATTTCACCCCTAATGAGAAAGAGGTTTCTTATTTAGGTGAAAGTGATAGGACAACCTCCTGTTACGCCAATTTATTGTTCACTGGCCTTTGGATTTTGGGCAAGTACAAATTGTGCGATAACAGTCCCTTCAAAATACTCACTTGGAAGAAAATATTCGCCATCATCATCAGTCCCTTTAAAATCCTCACTTGGAGGAAAATCTTCATCATGCTCATTAGTCCCTTCAAAATCCTCACTTGGATGAATATCTTCTTCCTCCTCATCTGTACCTTCAAAATCATCATTGGGAGGAAAATCTCCATTATCCTTATTTGTGCTTTGCAAATCCTCACTAGGAGGAAGATTTTCATCGTCCTCATTAATACCTTCAAAATCCTCACTTGGAGGAAAATCTTCATCATCCTCTCTACTACCTTGATAATCCTCACTCGTAGGGAAATTTTCATTACCCTCATCAGTACCTTCAAAATCCTCACTTGAAGGAAAATCTCCATCTTTCTCTTTACTCCCTTGAAAATCCTTAGTTGGAGGAAAATCTTCATCATCTTCTTTATTGCCTTGAAAATCTTCACTTGGAGGAAAATCTTCATCATCTTCTTTACTGCCTTGAAAATCCTCACTTGGAGGAAACTCTTCATCATCCCCATCAGTAACTTCAAAATCCTCACTTGGAGGAAAACATTCATCATCAACAACAATACCTTGGAAATCCTCACTTGGAGGAAAATATTCATCATCCTTTTCACATATTCCTCCCCTTCATCATTGGTGCCTTCGAAGTCTTCAGATTATGACTTTCCCGATCAATATCATTGCTTGCACTATGATCAAAGTTCTCACTAGGTGAAACATATGACTTCTCATTTACATTAGAGGTATTCCCACCACATTTTTCAGTCTCAGAAGAGGAGGCATGTGAACAAGATGTTGATGCTCCAAAAATAGAATCCTCTCTATATGATGAAGCCATCACTGCTCACTGCAAACATAGAATGGTGCAAATGTCCACTCTCCCAATGACATTCTTATAGCTTTTGGAATGAACATTTGGTTTATATAATATTTGATATATATACATAATCTTTTTCTATTTTATTTATCCCATATGCACTAAACATACTAACAAGTGGTATAGTACTTGGTATATATACACACTCTTGTTTTTGTTTTTTACATCGCATCAACTATTGAGCAACATTTGTTGAATATTTTGGAGAAATCGGACAACTTTTGTTGAATATTGTGGAGCAATCGGGAAACGTTCGTTAAATACTTTGAAGCAAGATAAAAAAAATTATATTTTTTTGGAAACAGATCATGAATATATATATATATATATATATATATATATATAAAGAAATTTTAGCAAAATTTATCACATTTTAAGTCTAAAATATGATGAAACCCATCATTTTACTGTTTTTTATTTTTTATTTTTTATTTCGTAAGTGTTTTTTGCTTTTCAGTCACTAGGACGATGTGAAGCATCTCTCCCGGCACCTTGGGACCGAGTCCGTGATTGGACTTGGCCACGGGAGCATCGGGGGCCCGGTTGACCAACAAACCAAACCCTACAAAACCCCCCCCCAAAAAAACATTGTTTTTTAATTTTATAAAATAGATTTAATTAAGTTTTATTGTTTTTTTTAAATTAAAATTACTTTTATTTGTTTTTTTTGGGCCAGCCACGGGAGGGTGATGTCGGCCATTGCCCCTTGCACCCGCGTGACCAAGTCCAGGCCTGGACTTGGCCACGCATGCACCAGAGGCGATGCCCGGCATCGCCCTCCCTCGGTCGATCGACAAACTGTCCAATGTTTAATTTTAAAAAAATTAATTTTAATTTAAATTTAAATATTTTTTATTTTGTTTTAATATAAAGTTTTTTATATAATTGTTTTAATAAAAAAAAATTAAAATATTTTTTTGGGTTTGTTTTAATTTTTTGCTTTCAATATTTTTTTTTTGTAAAATTAAAACTTTGATTTTTAAAGTTTAATAATTTTATAAAAAAAATTATTTAAAAAAAAATTATGTTTTTTTATCTAAAAGTATTTTTTATTTTTAATTGTCTTTTTTTCTTTTAATACTTTTCATATGTGTAATTCTATTGTTTTTGTTTTTTTATGTGGTTTTTTTGTTTTTTTTAGTGTTTTGGGTTTGTTTTAATTTTTTGCTTTCAATATTTTTTTTATAAAATTAAAACTTTGGTTTTTAAAGTTTATTATTTTTATAAAATTTGTTTATTTTTAAAAAAAAATTGTTTATGTTTTTTTATCTAAAAGTATTTTTTTTATTTTTTATTTTCTTTCTTTTTTCTTTTAATATTTTTCATATGTGTAATTCTATTGTTTTGTTTTTTTAAAGTGTTTTGGGTTTTGATTTTTTATATATGATTTTTTCTTTAGTATTTTTGTGTGTATGTGTTTTATTTTTTGTATTTTGTGTTTTAGAAAAAGTAAATTTTTAAATAATTTAAATTTAAATTTAGTTTTTTTTCCATGAACAAAATGTATTTTAATTTTTTCTTAAATAATTTGTGTTTTTTATTTTTTAGAGGACAAATGGCAAGAAAGAAAATCTTTGTGAATATATCTGGAACAAGACCTATAGTAATGGCATCCAAAAGCCCAATTAGGACCTTCATGAATGTTAGGCAACAAAATGATATCCCAACAAATGAGGTCGCAAGAGCAATGAAGAATGTTAGAGATTGGAAAACTGTCAATGGTGAGAGTAGAATGGAACATTCTTGGTATCTTAAAGACAAACAAATTGTCAATGGAGAACAAATAATTTTGTATTGTGTTGAATTTGAACATGTCCAAGCAAGCTATCGGTCACTTGGCATGTTACGAGATATATGTTTGGTGCTAGGAACAAATATTGTTTATGCACTGGTGAAACAATCAAAGAAATATCTCAAGATTAGATATTGTTTGAATATGAGCAATTATAAAAAGGAAGAAAATTCTGCAGAATTATGTGCAATGATCGCGACAGACATTGAGATGGGTAATGTAAGTTTGTTTATTCTTGTTTTTTAAGCATGTATTATTATAAGTTTCATGACAATTGTTAAATCTTATTTAACAATGGAAATGTCGTATTTTATTTTTACAGGATTTTGCTAAGCGCCTTTCAAATATGTTAGTGGGGATTTATTATACAGAGAAAATATCATGGAAATCATGAGTTCCTTTCATATTGATAAGGCACAAGAAGGAAGGAAAAAGAAGCAAAGAGTAACAAAAGTTGAAGTTGCAGCAGAAAACAAAGAAGAAATAAAAGTCATCATTCTAGAAAGGATAAAAGGGTTACATTTGAAGATATTGAAACTCTAGATGAAAATGTCGTTGAGATTAATGCCAATGAGGTTACCCCTAATCCTCAGAAGAAGACTAAACAACATAAGCGCAAAAGAGGTATGGCCAATGATGATTTCATTCCTAGTGATTATGAAGAGATTGTGGAGTTAGATGAAACTCATTTAAATCGTAAGAAGAGGAAAGAAAAGGTTGTCGATGAAGAAGAATTGATAGTTACCTATGAATATCATGATGGAAGTCCTAAAGGAAACATAGAAATAAGAACACCTGGTGCTGATCTAGAAGATGGTATTATCAAAACAACGAAAAATGTCATTCGAGATCGACTAAGGAGGAACAATTTGGTTGATGATGGCCATACATTTCTATTGAATGTGAAGAAGCTATATAAACCCACAGAAGGCCAAGAGAAATACCAAATTAGAAAACCACATCAGTTGCATATCCAAAACTTGAAAGCATTGATTAGGCACAATCCATATGCACATGTGGTTGA
>SNQJ01S0009124.1:198899-224564 GCA_010110895.2 Picea sitchensis | reverse complement strand
TAATTGTGATGACAAATATTTCTCGGGCCACAAGTGTAAGGAACAAAATCTTTTTATGGCCATCTCAGAGGATATTTCGGAAGAGGATGTTGAAACTCCCCTTGTGTCTGAGTCACCTAAAACCACTGACATAACCCCTCCGGAAGTAGAACCGGTCATTTCCCTCAATGCTCTCACTGGCTTCTCCGCTCCCCAAACCCTCAAGCTAATCGGTTACATCAAGCATCGGAAGGTCATCATTTTGTTTGATAGTGGAAGCACCCATAATTGTATTCATCGTTGCATTGCCCAAGAAACTCATTGCTACATCCATGCCAAAAATAATTTCCAAATCATGATTGCCAATGGTGGCTCCATGAAATGTGGAGGGCATTGTGAGAATGTGTGTCTCCAAATTGGTGACTACCACCTGAAATCTCATATTTTTTCTATCGACATGGGTGGTTGTGACATTGTGTTGGGTGCAGTCCGACTAAGGATTTTGGGTCCCATTCACATTGATTTCAAGGAATTAACCATGCAATTTGACCAAAAGGGCCACCAATATAAGTTCCAAGGCATCACCGTCGGTTCACCTGAGATCATTAGTTCCCATTGCATGGAAAAGATGCTCAAAAAAGTTCATTCTGGTGTTATTGCCCAACTCCATGCCATACAAGAAACAGAGACACCCTCGGTGCCGCAAGACCTCTAAGCCATCCTTTATAAACATCAAGTGGTCGTTTCCACTCCCCAAGGACTCCCTCCTTCCCGTGGTGTTCATGATCATTCCATTCCCCTTGTCCCCGGAAGCGTTCCTCCCAATATCCGTCTGTATCGTCACCCCTTTTCCCAAAAAAATGAAATTGAGAAAATGGTCCAGGAACTCCTTAATGCAGATGTTATCCGCCCTAGTACGAGCCCCTACTCTTCTCATGTGGTCATGGTCCTGAAGAAAGAAGGTTATTGGCGAATGTGTCCGGACTTCCGTGTCCTCAACAAACTTACCATTAAAGACAAATTTCCCATTCCTGTCATTGATGACCTCTTGGATGAATTGAGTGGTGCCCAATTCTTTACTAAACTTGATCTTCGTTCATGCTACCACCAAATACGTATGAAAGAGGCATAAATTTCCAAGACTGCCTTTAGAACTCATGAGGGCCACTATGAGTTTTTTATCATGCCCTTTGGCTTGTGTAATTCCCCCTCCACCTTCCAAAGTCGCATGAATCATGTCTTTCGTCCTTTTCTATGTCATGTTGTCTTAGTTTTCTTTGATGATATCCTCATCTATATAAAAACTTGGACAGACCATCTTTCTCATGTGGATCGAGTTCTCCATCTACTCTCTCAGCACCAACTTTTCCTGAAACAGTCTAAATGTGCTTTTGGCGCCTCAAAAGTAGAGTACTTGGTTCATCTAGTTGGCAAGGACGGCGTCAGGATGGATCTTAAAAAGATTGAAGCTATGCAAGACTAGCCTCACCCAAAGACTCTCAAAAGATTGCATGGATTTATGGGATTTACATGTTATTAACACAAGTTTGTTAAGAATTATGGAAAGATTGCAGCACCTCTCACTGCTCTCCTAAAAAATAACTCTTTCACTTGGACCCCAGCCGTTGCTCAAGCTTTTCAAACCTTGAAGATGGCCATGTGCACCACTCCAGTCCTGGCCCTTCCTGATTTCATAAAGACCTTTGTCTTGGAATTTGATGCTTCAAGGAAAGGAATTGGTGTTGTCCTTATGCAAGAGGGTCGGCCTTTGGCGTTTACTAGCAAGCAACTATCTGAATTAAATTTAGGCAAATCAATCTATGAAAAGGAAATGTTGGCTATTCTACATGTCGTTGATTTGTGGTGCCCTTATCTATTGGGGCAATGCTTCCAAATTAAGACAGACCATCAAAGCCTCAAATATTTTCTGGAAAAATGCATTTCCTCCCTGGAGCAACAAAAATGGGTGACTAAGATCTTTGGATATGATTATGAGATCATTTACAAGAAAGGCAAAGACAATGTGGTTGCGGATGCACTTTCCTGAAAATATGAAGACGAATGATCCCTTTTTTCTCTTTCCTTCATTGTACCAGATTAGCTCCAAGTCGTTCACCAGGAATGGCTACAAGATCCCAAAAGTCTGTATTTGATCCAACAATTGCAGTCCAATGCTCCAGCTTCCCCAGGGTACTCTTGGCTCCATGATGAGCTTCGATACAAAGTCTGTTTGTATTTAAGTAAACAATCAAAGCTTAAATCCACGGTACTTTCTGAGCTTCATGCTACACCCAAGCGGGGCACTCAGGGTTCACCAAAACCTATGACAGGGTCAAACGTTCTTTTTTCTGGGATGGCATGAAACAAGACATTCGTAATTTTGTTGTTGAATGTGATGTGTGTCAATGCAACAAGGGAGAAACAGTCAAATATCTGGGCACACTACAACCGCTTCCAATTCCAACTGCTATTTGGAGGGATCTCTATGGATTTTATTACAGGCTTACCCAAATTGGGGAATAAATCAGTCATCATGGTGGTTGTTGATTGCCTTTCCAAGTATGCTCATTTTTGCACTCTTCAACACCCGTTTATAGCATCCACGGTGGCTCAAATTTTCATGGATCAGGTCTTCAAGCTTCATGGCATTCCGCACTCTATTGTTTTTTATTGCGACCCAACTTTCACAAGAAATTTTTGGCAAGAACTGTTCAAGCTACAAGGCACCTAATTGCATCTCAGCACAACTTATCATCCCTAGACTAATGGTCAAATGAAAGTTGTCAACAAGTTTTTAGAAACATATTTGAGGTGTTTTGCTTCGAAAAATCAAAATCAGTGGGCTCAATGGTTACCCCTAGTTGAATGGTGGTACAACACTTCATACCATACAACTACCCACATGACTCCTTTTGAAGCAGTATATGGACAGAAGCCACCTTCAATTTTCTCATACCTACTGGGTGTCTCAAAGGTCCAGGCGGTTGACCAAACACTTACAGTTTGAGAGGATATTCTTTGTACCCTCAAAGAGAATTTGGTCATGGCACATAATCACATGAAGCAAAAAGCAGATCAAGGTCGCTCTAAACGTCAATTTGCAGAAGGGGATCAGGTGTTTCTTCGACTGCAACCTTACAAGAAAAATTCCCTCAAGGCCAAGCATTGTCAGAAGCTAGCGCCAAAATTTTATGGTCCTTATACCATTCTCAAGAGTGTGGGATAAGTGGCCTATCAGTTAGCTTTGCCCAGTCATTCGAAGCTACATCTTGTTTTTCATGTTTCATGCTTAAAGAAGGTTATTGGAACTAAGTGCCAAATTCAAACCAACCTTCCCGAGTTAGCCGAAGAAGGATCCATTTGGCTATAACCACAAGCAATTTTGGACCAATGTGAGCGTCGCCTACGTCAGAGAACCATCAAGGAAGTGTTAGTCCATTGGAAAGATACAACTCCATCAGATGCCACTTGGGAACCAGCTACCATTCTGCAGCAATTTCCACATCTCAAGCCTTGAGGACAAGGTTGTTTTTAAGGGGGAGGACATGTTAGGGTCCTAACCCACACATAGGTAGAAAAATATATTCATATGTAATGAAAGTCAATATTAATAAGTCCTTGCAATAAAATAGAATAAGTCGAATGTAAGAAGACCTAATAGAAGCTTTCGCTTCTAGAAGGATCTTCCTCTAGATGCTTCTTTTGATAGACATATTTAGTATAAATAGGAGTCGAGGGTATGAGAACCCTAGCTTGGATGTTATTGTAATAGAGCTCTGCTCAACTGGAGGTTGCCCCCTCGAAGAGGCCCGTGAACATTGCTTTTAGAATCAAAGTGTTATTTATGTTGTTATTCTTATATCATTTCAGTGATATTGTTGTGATTGTTCTAGTTATATTGTTGTTATTCTACCATTTCTAGCATTTTATTTATGTTCTACATATTTTTTATATCTAGTATATGACATAGTTAGCATATTTTTTGAAGGTTCATGGCATTAAGAAGCACTAACATCATATTTTGTACTTGAAAGCTGCCATATTTTCTTTGTTGTCTTGTTTTGGGCAAGTACACTCCATTTTTACCATTGATTCATCCCTTAAAGACCTTAAGAACCTTTTGACTTGAGTGACCAGTGAGAGGGGGGTTTTATTGCATCCTTTCCTTAGTCTTATCAGCCCTTTAGGTCATTGGGTACGTCTCCCCTAGGGTAGCTTTGATATACTCCCAAATAGAAAGGGGTTTCCTATTAAGGTGACAATGATAGGTCACCGCATGTTACACCAATCTTGCATCCACTTGCCTTGGGCTTTGGGAAAGTACATATTGTGCGATAACAAACCCTTAATAGGTAGCACAAATAATACAGGTCTTGAAATCAAAAACTTGCCAGATGATATGACTATAACGCCTTGGAGAACGATGCAAGGAGTGAAGGATGAGAAACTTGTCATAGCTATATTATCACTATAATTCCAGGTGAATTATCAATGGAGGAAATGTGTGATGAATTTAAAAAGTAAGTTTGTTGAGTTATTTCTTATTTATGTTATGAATAAAAAATAATTGTTTCTATATAACATAAGAATGTATTTTATTCTATGTATGATTATAAGATTAACTTTTTTTTTTATTTAGTCACAAGTTTTATATGAGAATACAAGAGGAAATGGTTAAGATGTTGAATGAGCAGAGTTGGGAGGATGTTAGACTCAACTATACAAATGCAAGCTCTTCAACAACATTGAGTCAAATTTTTGTTGCATTCAAAAAGGTATGTTGATTTATTACATTCATTTTATTCATTTGTATATTAATTTATTTCGAATTTATTAGTTATAGATATATAATTATATGTTTTGTTTGTTTGTTTCATTAAATATGTCAAAAAAGAATATAGCTGGAGTACCTAAAACCTTCAAAAGTTATATTCAAAAAGATAAGTTTGAAAGATAAAGAAGGCGACGTCTTCAAAATGTTGGGCTTGATGACACCTTTGATCACTACATTTGGAATGGGCTTTACATTGTTCAATATAAAGTGATATTAGGGGATTGTGAAAAAAATGCAAATCTTGTTCCTAAAAAGGAATACTCCCTAGTTATTGTAGATATCCCTCATGGTTATAATATCCAAAACATTGAATATGATACTGAGCCTTATACTTACCAAGCGTTCATTAAAGTGGTTATGGGATTTATGAAAGTCACAACAACACCATTTTGGATATTTTTGGTTTTTCATTCAGACACACAAGGATTAGTACAATCAAGTTTCAAGGGGAAAGAAAAGACAAGGATGCAACTTTATTGGTAAGATATTGAAATTGTATTTTTAGCGATTAAGATTAGAAATCTATTTTATTAATTCACAAGTTAATTGAATTTGTACTTATTTATGTTACAGGAAAAAACCTAATATGCATAGCTCCAATAGTGAACCATTTACACGTGATATTGAAAGTATACATCTTGCAAGCTGGACAAAATATGCTATGATTCTATTCTTTACAATGTAAAGGATGGAAATAAGCCTAGTAGTTTATTGGTTTAAAATGTTGTGGCTAGAAAGCTAACATATGAGGAAAAGGATTTCAAAAGAGAGATCGTTAACACTTATCAAAAGCCACAAGCACTAATTAATTATCTTATAGATACATTTTCAAATGAAGGATATTGGGTTTTGGATTTGTTCTCTAGTTCAGGTAAGATTTATGATATAACATTTATGAAATCATACTTCACTCTTTATTATTTTTAATTTATGTTGTTTTACATTATTTACTTTAATTATTTATTTTGTCTTTGGTGATTAGGTACAACATTAGCATGTTTCTTACAAAAAGGAAGGAATTGAATAATCATTGAAAGTGACGCAGTGCAATGCATTTTTATTCAACAAAGAATTAATGCTATTCAAGCTCTTCCAGATGAAATGCAAGAAATTGGCTTCAGGATAGGAGATTTTAATGAATCATTCAACAAAGAATTAATGCTCTTTGAGCTCTTCCAGATGTTTGGGAGTTCCGTAAGGTATTATGCTTCTGGGTTCCCGAACTCACTTTTGTAAATAGGTAACTGGATGACTTAAAGAAATGCAAGAAATTTGTTTGAGGAAAGGAGATTTTAATGAGTCAAACGTGGCAAAAATATCACATGAACCTCAAGTACCATTAATAGGTCTACTTGGAAAAGATCACTTTGGAGAACTTGTGGATATCAATAACTCAATGGAAGAGCAACATGAGCCAAATGAGCCAATGGAAGCACATAATGATGTCCAAGAAAATGATGATGTGTCTGTTGAGAATAATGAATTTGGGATATATGACATTGGCAATTAGTTTTAGGATGCCCTTGAAGACAATGCTGACTTTTGCAAATTTTTGATGAGTTATAATTGTAATGTTTTGACTTACAGATTTTAAAATAAGAATAAATATGCATCTATTGTTGTTTTATGATGAATATGTTTTATTATTTAATTTTACTTTTATTTTTGTGTGATTTAATATGCTAGAGAAAATGACATTAAATATTGTCAAGTTTTTACTTTAAATCTATAAAAATATCATAAAAAGTGTTAATTTTTATTAATTTTTTCCATTTTTTGTTCAATTTTGTCCATAAAATCGCTTTATGTGACACGTTATTTATAGTGGAAAGCTTTCAAAATGTATAGGTTTCTTGTTATAAATTTCTTTGAAATGTATATTGTTTTGCTAAATATTTAAAAATAGTGTTATTTTTGCTAAAAGATTTAGAAAAAAATGAAAATAGTTGGAAAACAAGCATTTAAAAAACAAAAACAAAAAATTGATTTAGAAAAATTTGAAAATAGTTCAAAAAAAAATCATTTTAGAAACAGAATGTGGATCCGTTATAGATAAGAATATTTAAAATATCAAAAAACTACCTCAAAATGAAAAGGGGTGCTACCGGTAGCAACATTTTTCAAATGTGGTAAAAAATGGGACCCTTGAAAAAACGAGAACTCTGCAAAGTTTTCTTTAAGTTGGTAATAGTGTTTCAACAGTAATAAATCAACATTCATGAACTAGAGACCATCTCATATGATTTTTGTCCAAACCTTTAACTTTAAATCTACTTACTTAACCATGTATGAATGAAATTGTTAAGATTGTTGAAGTAAAAATGTAATGTGCAGTAGTAACCTTTAATGTCCAAGAAAATAAATTTAAGATGAGAAAACTTAGTGAATGTGTGTAGAATTTTTTTTAGGAAAAAACTCTTAATTAATTTATGCCAAAACTTGAGAAATTAAAGTGTGAAAGTAAGCATGCATGTCAATTGGAGATCTAATTACTTGTATTGTTAGATCTACTAGATATGCATCAAAGAAAATACCCTAACAAATGAAGAGTTTTAGTACTTGTGTGAGGTTATAGTGCTAGATATTTAATAAAACCCTTATGCTTAGGAAGCACTAAATGCTAGCCTATTTAATCCAAAAGATGAATCCCTTAAGCGAAATCAAAATTGCCCCTTCAAATGACTCAAGTGTTTTAAGATTATTCACAAGTTAATTCACACTTGAGTTATGATCTAGTTAATAATAAAACTTTGTAAACCCTAGATCATAAGAAAAATTTTAAAAAAATGATGTAAAGATTTAAAAAAAGTGTTTGAGAAACCATTGTGAAGATGCCTTACCATTGGGCATGGAGTCCCGTATACATTCCTAGCAATGCTTCCCTTCCTCCTAAAAATGTTGAGGCCTTCTAACACCAATGGGTGTAGAAGAGAATCAAGATACAACAATAGCCTTGCAACCTCTCAATGATGGTTATATCATAAATAGAATCAAACCCTAGGTAATGAAAGATAAACTAGTTAAATATATGGTAAAGAGATAAAACCCTAGGTATTTATCCCCAATATCACAAATCTAATCTAACTAAATGCAAGAAACAAGCTAGAGTATCTACTCACACCTTGTTTTCTTGTATCTCTCTTTAAAAAAATCCTTTAGCTCCTTGAGAAATCCCAACACGCTTATCTTCAATAAAAACTAGGAAACATAACCAAGAAATAACAAAAACTCACTCATAAAATAGCCAAGTCTTCTCACTTTATTCCCAATAAGTAAAATGAGAGGAGTGCTCCCTTTATATAGGTTAGATAGGCTCCAATACCATCAAATACAATCCATGGGATAATCAAAACCAAGTGCTTAATACAAGTGGTATCTAACAAAATTTCAACAAACTAGACGAATCATCGACTAACCAACAAACTCTCACACGTGTGAAGGAATGTGTGTGTGTGTGTGTGTGTGTGTGTGTGTGTGTGAGAGAGAGAGAGAGAGAGAGAGATGTGCTCCCACACATGTGATGTCAAGGAGGCTTCAAAAGTCAATCTCTCCACTAACCAACTCATGAAAAAATACAATAAATTATTCCCACACCTGTGAGATGAAGTGAGAGAAAGAGAACTCCTCTAAAAGNGAGAGAGAGAGAGAGAGAGAGAGAGAGAGAGATGTTCTCCCACACATGTGATGTCAAGGAGGCTTCAAAAGTCAATCTCTCCACTAACCAACTCATGAAAAAATACAATAAATTATTCCCACACCTGTGAGATGAAGTGAGAGAAAGAGAACTCCTCTAAAAGGCTCTAAAAACCCTCACACATGTGGAATAGTCAAATATCAAGTGTGCCCCCCTTCTAGAAGGATTTAGAGGCATGTGTGAATGAAGAAAATCTCAAAAATGTGTCCACACATGTGAAAAAGTACAATAGAGCTCTAAAATACATCAAGTCGACTCACATGTGTGAAAATGAAGGTCTAGAAAGTGGGTCAACCCCCATATGTGCTAGGAAATAAATTTGTAGCATCCATATGTACTCCATAATTTTCCAAGTGTACAAGAATATGAGATGGAAAATGATGTATAATGATGTGTGTCCTCTTTATCATCCATTGTGTTGTTATGGATCCAATGCAATGACAGAGACCCCAAGACAAGGTGCATAAATACCAATGCAAAGATGAACCACCTATAATGATGAGTCAAGCTTCACAACACAAGTCATAACTTTATTTAACTTTAACATTTTTCCCAAGTCTACCATGGTAGGCCAACCTTAACCCTATTGAATGTTTCAACACCTAGCACAACAACTATTTCCTAAGGGACTTAGTTAGACATAGGTAAATGATGATTTATTAACAGAAGGGGAAGGACAAAATTTATGAATTTGACCCTCAAATCCATTCTTTTGATGTTTTGAGGTTTATAACTAGTTCAACTATCTTTTTTAGATAGGAATCTTCATTTTATTTTGCAAAACCTTTGAGAGGGAGCTTATTTTCTTAGAGTTACCACTTCAACTCTTTTTTTATTTATCCCTTTTTATTTGTTTTTTTTTTTTAATTTTCCTACTCATTTTCTTTAGACAATGTTTTTTTAGCATAAGACTTTAGGGGTCATGCCTTTTTAATGAAGTGGTAGAGCTCCAACTTATCATTTTTCTTTCATTTTTTATTTTATTCTGGCTCTTCACCTATAGTTATTTTAGCTTTATTTTTTCTTAGGCTTGCATAATTCTTCACTAGCCCTTGCTCGATGACATTTGAAAAGTCAAATCATAAGCATGAAGAATGTTTTTTATATTGGGATGAATAATGAAAGAAGAAAATGGAAAAGTTAAGATATGATTAGGATATGGGTTACACTATTCAACTTAGAATACCAATAGTACTATATGGCCTTCCTAAGGACAATTATGCCCCCCCATGGTGTTGCAAGACAAAATAATAATGCATTTAACTTTAAAAAAAGTTACCAATTCATATCAATGTGGATCACTTCACTACAAGGTTAGAAAACATCACACCACTTCTATGCAAGTAACCCATGCATGAAATCATAGCACATGAACTAAAGTAAATTCATCATGGAGTACCATCTATAAAGCACATATAAAGTGAAGTAACTAGGAGTTGGTATATCACTGTAGAGTTGTCGAAAGAAATCATGTGTGTATATGATGGATCAAGTGAAAGAGCAAGTCTGCATTTAAAGGGATGACAAAAGAGATCTCATTAAGGCAGCATCATCATAGTCAAGAAAATGTCTCTAAAGGTAGTTACCATCAAGGGTAACAATAACCAATAGCTCCAAAGTGAGATCAACCATCAACAATCATATTCGTTTGTTGCTAAAAATGATAAAAATCAAATTCACACTTGATTAAAGGATTGAAAATGGAAATGTAGAAATTCCAAAGTATGAACAATGTTTCAACCACATGAAGTGATGGTATCCAATGAAACCAAGATAGAATGGCATCCACAAGATTTAATTTATGAGTAGGACATGTAACCATAAAAATTAAAGAGTTTATCATTCATTGAACCATTCCATCATGTCGATGAAACTTTAGAGATGAAAATAGATTCAAGAGACTTATCCACCATTCACTTAGAGATATTCTAAACATATTCATCATGAATTTAGGTACTAATCCTTCATTTTTAGGCCAACAAGACTTAGATTATATGTCACTCATCAATGCAATTAAATTCAAATAAATCATTAGCCTTGGAAAGGCTCATTAACCATAAGATGCAATGGAGTTATCAGAAGATTAGAGAAATCTTGTGCATGAAGTTAAGTATTGATTATTAGTTGAACTATATCTAAATTCATTGTTGTTGCACATAATACTTTAGGGTAACAAGATATAGATCAGAAATAGGAGAGAATCCAGAACAATAGAAGACACCTCAAGTTGTTCATTTAATCACTAGTTCTTAACATGTGATGAGATTAATATTTGTATTAGTAAGGACCATCATTTTGGCATTAAAAATAGAGTTGTACTAGCAAGTAAAACCAAAGTATATCAACACATATGCAGTGTTAGCAATCCAAATTTAGAAGGATATCAAAGCGCTCAAGGATCAATGTGGTATTTGAGGTGTTTTAGCTTGATTAAGTGGAATGTCTATGTGGGTTAGGTTTTGTAAGTGATTGCACCAACAATGAGTAAGATGGTTGTCTGACCTTAATGTGTCTCAAACATACAATAAAGGTTTATTTTAAGAGTGTGTTTCCAAGCCCATATTCATTACCAAACCGAACTCAATAACATGCACCTTTAACCTTGTATCAAAGAGAGATTAACCAAGCATTATGAAACCCTTTACCACATATTTTCAATCATAAAATATACCCAACACGTGTGAGATGTCTAGCGTATGTTCCAAGTCAATCCATCATAGGATGCATCAATTTTTATGGTCAATATGTCCAAAAGTTGCTTACACAATCAATTTGAAGCCAAAGTGTTGAAAAAACAAGCAAAGTGAAACCCTCGTGCCTTATATTTTAACCATAAAAAGGTTGAATTATGCCTATATTGTTTTGTTTAATGACTAGGGAGTTCCAGTAGGTAAGGAATTGAAGTCTTACAACCACAAAAAAATTCCAAATGTTGCCCAGATGTGAGGATTTATTCCAAGTTGTTGAAACCTTTATCAATGAGTAAATGAAAACAACCTTAAATAACCCTCATGACATGTGTTTCCAGCATTAATTGAAATGACATAAATCAATTAAAGATATAGATCAAGCACATGAGATCTTATTCATTTTGAGGTTAGATCCATTCATAGATATGGCAAATTTTAACCAATATCTACAGAGTATTCAACTAGTTAAACACTTATGCAAGCATATACTAGCTTAGTTATGCCAATCACCAATATATATAAGATTTAAGCAGTGATTAGCACAAGCTAATCCAAATCTAAATTAGATATAGAATGTTTATCCTTAAGATTTGGAACTGGAAATATAAATCTATGAAAATGACCATGAAGCCCTTATATTTACAAAACAAAATAAAGAAGAGAAAAGTTAAATTTGAAATTTTCAGAGAAAAGGATGGAAGACTAGTGCCTAACCTCTATTGGGCTATGGGGTCAACATAGTACTTCTTGAGGCTTGATCCTTGCATCAAGTCTTGAGATTCTAGGCAACCCTAAGGTGTACCCAACAAATTCCCCTTAGAGATACTTGGATGCTCCAAGTTTTAGGTGGTGAAAACAATGTGTGACTATCTCTTCAAGTAGAAAAAAGTAGCCTCTATGCTACCCTAATGTAAGAGATAGAAATCAAATTAAGTTTTGCTAGACTCAATACCCTACTGATAAACATAAATAACTAAGGACTATAAGGAAATTTGCTTTACCTTATGAAGCTCCTCCAATTGTATAACTTTACTCCTCTTGTGGCTCCTTGCTATCTTCTTCATCCACCTTCACTTGTTGCATGAAAACACTCTTGCTAGACTCTTCACAAGTAAATTCTCAAGAAAAATACTAAGATGAACTAATAACACTACTAAAATGAGCTAAGTGATTTATCTTATTCTCCAACTCTAAAAGAAAAGTGAAGAGGCTCCCTCCTATAGATAAAGAGAATCTCAATACAATGGTCAATACAATCTACTAGCACAAACCATGAGCTAAAACCACAAACTCGAGTAAATCCATGGGAAAATACCATGTTCCGAAGTGAGAACAATGGAAAAATATGTAAGTGATTACAAAAATATGTTCAAATGTAGGGGCACCCTCCTCAAAATATGCTAGCCAACTCATGAGAGTCATAACTAGTCAATAATATGGGTCCCAAAAGCAAGGTGCCCCCATAAAAAACTCTATGAAGTAGGAATCCAACAGATGAGAGTGGAAGAATGGTCAACCAAAAGGAAGTGTTTCCAACTAGAAATGGAATTTTGTGACCCAAGAAAGAAGCGCCTCATAACATGTGTAGTCAATAAAGAAACAACCACCTTAACCACCTCATACCCAATTGTAACTAGTTGGTCCATGGGTGTAACAACATGTAACCACCTCATGAATGCCCTCAACTACCTCAACAAACTCCCACATGTGGTCCATGAGAGAGACTAAGTCACATGTGTGAGTAAAATAGTCCAATCGGGCAAGGGTGCTCTCTTAGAGTAGTCCATGTGGAAATTGTGATGATGTGGCATCATTTTCATTGTCCAATGCATTGTTACAGATCCCAAGGTAGTGACACATATTTCAATGAAGTACACAAATCCAAATTTTGGTGGATATGTTTCTATATAGGTACATGAATCCCAATGTGGCATCACAGATCCCAAAGTAGTGTCACAAATCCAAAAGCATAGATGATAATCCATATACATGTACACAACTCACAATGCAAAGAGTCCACTTATAGTGGTGGGTCTAACCCCCTTACAAGCCATTAGATGATGCACACATTGTGTTCTCTTCTAGAAAAAATATGACAAAGGTTAATTTTAAATTTTTCCTAAGTTTACCATGGGACCCTATTACATGTGACAAAGACCAAGACAAGTCATATTTCCTAGATCACTAAGTTAGATGTAAGTGAAGTGGTGAATAATATGTGGAAAGGGTAAAGGGGAATGTCATGTGTTGACCCTCATAGTCACATGAGATGATGTGTAGGTCTTCATTCTTGTCCAACTAGCTTTCAAGAGCTAGGAGTCTTCAATAAGTTGATGTACAATCCTTTGAGAGGGATCTAGCTTTGAGTTTCCTTTTCCTCAACATTGTTTATGTGTTAAATCATTCATGACTTATCCTTATCCTTTAGCATAAGATTTGAGGATTTAATTGGAACTTGAGTTGACTAGGGAAGACTAATTACCATGTGCCCTAGGGTTTTTGACCCTCCACCTTATCCACTCATGCACACATCCCTAGGTGGTGCGCTCCACTAACAGGATGATATCCACCCCTTTCACAACCTTATTCACATCTTGCACACATGTGAAGTGACTAGAGATGGTTTTACTTGGTCAAAGAGTGCCCATCTACACACATTTTGAGATCTCATCGATTTGATGAAGATCCATTTTCTCAAGTGTTAAGGGCGCCTCTTCTAGGGTCGGAACTTCAAGGTTGACTTGGCCAAAGTGGAATAAAGAACAAGAAACAAGGGTGCACTAGTTCATGAAGGAATTTTATATTATTTCTTGGTCAAAAGACTTCTAGAAGAAACATTCAAGTAATATTATTATTTGGAGGTGGGTATTTCTAGGATAGCACCCTCATCATAAATCTTTACACTTGGAATTCAAGCACACCTTAGGGAAATTCGTGCTACCTCATTGACCAAATATTTTATTAATATTTCGGAGGAAGTTATTTCTTGGAGAGATCCTTGCACATAAGGAGGAAAAATGGCACTCAGATTTTTTCTTTGCATAAATATAAGGGTGGAAGAAGGAAATATGTGGCACTTAAATCATCTAGAACATTGTATCTAAGAATTTTTTTATGGGCTCTTGACCTAATTCTCCCTCATAGGTAGTTATTGTAAATATTTTGATATTTACTTAGGAAAAAAATATTTTATTGCAGAGGAGAGTTGAGATAAAATCTATATAAATGTTTGCTCTCTCCATTTTGTACTAGGAAATTTTGGAATGAATGAACTTGTGAGAAAGCTAGATCTAAGTATTATACTAAGGTATTATTTCTTGTAAGTTGTGGTTATTATATTTGTACAATTTTATATGTGTGGTAGAATTGTTCTAGGCACATCCCTAGTACGCTTGATTGCAAGTTAGATTTAAAAAATCTAAAGTTGGGAGCATCTTGTCTTGATCAGGAGAGGAGTTGAAGTATTAAACCTCCTATTGTGAGTGAAAGCTTGCAAATTTTGTTTGAGAGAAGAAGTTTAAAACCCTATATCTCTTATAGTGAGTGAATTTTTAACAACTCCTCCCTTTAGTTTGGACCGTGGAGCCCATTTTTTGAGGCATGTTACCCCCCCAAGGTAACTATTTCCAGAGGGGAATTGTGACATTGATTGCATGAGCTATCTTGCACATATTTTCTACACTTATACATCTCTTTTAGTTTCTCCTTTATATATGTGATTGTGCTAGCTCAAAGGTGGTATATAAAATATTCTCCCTCACACCTTAGATGATAGATGATCTTGGTACATTAAACTTTCAGTATACATGGTCATGATATTTTGGTTTAAGATGATATACTTCATATTCTATGCTCCGATATCAATGCATTAGTTCAATTCAAACATGGCTAAATTGAGGCTAGGGTGAACTTTTTTTTTGTTTTGTGTTTTGCCTCAACATATGTACCGAAGGGGGAGTGCCTAGTCTCATGTGTACCCCCATGGAATTTAAGTTACAACTCCTAGTGACCAAATAGAAGGTGAAACTTAGAGAAAAGGTCTTAATGAAGAATCAAAATGATAAAGTGCTATTATACCAATACTTAGGCACTCAACCTAAGGTTTAGGATTTAAATCAAAATATCCCAAATCGGTTAGGTGCGTTCACACTAGATAAAGTGGAAATTATAGGCAAAAGGCACCATGTGCTTCCTAGAAGATGGAGTGAAGTGGAATGTAGGTATGAAGTGGGTATGGAAGTGAATTTTACTTAGGTGAAAGGTAAATATGTGTTGTGATACACAAATTTTCAATTTTCACATGCAACTCTATGTAATTAATTTCATATCTGAAAATTGTTTCCTAGTGATCTAACTAGCACTGAACAACTTTACACTGAAATTATTGACTGAAAAAATATGCAGTGGAAACAACAAGATCAAATATAAATCATCAATACACAAGAGACACAATAATTCTTTTCTGTAACTTTATCCAATCCTTCAAATCTGAGGAAAAAACTAGTCCTCTCAATGTCACCAAGATTGAGGACAAAACTAGTCCTCTCAGCCAATACATTGTCACCAAATATGAGGAAAACCTTGTCCTCCAATAACTATACAAATCAAAAAAAAACCTCAACAATGTTTTGGAAATCTCTTATACCCGCAAATTTATTGTAGACCACTTGTACGGCCTGCTAACGTCACCTATCATCATGTACGGATATGTACCTTTCTAGAAAACCAGATACGTGATTCACCTTACTAGCAACTCGTGTATATAAGTGGTTTTCTCCACCGCAATCCACATATACCCTATACATGATTCATCCTTATGCAACCCATGTATATACACACTTCATCCTCTTTCAAACTGTGTATAGTACGAAAGATTCACTCCACACGTGCGACCTTCTTTGCTTCTCTCTTCAGGGCCAGATTCATCACCTTGCAGACTTTCCCTTTGTTGAGATCACCAAGCCTCCCAGCATACGTGCTGACTCACTTTATTCTAACTCCATTCTTCCATTTCATGATTATGTCACAATGAATTCTCTCCTATATATACAATCCTTAGGGGTCACCATAGAATCCCCTCCACAAGTCAACATCAAATTAGGTTTTCCTTGTGGGTGTGAAGCCCCAACACAAGCCCAGAAATCCCATCATCAAACCCATGAATCCCTCACTCAAATCAAATGGGTTTTTCTCCAAACCGAAAGTGTGATGCGGTTCCCACGATGATTTCCACATGCCAAACACTTACGGTCATATGTGAATACCTTCCCAAAGCTACAAAAATCAACACTCCCTCTTAGTGAGGAAGGTATTCTCACCACACTCCATAAGTGGGAATACCTCTTGATGCTACAAAATCAACACTCCCTTTTAGTGAGGTAGGTATCCCATCTTCCAACATCTATATGTATCATTGTCGCACATAGTAGATATAGCTATGAATTAACCACCTCATTTGTACTCCAGTAGTCTAGAATGGCTACTCCCTCTATCACTATGGAAAATGGGTTTTTGAATTATGTCATGGGAAAAAGTATTTTTGTCAAGTGTGTCGGATTATTTTCATCCTCGGTCAGTGGAGAAATTCCTATTGTCCAGTCTTTCCGACTGGCCACATTCTCAGTTACAAAGGAAAAATTGGTTTGACTGGTTTCATCCTCTCTCACTGAGGTAAAATATATCTGACTGGTTGCATCCTCGGTCATTGAGAAAAATCTTTTTGTTCAAGTTGCCTCAGTGGCTACTCCTTCTGTGATAGAATAAAATACTATCTCCCGACTAGTTGTCTCCTCTATTATTGAAACAAATCCTGTTGAGTCAACTAGATCCTCCATGGAAGGTATACATCTCTCAGAAGTCTACTACTCGTACATCTCCTGTCTAAATTCTTCAACCCATGAAACTTGTTTTCTAGTCCTGGGATATGTCTATCTCCCATCTAAACCTAATGGGGAAATCCCTCTGGATGACCATCTTTCCCTTTGAGACAAATGACTCTCCCTAAGATCATGCTCACTTTGAGACCACATGCTCCTTCTCATACTTGACTCCCTCTGCATTTTCGCAACCTTTGGGGTTGTCTGCTCCCTGTCCATTATCCTCTGCATAGTCCTCAGAGGTTTATCCTCCCTTCTAGATCCTAAGGGATAACTCCCTTTGAGCCAGTGTTGTTGGTGAGGCCACCTGCCTCACTACTTGTGAAGATACTTGGTCCTCCTCCTTTGTCTCTCTTCTCATGCTGACCATAGCACCCATAGGTTGGCCCCTCAGTCTATATATTTTTCCCTCCCTAAATCCAAGAACCACTGCTAATATGAAGCTAGACCATATAGGCACAAGCAATACCTATTCATCTCGAAAAAATACATGATATCCCTTCATCTCAATCTTAGAAATTGAGAGGACACTCCTCCTGAGTTTTGGCAACCACAACACATTCGACACCCTCAATATATTTCCCGGCTCCAATCAAAATTATACCATATCGGATCCTCGTACTGAATGCTTGGATCCTATACCAAGATCCACACATAAGTCTAATCCAGTCTCTGTGAGAGTTTCAAACAACTCTCGTGCACCTGTCATATGGAAATATGTATTGTTGTCCACCAACCAAGTCTCCCTACTAGAGATTGTACCTAAAAGGCCAAAGACCAACAAGATATCCCTCTGGAACCTATTTTCAACGTCATCAGCCTCTATTTTTTATGCTTGCTTCCTTCTTCCTCTTCCCCTCCGAAGTAGACACTGTGAAGCAAAGTGGCCAAAGTCATGACACTCAAAGCATTTGATCTTGATAAGATATTTCTTATGTCTCGACTCTGGGGATACTTCTCTCCTAGGAGAAACTCTTCTTCCCGGCGGACCTCTTATGTCTAGAGAACCTCTTGTTCCCCTCCTAGCGCGAGCTATAAGGGTATATTTTTCATCACTGTTACTCTTCACCAAACCATCCATATTCTCCATGGACCTGCTTGAGGTCTCTTCTTGGATACAATTAGTCCATATCGTATCAAAAGTGGGCAATGAATCTCATGCACATATCCCCTACATGAATGGTTCCCAAGACATGGGAATACCTCTTTTAATTCTACATTCCACCAACTTAGCATCACACTCTCAGCGTATTTGCAATCTTATCTCAGTTCTTGTTAATCTTCATAGATGGTTGACCCTTTGTTTCTTCACTGGTCATCTCTACATTCACCAACTTAGCATCCTGCACTATCTCAACAATGACTGCAATCTTATCTCGGATATGAGTAATCTTCATAAGATAGTTGACCACTGTGTCTTCACTGGTCATCCTAATAATCTGTAGCTAGTGCTTCAAGTGTAGCATATTCCCTGTATTATTGTTTTGGTAGAGACCCACCAAGGTATCATACATATTCTTGGCAGTATTCTTCGTAGCAATGTGGGGGATCAAGTGATCCTTCACAGATTCTAGAAATACCCATTTCTCCTTCACTTCTTTCTTCTTGTGTGTTTTCAACTCATGTGGATCGGTAGGATCTGTAACCACACTCTCAACATACTCCTTGAGGTCATTTTCTTCCAACAAGAGGAGAACTATTTCCTTCCAAGCCCAAAAGTTGGTTTCCCCCTCCAAACCATCCTCAAGATTTAATGTGCTCACCATATTGACCTACTCGGAACAAGAACAAAGACTAGAACAAGAACAACACTCTTCCAGTGTTGTAGCCAAAATTATGTCTCAAGATTATCATCTTCTCTTCATATCCCAAGATTTGATACCATGCCAATTTTCACATGCAACTTTATGTGACAATTTCAGACCTAAAAATTGCTTCCTAGTGATCTAAATATCACTAAACAACTTTATACTGGAATTATTGACTGAAAACATATGCAGCGGAAACAACAATATCATATATGAATCATCAATACATAAGAGAAAAAATAATTATGTTCTGTTAGTTGATCCAATCCTTTGAATCTAAGGAAAAAACTAGTCCACTCAATGTCACCAAGACTAAGGACAAACCAAGTCCTCTCAACCAATACAATGTCACCAAATATGAGGACAACCTTGTCCTCCAATAACCATACAAATAAAAAAACCAAACCTCAACAATATTCTAGAAATAGCGTATGCCCACGAATCTATTGTAGACCACATGTATGGCCTTCTGACATCACCTGTTAGCCTGTACGGATCTGTACCTGCCCAAAAAATCAGATACACGATTCACCTTGTTGGTAACCCGCATATATATGTTGTTTGCTCCACTACAATCCGTGTATACCCTATACGTGATTCATACTTCTGCAACCTGCATATATATTCTCTTCGTCCTCTTGCAAACTGTGTATAATATGAAATATTCTCTCCACACATGTGAATTTCTTCGCTTCTCTCTTCAGGGCCAGATTTTCCACCTTGCAGACTTTCCCTTTGTTGAGATCATGAAGCCTCCTAGCACAAGTGTAGACTAACTTTATGCTAACTCCTTTCTTCCATGTCATTATTATGTCAGAATGACTTCTCTCCTATATATATAATCCTTAGGGGTCACCATAGAATCCCCTCTGCAAGTCAACATCAAATTAAGCTTTCCTTATGGGTGTGAAGCCCCAACACAAGCCCACAAAGCCCATTATCAAACCCATGAAGCCCCCACTCAAATCCAAGGGGGTTTTCTCCAAATCGAAAGTGTGATGTGGTTCCCACGATGATTTCCACATGTCCAACACTTAGGGTCATGAAATAATACCTACCCAAAGCTACAAAAATCAACACAAATCACCTAGGAAAAATGGTGGAAATTGGTGAATATGTATGTGTGAAGTGGATTTTACTTAGGAAAAAGTGATAATATGCTTGCAAGTAATAATTTTCTTAGGTAAAATGATGGAAATGACATGGAATATTGGGTAAGAACATCACCACATTAGAGGATTCTCATGTTCTAATCATGCAAGAAAACGTGAAAGTGACTAGGATGTGATTATGTGATCACCATGATGAAGAAAAAGTTGCACCATTGAAGCAACCTCCACCAAAATACCAAAATTTCGAAGGCTACAATCATCCCATACCTTTTACCATTCAGGTCAATATGAGGGGTAACAATGGGTAATCATAATCTTGATAAGTGTTGGAGTTCATCTACTTTTGTGATCTCTCTAGTTATATTTCTGCAATTTGGGACATCAAGGAAAGGTCCTTTGTAGATTGTACCTTTCAGTCTCAATTGCCATGTTTTCCTCAATAAGATACCCTCAGTTGAACCTTGATTCAACCCCATATGCCCCATGGAAATACACTAGTCTTCAATCCACTCATCCATCTTATTTCTTAAACCTTTGTAACTTGTTTTGCTAGAGCCATCTCTTCATTTCACCTTGGCCTTCATCGTATAAGCTAGTAATAATATTCTATGGAAGCCCCCCTTGAGCCAAAGGAGAGCTAGCATAAAGTGTGAAGAGGGTTTTTAAGGTGACATTGGCAATCCCCCTTAGTTCCTCCAAGGTCTCACTTGAGCTTTAGGACTTTATCTCCAGAAATAGGGTTTGAGAGTTAACAGACCCTAACACACCATGTAAACCTTTATGTAGTGGTGGGAAGATGCTATGGGTTAGGAAAAGGAATGTGTCTATTTTGACCGGTCTTTACATTTTATTTGGGTTTTTTCTTAGCTTTCTTATTTATTTTATTAAAATAAAGTGCAGCCCATAGGTGACGCAATTTTAATGAGCAACAATTCAAATGAGTTTCTTACTGTAGGGAATCATATTGGTTCAATATAACAATCTAATAATTATATGATTTGGACTTAATATCGATGTTTATTTTCATTGGCTTAAGAGTTGTTTGTTCCCTCATAGACATAGAATGCACTTCTTCCAAATGTAAAACTGAAGAAGTCAACTTTCTTTTTTAAGAAAAATCATCGAATATGTCTCATAATATGGATTCAATTATGTTGTATTCATTTGTTGTGTTTTTAGGTGGTTATCTGGGGGAATGGTTTGATGCGAAGAGCTATTTCAATTGCCTTGGAATTCAATAAAGTTAGCAAAATCTCAAACTTTATGCACATAGATTTGTATGTTTTCCAAACATATTGTATGTTTTTGGATGTTTCTATCTGGAATTTTCTTTGTGATATAGTTTGATGAAGCGTTTCTCATTTCTTTTAACACATGCATGTATCATGGCTTTCTCTTGCAGTTCACAGTTTCTGGAATTACCTGGAATCCTGTGGAAGCCACTATGATCACAAATATGATTATTTTGGTCCTCTTTGGTACAACAGTAATGTAAGCTCGTTACTTATTTATTTACAACAAATAATATAGTGAAATATTGTACAATTCATGTAAGTTTTTGATCTTATATTGATGGGGGTACCAAGATTATAATGGAAGAATTTGGTTACAGCTTACGAGTGTTATAGTAGTGTAAGCCTTTATTTCTAATTTGTTGATTTTTATTGCTTTCAGAGTTTAAATCTGAGTTTTCTGGTGTACTGTGGGCTCATCAATCTTTCAGGTATTTGGTATTTTGACCAAACCACATATAGGGTGGATCATTCCTCAGCATATGAGGTGCAGTGATGTATCAGATCCATCTTCTCCTAAGGAAAGAGATTTTGAAGCAGAGCGGGGACTTCCTCTTCTTTCACAAAATGAACCTAATCAGGGTAATGTGCTTAGACGAAGTAGTTTATCAATGCTTCTACAAAGACCAACTTACATCATTCATTATCTTTGGTAGAAATTTGATGATTCTTACATGCAACCAGTTTTTGGCGAGTGAGGAATTGTTCCATGTGTCTCTGGATCGATGAAATAAGGTCACTCCTCTGATTGTAACAACAACTGAATATTGATTTCAAGATTCTGGCATTATATGAACAATTTAATATTTTTCCTTTTCCTTCGATTCACACTATCGTTGTAAGTTCCAATGTATTCCTTTCTTACATGCCTATGTTAGATGTTTTTACTTGTAACTAGTGTGGGTTATTTCCGTTGGGTATGCAAGGTATTACCATGTTTATCTTTCACCTTGAATTAACCAAACCCTGATGTGTATTTTTACATTTTGTTGGTTCATGAATCTTCATATTCTCAGAACTTGTTACTTGAATGTTGTTAAAATTTCCTGTAGAACTTAGAATAAGATTCTCAAGGATCAAAGATCTGTAAGTGCATAAATATCTAGTAACATGGTGGATATTCCAAAGAATTATGAAGGGGTTGCTCTTTATGTAGGAAGAATAAATTCAAAGAAAAATGGTACAGGCAAAAACTTCAAACATGTAAAACCTTTTGTTGAGGCCACAACAAGCCCCTTTTACTTTTGCATTTACAAGAGAAAGGAAACGGCCCCCTACTAAATTTAAAATCTAATTTATAATCATCTACTTCTTGAGCTTAATGTTAACTATTTATCTGCCTTGAGGGTGTTGGGGGTTTGATCTTGATTGATGATTGTCTTGAATGAGTTTGTTGTTGAGGATTTTCTAAATGGATAGCTTAAATTCTACATCCTCTTGCTTCCATGTTATGCTTAATGTCTTGATCATACTCTTCAGGTTTGAACATTTGACCTAAATTGCAAGATCACTAATCATTTCTTTTAGTTTGACACTTGGCACATATAAGTTTCAAGACGCTTATCTACAACCAACCATGATTATCTTTGAACAGGCCCAACACTCATTTATAAGTTTGCTTGAAGGCAGGGAATATAATGTTTATGGCGTATTGACAAGCCTCATTTTAATCGCATAATTGATCTCATATTTTATATGGTTGTAGGTGCAGGTTCGGAGGGCCACTTTGTTTACACGACCACTCCAACCTTAAGATGCATGTGGGGAATCCCATGATCTTCTTCCTCTTCCCTAGACTTCTTTCTATGTAGATATTTTATGTCATTTGAAGCCAACATTCAACATTATGAACTAAGCCTTATCTTGCCCAAATCTCAATCGGATTTATTTTTATCATCATTGTGTTGATTAGGCCAGAACCTTGATCCTTATCGAGCTCTCCTTCATTGGGAAGATGATTCGCATTTGCTTACAATTGCCCAAAGGTATGAGGCTCCCAAGGCTATCAGATCCACCTTTCCCACAAGCCTATCCCTGAGCCTCTTCAAATTGATCTCTACCGAGTTCATCTTTCAGCCTTCCCTCTCTCTAGAAATCCAAACCCAAGGCCTATTGAGATTTATGGATGTAGGTCTTTGTCGTGTCATTGCCCAATGTTTGCTCGTTATTTTTCGTAATCAGTTTCATGCATTGTGGCTTGATGTGGGAGTGTATTCCCCGATCTGATCATATTCTCTCTCTTTGCAATCTTATCAAGTCTTCCCTCTAGAATGTTCATCTTGACTGGATTGACATGTGTCATGTGTCTAATTAGTGTCGATCTCCTCTTATCATATGAGTTACTATTTGTGACATTGATTTGTTGCATGACATGTCGTCTCTTTCTCCCTGGTCATTTTCCATTCATCACATCTGAATCTGAGCATTAGTGATCGTCATATGACCTACCTACCTGAGTTAACCCCTGATTACCCAAAATCTACATGTTATACCTTTCTCCTATTTTTTGGGTCCCTAGGTGCGAAACCATGACTGGTGTGGAGCCATGACTAGCATGGAACCCTGACTCATGTGTAACTTGGCCTTATTTTCCTAATTTTTTATTTTTATTTTATTTTTTACTTTTGTACTTAATTTGTGTATTTTGATTTAATTTCAATTTAATTTATTTATTTATTTTTCTTTTTATTTATTATTTATTATTTATTATTTATTATTTTCGTATTGTTTTATTTGCATCTGTATTTTACCCTTGATTTTGCAAAACCACATGGTTTGACTATACATGGTAATTTCCCATGGTTTTCCCTAGAGTTACACGTGATATTTATTTTTGCATGGGAAAAATCAAGTTTACTTTTAAAATGTTTTCACATGGGTCAAATTTGTTTTTACATGGATCAAATTTGTTTTAGATTAGTAAACTATTTGTTACATAGTGTGTTTTTCCTAAACCCTAATGTATAATGTGTACATTCTCATTGTTTTTCCATATCCCATTAAAATTAGAAACAATTTGACTTTTTGGTTTTTATGTATATATATTCATTTATTTTTTATCTTTTATTTATTTTCCATTTTATTTTCATTTTTGTTTTTCTCATTTATCCCCTAAATCCTAGGTTGTATATTTTCATTTTATTTTTCTTATTTAATTTCATTCATATTCTTTTTTAACATAAATGTTTTCATTTTTCCCCTCAACCATTAGAATTCAACGTAATATTTCATGGGACTTCTTCCAAAGCTTCTTCCTATTGGGATACATCTTTACTTTATAGTAAATTCCCATTGGGAATTACCATTAAGACAACCTCCCTAGTTTCCCAAGAATCCCTTCCTCTCGACAAACATTCCCTCACTTTCAGAATCCCCTCCTTCCCTCCCCGAATACCTTTGGAACCTTAGCATATTATATTAATGTTTTCCTTCCTCTCGACAAACATTCCCTCACTTTCAGAATCCCCTCCTTCCCTCCCCAGATACCTTTGGAACCTTAGCATATTATATTAATGTTTTTAGACCTAAAGCTTAACCATCGGGATGGACCATCGGAATAGTGCCATTGGAGTCATGCCATCAGAAGAGCCATCCCGAGGAGCCATAGGAAGAACCATCCCAAGGAGCCATCACAAGGACCTATCCAATAGCCTATCGAGAAGCCAACCTATCAAAATAGGTTTATTGGAATTGATTTTTACCGTCGGGTTTTACGTTACCAAACTTACTAAGTCTGTCTTTGGAACACGTTGTATTATTTTAATTTACTCTATGTCATCATATTAATACCCCATCATCATCTATGTCATCAAGATGGAGCTTGGATACTTTTGGTTATTTTGGGGGAATATTTTGATTTTTAGTTATTTTTATTAATTTTGTTTACATGTGGGTTGGGGGTTATTTTATTATTATTTATTTATCAAATTTTGATTTCACTTAGGTTAGGGGAGTAGTTTTATTATTTTTATTAATTAATTATTATTTTTTTAGATTCTTTTGTTTATTTTTCTTTTCTTATTTTCACTACGGTAATTGGCCAAAATTAAAACACAAGCCCTAGGTCTTCTCTAGGTTCTTATACAAATAAATTAAGGGGGATAAAAAATTACATTAACCATTCATTTTTGAATTCCCTCATGCATGTAGTACAATTATTTTTAGGTTGAAGATCGACAACCTAGATTCACCCATAGGAATATCAAGGGTTGTTGAGCACCAAATTTCAAACAGACATATATGGAGCTACAAGTGTCATAATTGAGCTCAAGATACATCATTGGAAATGTATCAAGTCAAGTAATGCATTGTGAGAGGACTTCAAGCCAAAATAGTAACAAAAAATCCCATAAAACGTGAAAAACAAAAGGTCACGATTTT
>SNQJ01S0009124.1:184511-198496 GCA_010110895.2 Picea sitchensis | reverse complement strand
TCATTTATGATCTGTCTTAGGGAGAGAATAACCACTCAGGAGTCTCTTTAGTTTCTATTTATAATGCTCACATGTTAATTTATGAAAATGAAAAAGAAATTTGAAGTTGTATAATGAAAAAATAAAGGGAAACAAAGTGAATGGTCACAAGAGATGAGGAGTCTCTCTTTTCTTATAAAAGAGAACTCATTGAATGTAATAAGGGACTTGTTCCCATTGTATAGACTAATAATACTCTTATTTCTTAATATATGAAGAGAAGAAGGCATTTTGAAGTCAAAATTGTTTTCAAATGCTTGTGGGACTACTCTATACATGTATTTTTTGTTTGAATTTTTTTTATTAGTCATCATATGAACTGTTTTTGCGCTTAGTATTTAGAATGATCATGATGTTGTGATTTCTAATGAGTACATGGATGATGTTACAAGTCTCCTCTTCAAATATTTGAGATGATATCTGAAATATTATTGTTTTAACATATTCTTAGTTGCCATGAACTATTTATGTTGTTAAGATATCACTTTAAATTGTGCTCATCTATTAGTTTTTCTCCTCCAGGATAGGTTAGAATTAGTTAGGTTAGATTATTTTACTTTCATTTTAGATTAGATTTAGAGTTATTTAAAATTATTTGGGGGACAGTTTATTTTTTCTTGTTTTCTTCTTTTAATTCTTAGTGGCAACCAGGCCCACATACTGGTCGAAAACACTACACCAAATGAGAGTATGTCTAATTGGGACCTACCATCGGGCATTCTCCATTACCTGCGTGATAGGCCATTTGGACCCATTAACACCTTTGCAATGGAATTTCAATCTCAAGAAATGTTTATGGTGATTAGAAAAATTCAACTCACATCATACATAAGTACAATCTACTCTGCATGCATCTGATTCGCAGTGTTTATCCAAACATAGATTTATCTCAACCATGGATCTATTAAGCACTAAGAGGAAACAAAAAAAGGAACCCAAAGTGTAAACCTTTTATTCCTTAAAAGATATGGATTAAGATAGACCTTATCTGATTTTCTTTTCATTTTAAAAAACATCAAATTATTTTTAATTTTATTTTATTAACGTCACTCATCTATGCTTGTATGTAGACAGTTTTGTTGTGTCCCAAACTATAAGAACAACTTACTGTCCATGAAAACATATTTTTAATAACACAAAATAAGTCGTCACGTTAACTGAAACATTTTGTCGCATACCATCTTTTATTACATCTACAAATGTCTTTACTTTGTGTTTATTATGCTATTTCACCTGCTTACATGATAATGTTTTGCATAATCCCTCCAATATTCTTTACATCAATGGTTGAACTTACTTACAATGAAATTAACTACTTAATAACTATATTCCATTAGACTCCCCTTGAAGACTAAGCTGGCAAAAATATTCATGAAGCTTTTTTTTTCTTGGTGCCTCGTTTATCTTGCATCATGTTCTGCACGTTGCAGTTTGTCCCACTCACCAAATCTTCAACTTTCTAGAACAAACCCACATCTAAGAATTGTGTCAATCATCTTGTAACCTTTGGATTTATTTACAAGTGAAGATCTAAGAAAAGTCATTGCTTAAGATTTCATTGAAACCAAGAAGGGTATGTAGATGATCCAAATTCCCAGTATCACTGCTTGCTACAATCGACATATGGGGAACCTTTCATCAACACATTGTTGCTCCTTTTTATGAGAAAAAAAAAAAAGGAAAACGAGTCTAGATAAGATGTCAAATGTTTACCATTTGAGAAATTAACCAAAATATATAAAAGGAAAACATATAGGAATCCAAACCCTAAGTTGTGCAGTATCAGTAGTGGTATTGGTACGATATCCAGGAGGGATGACCTGCATTCTTATTTATGGTCTGATCCATCTATGGGTATGATAAATTTTATTTAAAAATTTACATATTTTCCATAATTCTTTTTTTATAATATTACAAAAGTATGCATAATTTTAACAAATTATGTTGTTTAGTGTGGTANAAAAGGAAAACATATAGGAATCCAAACCCTAAGTTGTGCAGTATCAGTAGTTGTATTGGTACGATATCCAGGAGGGCTGACCTGCATTCTTATTTATGGTCTGATCCATCTATGGGTATGATAAATTTTATTTAAAAATTTACATATTTTCCATAATTCTTTTTTTATAATATTACAAAAGTATGCATAATTTTAACAAATTATGTTGTTTAGTGTGGTACATAAAGCTAGTGCCAAACTATGATACAAGTAACAAAATGTTAAACTTGAAGTTCAAATTATTATAATTTCTAATCTCTCTTTAGTGCCCAGGCTGCTAAATTATATAGATAAAAAAACAAACTAAAAAAAATGGATTTGAAATGGATTGGGAGGTATAAATGAGGGTGGGGAGATATTAAAAAAAACATAGGTCAATAAATGGATGCATTTGGATTTGTTTTTAGTACGTGGATATGTATGAAAAAACAGTTTCAAAAAGGATTTAGCATATATACTTTAGAGGGGGAGGATCATTTCAAGTAGAAATGTACCACTCTAAATTTATTCCATGAGAGGCTTCAATCTAGTATCCCCAACAGTAGAGACTTATTTCTCGGACAACACACAATGATGTTGACTAAGCATGTGATCCAAAACCAAACCCAAACTCGAACATATAAGAAAGCATAACAATGTAGAATTATAGTGAAATGATAACTTCAACAATGGAGAAACATTACATTTGTGTCCACGAAGAAAAAGCGCAAAGAACAAAGAGAATTGTTGTTGAAAACATTATGTCCCCAAAACTAGCGTAATATGGCAATTTTTAAAACAAAGTCAAGAGGGTAATATGATCACTTTTAAAACAATGTCAAGAATAAAGAAAATTGTTTTTGAAAAAACTGTGTCCCTGTAATTAGGGTAATGTGATCGCTTTTAAAATGAAGGAAAACATAGTGTATAAAATTGGCAAACCTTACAGTCATTATTTAGCATATCATGGTTTCAAAACCTAAGAATAAACTTATGTTGATATCTGAAGCTCTGAAAAGCACAATTGTAATATGCAATGTTTATTTTTTGTTACTTGTATGATGATCTTGTTTTTTCCTTGGGTAGTCTAGACATGTCATAGGGAAAAAATAACAAGTTACTTACTAATATATTGAACTAGAATTTTCCAAAGGGGTTGGATCCATTGGTGAAGAGCAAGGAGTTTTTCACTGATGGAAAATGTTCTATTCTTGTGAGGTATTTCCCTAGAGCCATGGGGTCACCTTGAGGTAGTGGTCGAATGTGTGGTTACACCCAGAGATATTATATTAAATAATATTGTGATCCATGTACACAAGTGGATCAAAGGCCATTCAAATTTTAAAGTCCAAATGGATTGGATCTATTGGTGGGAATATTTTCACTAGTGGACAAGGTTTAATCCCCCTAAGGTCTATTCCAAGATCCATGGGCTCACCTCACCTTGAAGTAGTGTTCAAATATGTGGGTTCACCTAGAGGTATCATATTCAATAGTCTTCTGGCCCATGCACACATAAGTGGGATCAAAGCCCACCCTTKTTTCCTTCAATTTTAAAAATCCTCAAGCATTGGCTTAATTAATGGAACAATTTATGAAAGCCTTGTTTTGAATGGAGAGATTACTCACCTCTCTTGYAGTTGGTATTCGACATCGTCCTTTATTCAAATAKTTCAAAGGATTGAATCCAACAAAGTGTTCTCTATAAAAAAATAATGAATTGAAATTTTGTTAGTTGAAAAAGATATTCATTTTCATAATGTAAAGTGGTTCAATTATTATTCTATAGTTTGTTTTCTAGAGAAAAAAKTCTACTCATTTTATTTCTAGGAATACTCATATACAACATRATGTTTTTAATGTGTCAAATACAAAATCACAAATCTTCGAAGCACATCTCCTACAATAAAAACTAGAARATGTCAAACAAAAACTAGTGAAGACAATGTGTAGAAATGTACACCTCTCTTCAGAGTCAACAATAGATTATATTTTGTTCTTCATAAGAATGTCGAAACTCAAGTGATACCCTAGGAAGAGGGGATAAGTCAACTAAATTTCCTCCAACAATGGGCTAACACAAATATATGCACCATTACCCAAGCAGAGGATGCCATGGATATCAAAAAGTAGTGAAAAAAAAGAGGACCACCTTGTCAATGGACATAGGTTTTAGTTTCTCAAATCCATCCATTACCTAATACCAATTCAAAATAAATAAAACCTAGCCCAATATCAGCCAAAAGTTAGGGCTATAGGGCTTACCAAAATTGAAGGAGCCCATAACCTTGAGGTGCATACTACTAGGTTTTGAGGTAGTTTCCACTCAATATGCAAATACTATTAAACGCACCTCCCCACATAAAATCGTCACCTAAATGAAGCATCGAACATGGTTTTCACCCAACAATATATATTCTTTGTCGTGAAGAAAAAAAGTCACCAAAGAAACACCATGGACATCGAGAAAAATTAGAAACATCGAATAATGGCTTAGCTACCAAAAAGTCCCCTTGGGCACTAAGCAGAAGCATGGTCGTTGAGTTAAGGAAACCTCACCTCTGAACATAAGTTTCGGAGCTCTCCTTTGCACCATCATTGCGGGGACATATCGGATTAGGCAATATAAACCATGCACCATATACCCTCTGGTGAAAACACCATCATCTGCCTGTTCTAAAACCCTAAACTACACCACTCTCTAAAGCCATTGCATTGCTAAAGCTATTTTCCAAAAAATCAACTCATCATTATTTTATAGTTATGATGAATATCTTGTTTTGTACAAATTCATCCTCCCATTATTAGTGGTATACAAAGTGGTTCAATCATTATTTTATAGTTATAATAAATATTTGTTTTCTTCATTGAGGCAAGGAATATATATTTTTACCATTTTTTCTATTAAAACTTATACGCTTTCAATGGAATTTTTTTGCATTAATTTTGGAAATTTGTTTCAAACCTTTTTATAAATGGGAAATGTTACTACAAAATCTAGCACCTTCATCCTAAGCTTTCACAAGGTGTGAAGACTAGTGGAATATCGAAAGATGACACCAATGTATTATGTTACCTATGCAACAACTTCCCTTGTTTTAGTGAATGTTATATCCAACATAAGGGAGGTTTTCCCGATAGAACTTGGGACACTTAAGGCAAGACACAGTTAAGTCTAAGGCTTTATAAGTGTCTACCCAATTCACCACCAAAGAGATGTATCAATCAAGGATAAGATGGTTACTCAAAGGAAATTCTAGATTTGGTTAAAAGTGTTCTAAGGTTGATTTAGGGGTTTTGTCAAATAACATCACATGCAAAACAATCCCCAAACCACTCAAATATGAAAATTACTAATGGCTATTGTAAAACTTGCATAAATTATAGGAAATTATAGTAGTAAACAAGTTACAACAACAATACAATTTATCCCTCAAAAATAGTTATAAACTAGTAGAAAATAGGGCTAAAATAATGAATAAATCTAAGGTTTGGTTAACTTTTAAAATCTGAAAATAAAAAGACATATTGCAGCCAACTAAAACAAAATGTCTAGCCCTAATTATGCAACAATATAAATCAGCACATCAAATTCTATGCAATAAAATAATTTTAGGTCAAACATACAATAAAACCCTAGAATTTTAGGTAAAAAATATGCATGAAATCCCTAGAATTTTAGGTCAAAAATATGCATGAAAACCCTATATGTCTAGGGTTTTTTATCGTTGAAAATTAAATGTAAGCTAAACAAAACCCTAAATTTACCCTAAAACATTGATAAAAAATAAATTTTTGAGTTTTAGATTGACTAGATGGGAGAAGACTAGTGTCTACTAATTGTTATGGGAATATGGGGTCAAATAATACCTCCCTTGAAAGGATGCAAATAGATCTAGGGTGATATCTATGGTTTTCCACTACAAGCCCTAGAAAATCCACCTAGTACCTTACAAACTTCAATACAATTCAAGGAAAGATACTCCACTAATAATGTTCCAAGGGTTTAAATGAGGGGATTCGTCCAAGAACAATATAAATAGAATGAGACACCACCATTATAGAAGTACAATTACAGTTAATAATCATTCATAAACAAAATCCAACAACATTTAGAGAGACCATTTAAAAAATTGTTTTCATCGATAAACCCTTTAGACATGAAAATCCACAAAAGTTGCAAAGTCATCCTCAAAACATCATCCTTAAGAAGGTGATCTAGCTATCCATCCATAGAAAAAACATAGAAGTCATAGTAAAAAAGCAATGTTCTCAACAAGTAGCAATCATTTATAATGAAGATGTGTTTTTCTTATTTATATGAGAGATCAAACACCCTTCTCACCAAGAAAAAGCTCTAAGAACATAAAAAAATGCCTTTATCTCTTACAAACCATAGAGATAAGGATACAACACATAAAATATCCATGATACAAGAGTGGATAGGTCACTAAAATCCCCAACAATGCCTCCAAAATGAAGTGTATGTTGTCATAAGAAAGATATCCCTCATAAATGCATGTTAAACCTCACATGTATGGCATGTGTGGCCTCATAGAGTGGAAAACTCAGTCAAAGACCAAGTGTATGGACTCCAAAAGTGAAAATTTTCCTCCAAGAGGTGTAATGCTTCATCCCAAGGTGATATATCATCCCCAAAAAGGTGAAATGTCTTATCAATAGGTGTCATATCATCATGAAAAAGTGAAATATCCCATCAATAAGGTGCAACATCCTATCATAAAGGTGCCATGACATCTCCAATGGGTGTTAGGATGTCTCAACAAGGGTCTCATGTCCTCGAAAGGCTTTATGTCCTATAAATAATGTGCAACGACCTCTCAAACAAGGTGGGATGACCTCCATCAACATGTGCAAGTAGCCTCCAATTTCCTCTAAAAAACCAAGGATAAATTATGTGGGTAGCCATGTGAAGTACATCATTCAAGGAGAGGCTCATGTGATCAAATGTGTCCATCCAAATCGGAGGCATGTACACAAGTCAAATGCAACATAAAAGGCGATCCATGTCAATGTAAAATCCATTAGATAGAACACATTAAGTATCTTCTTCAAACTTTGCACTATCTCATAAACTTATACAATTTTCCAAGTTTAGGTATGGGAGGATCATTATTAACCCCTATTAGGCGTGCCAGTACCCAGGAAAATGAATATTTCCCAAGAAAACCATCAAGGAGTATATGCAACGGCATATGGTATGGCTTGGGGTTTACTTTATGGGTGGTAGCATATGGCATGAAAGGTTATGTATAATAGTCATCCTCATAAGTGCCTTTATATGATGGAGTGCTTAGACAACGAGTTGCCCTTTCCAAACCCCTATTTTCTTTTTTCTTTATTCATTCAATTTTTTTTGGCTTTTGATTTTCATTTGTTAATTCCTTTTTATTAAATATCCATTCATTGCATAGGACTTAGGACGATGGCCTCTTAGCGAGGAGGCAAAGCTCACACTCCTTTATTATTTCTTAGTTCTTGACTTTGCTTTTCTTTTTCCTTTGTTTTGCTTTGTATTTTGAGTTTAGCCTTTGAATGGGGCTACAATATATCAATGATGGCTCATCCTTGCTCCAACAAAGTCCTTCATGATGAAACCCTTACATCTCTTAAGGTTGATCCACATACTTCAAGAAATGGCCACCTTGGATTTCCTTCACAATGTTACTGTCCAAATCTTGAGATGGAATCACAAGAAATTCAAAGAATGCCTCATGGTTGTTAGAAAAAATATGTAGACGAACAATGGGGTGTAAATTCATATCTTGAAGAAAAAAAATTCTCCCAACTTAGGGCATGTTTCCCTTCTATATATGGTTCAAATCCTTACAACAAACCATAAGTTGAAAACACTTTTTCCCCATAGATATTTTAGCATCAAAAACATAATTCCCAATAGTATTTCCAATGATATATTGGAAACAAGGAGAAAAAAAATATGGATAGAAATTTCTACCATGAAATACGTATTGCCTTGGGTGAATCAAATCCCCATAAGAATGCTCTAATGTTGATTCAAAAAATGAACGTTCACCAAAATTTGAGCATAGGAGTGGATGAAAATTTTCTTCATAAAATAACTCCAAGTGCTCACAAGAATATGCATCATACCCTATAGAATATGGCTGGAAATTGTCATGAGAAGGTTGTAATAAATCATCCCTAGGTGGTTGGAACAAATCTGTGAACATATCATTTTCATGTTGCTGAAAATTTGCATCATTAATGTATCTATACGATTGAAAGTGATCATGAAAATTTTCTTAAAATTATAGTTGTTCCAAAGAAAACAATTATGCACTCTTGACTCTCAAATCATTGTCAGTATCATAAATGGGATCCTCGTCAAAATAAAAACAGCTTACATCCCATGTATTCCTTTCAATATGAAGAAGTTCATCAATATTTTTAATCTTATGATCATCATGTTCTTCATCAAATGAAAAAATTTCAAAACCTAAGGGTGTCTCTAAAAACTCTTCACTTTCAACTCATCAAAGGATGTATCACATAAGTCAAAAACTTGAAAATGAGTACAATCTACCACACCCTTGTCTTCCTACAAAGGAGAGATGAAATATTGGATGCCCTTATCTCTATTAAATGGAGGAGAAAACACATTCTCAAATTCATCATTACTTGAGGGTGTTTCTTCAAATTCAATCTTCTCAACACCATAACAATAAAGATCATAAAATTTAGAATTTTGAGAAGATTTAAGGCTCACCAGATTCTCATCTTCATGAGGAAGGATTCTCTCTCCAATAGAGTATTCTTCATGGAATTTATCTTCAACATGATATGCTTAATCAAGGTCTTCTTCTTCGATGGATTGATGAGGTGTCTCTTTCTCTTCTTCTAACATTTGATAAGATCCTTCATCTTCACACTTTTCATGCTCTAGGACTTGAATGAGAACTTGGAGTGTTAGATCTTCAAAGCCCTCATTGAAATATTCATGCATAGGATGATGAATCCCTTAATAAACAAGTTCTCGATATTAAATGTGATCTTTATCAACATGCTCCCCATGTTATTAATCATCGATTGGGTCACAAGGGACTTCTCCTTCTTTCTCTTTAAGCGCTTAATCATGAGGTGCCTCTTTATCCGTATGAAAGGTTGTCACAAAGTCTTCAAGAATCTCTCCATACCTTCCTTCATCATAATAGAGATCCTAGCATTTAAGGAAGTGAAGTATCAAACCTACAAAATAAAATATTTTCCCTAAGCCACTACAATACTTTATCCACCTCTTTGGATCTCCTTCCAAGGAAAATACAAATAATGTTATTAGGACATCCTCATGTATTATATAAATCTTCGAAGAAAATTTCATGATTGATGCGACGTGTTGAATATAAAAAAGAGAACCATCAAACTTTGAAATAACCTTCTCCCATTTTGGAAGGAACTCATTTGGGTATCCTGGAATTTTATGAAAATCAAAAGGAGGATAAAGTTCATGAAATTTTCATGGTGCCATAATTACTTCATTTGAAAATATGCAACTTTAAACAAAATATGAAAATAGGATGACACCTTATATACCAATCATGTGTCTGTGGAATCTCCAAGTTGAATATTAAATGCCTTTATATTGATTCTTGCTTCACCTTACAAGCACGAAGTCTTCAAAATTTGCATAGGGAAAATGGCTTCTTCCCTCAATAGAGTTGCCTGATGAATAAAATTAGATAAGGATTTCGTTTCTACTCATAAAAAAGGTTGAAGCATAGGATTTAGATATCCAAAGACAAAGACTTAATTATCCCCAACAACGGTGCCAAAATGTTACCATAATATATGTCACCTTAGTGCAAAGCCTTCACAAGGTACCAACACTAGTGCAACATTGGAAGATGTCACCATTGTCACCTAGGAAACAACTTTCCTCGTTTTAGTGAAGGATATATCCAACAAAAGGGAGGCTTTCCTAGTAGCACTTCAGACTCCTAAGGCAAGACATAGTCAAGTCTAAGGCCTCATAAGTGTCTACCCAATTCACCACCAAATAGATGTATCAATCAAGGATAAGATGGTTACTCACAGTAAATTCTAGATTTGGTTAAAAGTTTTCTAAGGATAATTTATGGGGTTTATGAAATAACAATCTCATGCAAAAAAATCCTGAAACCACTCAAATATGAAAATTACAAATGGTTGTAAAACCTGCATGAATGATATAAAATTACAACAGTAAACAAGTTACAACAACAATACAATTCAACCCTCTAAATGAGTTATAAACCAATAGAAAATAGTGTTAAATTAATGAATAAATATAGGATTTGATTAACTTTTATAATATGAAAATTACAAGGCATATTAAAGGTAACTAAAACAAGATATCTAGCCCTAATTATGAAGCAACATAAATCAGCAAAGCAAATTTCATGCAATAAAATGAATTTAGATCAAAGATGCAATAAATTCATAGAATTTTAGGTCAAAAATATGCATGAAAAAACATAGAATTTTAGGTAAAAAAATATGCATGAAATCCCTAGACATCTAAAGTTGTTTTATGGCTGAAAATTAAATGTAATCTAAATAAAACCCTAAATTAACCCTAAAACATCGATAAAAAAAAATGAAGTTTTGAATTTTAGATTGACTAGATGGGAGAAGACTAAAGCTTACTATATTTTTTTTGGGCATATGAGATCAAATAAGACCTCCCTTGAGAGGATGGAAGTAGATCTAGGGTTTTCTGCTACAAACCCTAGAAAATCCACCTAATACCTTATAAACTTCAAGATAATTCAAGCAAAAATACTCTACTAGTAATCTTCCAAGGGTTTAAATGAAGAGATTTGTCCAATCACAATATGAAGCAAATGCACCACCACCACTAGAGAAGTACAAATACACTTAATAACCATTCATAAACAAAATCAAATAATATTTAGAGAGACTACTTACTCAAGAAATCGTTCTCATCCATAAACCCTAGACATGAAAATCCATAGAAGTTGAAAAGTCATCCACAAAACGTCATCCTCAAGAAGGTGCTCTAGTTATCCATCCATAAAAGAAATATAGAAATTGTAGTAGAAATGTAATTTTATCCATAAGTAGCAATCATTTACAAGTGAGAAGTTCTTCTCTTAATAATTTATATGAGAGATCAAACACCCTTCTCACAAAACAACCCTAAGAACATAAAATAATGTGTTTATCTCTTACACACCCTAGAGATAACGATACAACACATACAATATCCATTATTCAAGAGTGGATAGGTCACTAAGACCCGCAACGATGCCTCCAAAATGAAGTAAATGTGATCATAAGACAAGACATCCCTCATAAATTAATTCTCAACCTCACACGTGTGGCATGTGTGGCCTCATAGAGTGGATGTCTCACTAAATGATCAAGTGTAGGGGATCCAAAAGTGAAATGTTGCCTCCAATTGGTGTAGCATTTCATCCCAAAGTGACATATCATCCCCCAAAAGGTGCAACATCCCATCAATAGGTGCCATATTATCATGAAAAGGTGCAACATCCCATCATCAAGGTTCCATGTCATCTCCAATGGGTGCTAAGGTGTCTCAACAAGTGTCTCATGTCTTGAAAATGATCAACGTCATCTAAATAATGTGCAACAACCTCTCAAACAAGGTGGGACAACCTCTACAACATGTGAAAGTAGTCCTTAATGTACTCTAAAGGACCAAGTATGAATCATGTGGGTATCCCAAGGGCAACCTTTGAATGAAATTTTCCTTTCTTATTTTTAACATCTTTTTTCTCAATTATCAATTTTTTGGACTGGCTATCAAAAACAACTCTTTGGAACACGAAGGATTCATCTTCGTAAAAAAATTTGGTAACAGATATGTCCATTGGACGGCTATGCTAGATGTCGTCTCCAGACTGATCAAGGAAGTAAAGCATGTTATCTAGATCAGTGTCAAGTTCCATGTTCTCACTCTGAATTTCTGGCTCTTCCGCCTGTCCCACATTTTTTTTTCTCTTCTTCTCTACTGGAATCTTGTGAGAACTATCAATTTTAGAGTGAGAAGGGTCATTATCTCCTCCTCCGTTTGAAGAACTTTGAATTTCTTTGTTGTTGTGGTGGGCCATTGGAGCGATGCTCCAAGATGTCATACTTTTTGGAGTGTTATTTGTCGATTGAACACTCTTGTCACTGGGGCCTTTCCCCTGTTGCATGTACAATTTAGTGCATCTTTTCACTGTGTCCATGTCACCGACATCAAAGGCAGGACCGTTGCCGCCACCGCCACTGTCTCTGTTTTCGAGCAGGTGTTTTTTTTTTAAATAATCGTCGAGGCCAGGTGTTTGTAAATGTTGTCGAAAAATATTATAGGGGTCGAACCCTCTTATGATTTCAGCATATCTCAGGTTGGAGATGCTAGAATGCGTTGCGAATTCGTCAATTTTGTTGACATTTTTCAACACAAACTCCCCTACTTTCCAAGGCAGAGGAATGAACTGTTATTTTTCTTCTTTTGCAATAGATGCAACCAGTAATTGTATTGTCGTGCTACTTCTGCAACAAACATTTTGTCCGTAATGTGACATGGAAGGAGAGCAGGTTTTCCCATGGAGCCAAAAATTCTTATGACGGTGTAATTATCCAAATGTTCGAGTGTCCCCTTCCTGTCCAAAAAACTGGTTGCATGTTCAGATATGCGGGGAGCATCTTCTCCTAACAACAAAACTTTGAAAACAGACACGAAGCCATTAAAAACTTCATAAAAATAGTGGGAAGCCTTGTGCTTCCACAAGGCCTTGTACCAGAACGTTACTGGGTGGAATTCGCAGTTGACATTGTTGGACAGAGACAGTTGTAGAAACCGACAGGAATGCGCTATCGCAAAAACTAAATAGGACGACATATAAAATTTATTTTCCCTTTTGAAGCTTGAAAATTGGGAACAGATTTCATGGGAAATTAACTTGCCCTAATAAAAAATGGCTTGTTCGTTGACTGTGAAATACAAAATATAAAGATCCATCCGGGAAACAGTTGTTGTGGACTCATGTCACGTTATTCTTGTAAACAGCCAGGCAATTTCTCGAAATGGATTTCTAAATGAATTAACCTGCAAGCTTGTAATATCTTCAAGAACTAGAAGCAGGTTTTCCAATAAATGGGGCAAGAGGTCCAACCCGTTATTATGCTTTGCTAGGAACTGTTTGCAATCTTCTCCTTTGAACGTCAATGTTGGCTACGGCAATCTTAGCATCTGGCGGAAGACCTGAGGTGACAAAGAAACAGAAGAGTGGTCCCGCAGTGGAATAATTATTTTGTCTGAAATAAATTTATCGGCGCCCCAAGAGACCAGGTCCTTACAGTCAAAAACCTCAGGGGCATAGCTTGCACGAGAAATCCCAGAGGTCCAAATTACTTGGTTCTCTGCAGCAGAGGTTGAGTAATAAGAATATGCCCTGGACCACTAGAAGTTCTAGTCCTCGTGCCCGAAGATGTTCACTATATCTCCACAGAACTGTTGTTGAGATGATGCCGTAGGTTTATGAGAACGTTGTTTTTCTCCAAATGATGGTTGAAATGAACAGTCAGAGACGATAATGTAACTCTCTGCTAAATCTTGGTTAAATGCTTATGAATGGGAAAGCTCCTCGAGCCTTTCACTGATTAATGACAATCTGTATGGGTGGTGCATGATGAATTGTTAGCAGTAAAGATTACTTATTACATATTTAGAAATGTGAAGGTGGAGGGTACGACGAAGAGCAATTAAGGATTGGAGGTTTCGTGAACGTGCCAAGGACACGACGTGTGAACGGCAATTCATTATTTTGAAATCAACACTCGGAAGGGATAATATAACCCCGCACAAATCTTGGTTTAATGTGCATTAATAGGAGATCTCCTCGAGCCTTTCGCCCATCAATGAAAATCTATACAGTTCTTGCATGATGAGCTGTTAGAATTAAATGTCAATAATTTC
>SNQJ01S0009124.1:139846-151852 GCA_010110895.2 Picea sitchensis | reverse complement strand
TACAAGGCTTTATTACCCACCATTACCCACCTTTCTAAGATTTCTATATAAGTATTTCTCATTAACATAATTGTTTGCATTTACAAAGCTCTATTACCCACTTTTCTAAGATGCCTATATAAGTATTTCTCATTAACATAATTGTTTGCATCCACAAAGCTCTATTACCCACCTTTCTAAGATGCCTATTTATTCACTATTGTAACATTACCTTTAATACCACCTTCTTGTTACTATTATTTTAANGTATTTCTCATTAACATAATTGTTTGCATTTACAAAGCTCTATTACCCACTTTTCTAAGATGCCTATATAAGTATTTCTCATTAACATAATTGTTTGCATCCACAAAGCTCTATTACCCACCTTTCTAAGATGCCTATATAAGTATTTCTCATTAACATAATTGTTTGCATCCACAAAGCTCTATTACCCACCTTTCTAAGATGCCTATTTATTCACTATTGTAACATTACCTTTAATACCACCTTCTTGTTACTATTATTTTAACCCCCTTTTTATACCTTATACCTCTTCTTATTACATTACCTTTAATACCACCTTCTTGTTACTATTATTTTAACCCCCTTTTTATACCTTATACCTTATACCTCTTCTTATACCTTATACCTCTTCTTCTTGTTACTATTATACCTATTATTTTACCCCCCTTTTTATACCTTAATATTACTACCTATCTTTACTTATTATTCACACTTATTATTCACTCTCTATATTTTTAAAAGATATTATGATTATTATTTTTAAAAGATATTATGATTATTAGTCCCTGCCTTGCCAGGACTATAGTAATTAGTTGGAGTCAATAGAGTTTGAATTTTTATTAATTTTGCTTCATTGTTAAGTTTTGAAAAGTTATTAATTAAACTTTTTTTTTTAAATGAAATTTTTTTTCAAATTTTCAATTTCTATGATTTCAAATTTTAATTGACTTAGAAATTGTGATGGGATTGAAAAAACTTTTTCAATTTTTTGAATTTTATGATTTTATCATTTTATCATTTTTTCAATTTTTTGAATTTTATGATTTTGAATTTTTTGAATTTTATGATTTTATGATTTTATCATTCCCAACACCACATTAAGTCGAGGAAAACATACTTGTAAGATAGACACGTTCAACTATTTCTCTCCAGTGACGCTCATTGATTCCTTATGTAAATATTTCAGATACTCAGAACTATGGGTAGAGGTTGCATATGAGAAGTGTTATCCCCTGCCTAGGCTATCTATTGTCATCCCCTGCCCAAAAACTGCAAGGTGCGTTAAATACAATTCATACTATATACTCATTTTATATACTCATTTGTTGTATATTTAGTAATGACTAGAATACTCATTTAGATCGTCATTGTGTCCTAAGAGCATGATTGGTTATGCAACGTTGTTTTCATCAATACTTTTGTTGATCGAAGGGCACAATATTTCTCATCGAATTCATTGAAATTACTAGCTAATAATGTTATCCACAAAAACAGGAAAGAAACTTGACCTTGTCATGGTGGGTGAAGTTATTATTCAAAATGATAATTGGAGTGGAAGTCGTGATTGCATCGATTAGCCCATCTGCGCAGTTAAAGAAAGAGCATTAACCGAGATGTGGCTTCATCTGAAAATTGAAACGCCATTTCCATCACAGATTGTCCTCCACCCATAATGCATTAGGAAGCTCCCAACCATGGCATTCCCCATAAGCCTACACTCATGGATTTTTCTATGTCAATGTATATTGTACCCTTATTCAAGGCCACCTAGTCCCTGACATGATAAGCCACATTGATACAATATAGTTTGTGCTAGTGAATTCAAACAAAGCTAAAATGAAGGCATTGATTGATGGAATGAAATGGAGTGATTCCATGCTTACCTGTGTATTCAGGGACTAGGTAGCCAAAGGTGTCGGCAAGCCTGGTTTCGACATAGAATTTTTTGTACGGGGGCAGCTTGACCAACCTGAAATCGGAGACATTGGCCCGCATGTCATCGCCGAGAAGGATATTGGAGGGCTTGAGATCTCTGTGAATGCAGATCGTATGTGCAAGGTTGTGAAGGTACTCAACCCTGCAGGCGACATCGAGGGAAATGTTGAGCCTCTATTTCCATTCCAGCGACCTCCGCCCATTGAAACAGAAGCAGGCTCAGCGACGCCTGGGGCATATACTCGTACACTAGCATCTTCTCCCCACCATCGATACAGTGACCGAGGAGACCCAGGAGGTGTCGGTGTCAAACCTTGGTAAGTACGGTGATATCTGCCTAGAACTCGCTCAACCCCTTGCTGCTCACCTTCGCGACCTCCATCTGCTTCATAGAAATATTAGTGTTTTCATGCAGCTCCCCTCTGTATACCACCCCAAACCCACCTCACCCCAATATGTTCTCGTTGCTGAAATTGTCGGTCACCTCACGGAACACCTGGATCGATATCACCATGCTGCATGGTGGCTCGACAATGTGATTGTGGCTCGGGTTACCATTACTCATGCTAGGTACCGTGTCGGATATCGATGGTTCGATCGATATTTTTAGCGGCTCCTGGTCAAACGACGTCAAAGCGCCACGACGATGCGGATTCATCGCTACAGTTGTCGAGCTCTACACACGAGTCGACCTTTGACGCTTCCTTGACGCATAGCAATAGCAACACCCCGCAACGAGTACCAGAGCCACGATGTCGATAACCGCCCCTACTATCCAGGTTTTTCTCCCTGAGCCGCCCCCACCTCCGCCGCCTCCGACATTGGTGTCGTTCCATGTCCCGATGCTACCCGAAGAGATCGATCAGGACCCAGGAGGAGATGAGTCGGGCGAAGGGAATTTCCCGATCTGTGAATTGTCGTCTGTGAGAACCAACACGCTACAGGCGAACTTTGGGATTGCATCTGACAGTTGATTGTTTCTTACGTCCAGCTTCTTTAAATTCGACAGCTGAGTAAGTTCGGCGGGAATCGAACCCGTGAAGCAAGGGAGAGCAACGAGTCGGGCACCGGTCCTATAAGCATGTTGTCTCGAGCACGGGTCCTATAATTGAAATTAAAACAAAATATCAAGAATGGTCCCAGAATGAAGTAGATGTGTAAAGTGGCTAATTTTTCACTTTAAAATGTAAAATAAAAATGTTTCCACTCATGTGTTTTATTTTTCATTAACCTTCAACATTCTTCCAAGTTTATGTTTTAAATAAGTAGAAAAGAATTTCAATTCTAAAATTAAATCCCTTTTTCTATATAATTGAAGTTAGGAGATTATCCACCTGCTAATCCAGTTTGCTCGAAACGAAGCATAGAGTGAATCCGTTTGAGTTGGAGATTTAGATTCAACTTGTATCTTAAATGTGCTTGTAAATATCATATTTTTAGTAAACATCATATGAGGATTGCGAAATAATTTGTATTTCGGTTTTCTGAGTGTTTTTTTTCTTACTATCGTCCATTACCCTCATAATCGAGGGTATTAAAAAAATATCGATGATATTAAAAAATTATAATAGTTAGTGTCTTGTATCACGATCTCCATTAATAATATTGATACTTTGCATTTTTATTTGGTAACAATAAAAAAAAATTAGCTAACTATAAAAAAAAATTCAGAAGTTCTGACTTGCCAACAAAAAAATAGCTATTATGTTCAATTGGAAATGAAATCATTTAAAACATTATTAATAGCTATTATGTTCAACTAACAATTTAAAACATTATTAATAGCAACATCTAAGGAAGACATGATCGATCGATCCATAAGCTGTTTGGGAAGAATAGCCAATTGTTGACCTAGTGACTTCACTCAGCACATGTTGCACTTGACACCGTCCTTTTTATTTTTATCAAACAAATTCACCACCACTAGTTCAATTCCCAGCTTTCCTTCGACTGGTTCCAATTTGGATAAAGGGAGCCAACTAACTACTAGTGAACTCTAAGTAAAGGTGTTGTTGGACATTATTATTATTAAGGCTCGCATATAATGGATTGGTCGACTAGTTCTAAGGCCTGTTCACGATTACTATTTTGTTTTAAGATGTGTTGTTATGTTTATGTTGAGATTTCAAGTTGTCAATAACCTTATCTAAATTATAGAAATAATTAAATAAAGTGTATTCAAAGAAACTAGATGTTGTTAATCATTTTATAGTTATAAAATTTGTTGATAAATATTATATACACTAAAATTTATTCACATAATCTTTATAAACATTATATGAATGTGAAAATTGTATTTGAAACAAATTGTTTGATAATCTTATAAGAGTTGAAATTGTTTAAGGATGGGATTGTCCACTAATTTAATCTCAAAAAAACTCACACACAATTCAATGTCCAATCTCCAAAAAAATTAATCTTCTGGTTGAAAAGATTTCAAGATGTCTTGACTTAAAACTCATGATAATATATGATCTTAAGTAAAATGTTGGTAATATATGGTCTTAAATAAACTATTGGAATATATGATCTCAAGTAAAATGTTGGTGAGATGTTCAAATATGTAGATGTTTAGGTCACAATGTAATACTTCAATTTATGATAAATGTTGTTACAACAATTTCAAATTTACGTGAGCCAATCAGTGCTTCCCTTTTCTCTTCCATTAGCTTTCCCTTTTCTCTTCCATTAGCTCACTTTATCCATATGCAACCTTGTACATAGAAATCTTGTAATAGAAATGTTTTTATATGCAACCTTGTAGGTCTAACATTAGCCACGATGTCTATTTTGGCATTGATATCGTTTAATGTTGGGTTGAAGATTCAGATCTAGACTAAGTATCGACATTATATAATATAAATTAATGAAATTATGTCCTAGTGCGTGTGTTCAAACAAACTTCATAGACTTAACCAACATTACAATCTTTGGGATTGCACATAGAAATCTTGTAATAGATTTTTTCTATGTAACCTTGCAGATATGGTATTCACTACGCTCTCTAATTTGGAATTGATACTGTTTAATGTTGGGTTGAAGATTCAGATCTAAACAAGATTAAATATCGACATTATATAATATAAATTAATTAAATTATTTTATGATGATGTGTTCAAACAAACTGCATAGACTAAACCCGCATTACTATCCTTGGACTTGTTATCATTACTTACTCTTTCATACAAACTGCGTAGACGGAACATGGATTACAATCCTCTTGAAGGCACGGACTTTTTGTTATGTTGTTCACCTTGTTACTCTATCCTCGTTCATTATTTATATGTACTCTTTTATACTTATATTTATTCGCATGTATTTTTCTATACAACTCATGCATTATATATCTATATATAATATTTTCATTACTATTATACATTATACATTTATATATAAACTTTATATACATAATATAGTTATACATTTATATATAACCTGTATATACATAATATAGTTATATTAATGATTGGGATTGTAAACATATTGTGGTGGAAAACGTTAGTTTTGGCCCATTACTCAAGGACATTTTTTCTTCTCTGCAATGTATATACATAATATAGTTATATTAATGATTGGGATTGTAAACATATTGTGGTGGAAAACGTTAGTTTTGACCCATTACTCAAGGACATTTTTTCTTCTCTGCAATATTTTTAGTGGTATTTTTCAAGCATATATACAGAGAGATGAATCAAAAAACTGATTAGATTTATGAGGAGGTGTCAGCTCTTCCAATAGGCTCCTTCGGCCTATACGAATTCTGGGATGGAAAAAATCAGATACCATGGAGTTCCACTTTTAGTCTATCTCATTTGTCTATGTCTTATGTTGTCTAAACATCTGATAGACCTTGGTAACTCTTGAAGTGTCTTGTCATGAATGTTTTATGTCTAGTTTCCAATATGATCAGCTATGCAGTGGTAGTTATGTGCTTTTGGTCAAATCAAGTCATGTGAAGTCTGTTTTTGAAAAATGATGAATGTCAAGTCAATTTTGAGGAAAAATTTGGAATGTCAGCAATACAGTCTGGTTTTGTAATAAGGAGGTAGTCAAGTTAGTTTTGGACTGTCTATTTCAGCAGTGGAATCAAGTCATATTGGATAGTAACATGTATAATCTTATATATTAGTATAATGATTTTTTTCTTTGGAAAAAAATAGTTATATTAATAACAATGATAATCTAATGTTAAGATCACGATCAAACCAAACATCAAATTGGTGTATGAGACCCCCTTATTTGTAGACAAGAGACCCTCCTCCTGCACATTGATTTGACTACTAAATTCTACAGATTTGTACATACTCTACCCCCTCTAGATTTGTACTCATCACCTCTTAGGAGAAAACACACACACACACACACATATATATAACATCACACTACTACAGACAGCTTAAGTGGGCCTAATGGTTATGAACGTGTGTTTCCTCCTAGGAGGTCACAAGTTCAAATCCAAAGGGGGGTACTCATGCTCATTATTCAACTCAAATAGCTTATTCATTTCTTCTTTGATGTGTTTGATATCCAATTTATTTTCCAAACTAATTAGGGCCAAAATATTTGTTAGTTTTTCTTCTAGATATTTAATCCTATCTCTCATGTTGAGATTTCCTTCGACCTCTCCTTCTTCAGTTAATTGTTTTTTTTTCCATTTCTTGTATTTTAGCCTCCATTTTCTACAAGTGAGTCTTGAACCCTAATATTTTATTCTCTATCTGTGTTTGAATATTGTATTCTAACAATCTAAATGTGGTATCAAGCATTTCCTTTAACCTTGTTTAGATTTTAACTTCTCTATGTACCCTCCTTTTCTCTAATGATTCTATATATTCATAAAGACTCTCTAGGGTGACTTTGCTAGGCCTCCCCTTAATAGGTTGAGGTTTTGGAATATGTAGTGAAGTGCTCATATTGAAAAGAAAATGAAATAAGTAAGATAAGGAACTTATGCACCTGAGTTACCAATCGCAAGAAACCATCGTTCAACTTTTAAACCTCCTCTTTGTTCTATTCAAATTCACTACAAGTATACCTCGGTTCCAATTCACTGCAGGTATAAGTATAAACCTTTCACATTCACGTCAGAGTATCACCGTAGGTATAAATATATGTTTAGATTTATTGTAGAGTAGAAACCCTTCACCATTCAAATTCACCACATGTATAAACCTCTGTTCAAATTTATTGCAAAGTAGAAACCCTTCATCGTTCAAATTCACCATAGTTATAAACCTTTGTTTGAATTCTCAGAGAGTAGAAACCCTTCATCATTCAAATAAACCCTTCACATTCACTACAGAGTATTAATATCCTTTCAAATTCATTGTAGGTATACACCTCCATTCAAATTTATCGCAGAGTAGAAACCCTTCATCATTCAAATTCACCATTCACTCACACGATCACAATTGCTAACACGTGTAATTATAGACAAGGAAAAAGGTAATAAACTTTAATTTCTATATATACATGAGATTTGAATTAATCTGCCAAAATGATTTGAGCACACATAAAATAAAATAAAAAATATGCATATTTTTTTACTCCATACTTGTTATTTCTTCTTGGATTCATGCCTCCAAATACTTCCATGCAAGGGGTTTGGTTGGATGTTTCTATGCTCATAATGGAAACCAGTGTAGAGGCCATATGCATTGGTGGTTTAATGGGGATGCGAAAGGAAATCTCCTCTACTATAGGTCGCGATCGAGGGGGGTTTCAATTTTCAAGGGCAATATAATATGGATCGAATGGCCACAAAATTCTACCTAAAGATGTAACACAAACGAAAGAAATATCTATTGTACATACTCAGTGAGGGTTTACTTTGATAAATGGTTTCCATGATATTGTTTTTCCTTGGCATAACATGTGTAGTAAAACATGTTCAGAATCAAAGTAAATACAGTCAAAACGGATCCCACCACAAATACCCCCGTTCACAGTGTCTCACAAGGTACGTCATGCATATCGAAGTAACCTTAGGATCAAGTTCTTCCACCGGATCATCATTGAGGGTTTTTTTGGTCCGTAGTCCTTTCTCATTGGTTCGAAAAACTCAAATCCATTTTAGTACACACTCCAAGAATCAATATTACTTATGAATGCTACAAGTCCTCTCACCTATGATTTTGTTTTTAATATGGGAATCGATAACGAGGGCTTACAATCATTTGCATCACTAGGGATCGATCCACATTGTTGCCTCTATAACCTTTGGCTCGATATATCCTCCCGCAAGCCATATCGAGAAATTTAACCATGACTCGAACCTGGGTCAAGTCACCCTTATATCGTTGAGATGGCACCTTTATGATGTGGGACGACTACCGTTTGGTCAAGGCGTTGCAGGCTCTCACTCTATGATTTGTTTTTTGTAACAAGGGAATCGGTAACAAGGGCTTAAAATCATCCATGCCACCAGGGATCAATCCATGTTGTTTCCTTTATAACCCTCGACTCGATATATCTGCTCGCAAACCATATCGAGCAGTTTAACTGCGACTCGAACCTTGTTCGAACTACCCCTATATCATTGAGTTGGCGCCTTCACGATGCGGGACAACTACCATTTGACCAAGTCATTACAATCTTACTCTCTCTACAATTATTAATTTTTTAATAGGGGAATCGATATCATCTGTGCCACCAAAGACTCACTCTACGATTATTTCCTGAAAGAGGTCCATTCTAATGAGAACAATACCATTGATTGGTGCATCCCAATGCCCATTGGTTGTAGGATGGTCGTGTCCTTGTCCTCAATCAAAGTGAAGTGAAGGAATATCACACATTAATGTGCCCACCTCACTCATTCAAAGAAGATATTGTAGATAAAAAAGTGATACAATGATGGGTGAGATCCGCATATTTTAATTTGTTCTATTACTGAATAATATATACATGCTCATATAATAGATATATAAGACAACACGCAACTATATAAATACAAGTGAAATTAGTAGCAAAGTTGTTTATACCTTCATCTTAAATATATAATAGTTGTATGTAATCCAAAGTGAAAAGTTAAAATAATTATGAAACACTTGAAACTTATGATAATGTATTACTTATGTATAGCTTAAAAGTAAAATAAAAGTAATATTAGTAATTATTGACAATGTCACAAGTGTAAATTGAAATTTTCAAAAAGTTTTTAAAATAAATAAATTGATGAAAAGAAAATTAGCATATAAATCTGATCTATAAGACTCTCTACTTATAGACCATCCAGTCGTACCCTAATAGGAACCTATGTTCTTCTAACTAAACTAACATATCCAATCATTCTTGCAACATAGAAATGTTTGACATCCTTGTGGAAATAACAACATAGAGGCTCAAGATGATATATCTTAATGGCATGACCAATTATTTTCCATAAACTAGGTTGATGGGACCATGGTCTTCGTTTGTTGGGAATTTCAACTTTTGTTTGTGGATCCACGGGCACTCATACATGAAAGCTTTTAAAATAAATAAATTGATGATAAAAAAAATTGGCATATTAATCATATCTATAAGACTCCAAAGTATAACTAAACTAAAACACATGTTCCTTTAGACTTTGAAGTAACAAATTGTGAAAGCTATCTAATATAGCTAACTAAACATTTGAAACTATCTTAACATTTTTAGTTATTTGTATTATAATAATTCATCCTATACTTTTAATATTTCAAGTTTATTATGAAATATTTTTTAAATTAATTTGTGAATGAATATCTAAAATTTTATGTCTTGTATTATTTTATATATTTGTGATTGAAATTAATATCCAGATTTTATTAATATGATTTTTTAGATTTAACAAAAAAAATTATAATTAAGTAGAATTAATTTGATGTGTGTGTGTGTTTTAAAATTAGTAATTAACCCCGGATGGGGTGACACGTGGCGACGCCTTGCCACATGGCTCAACATCAAGCCACAGCTTAAATGTTGTAGGCCGCTCCCCATCCCTTCAACATTTACGATGGTAGTAGGCCATTACAGCTGCTATACGGAGGCGGGACTTCCCCCTCGCGCGAACACACTAGCACAGCCAGCATTCAATATGACAGAGTTAATAGGAAACCATGTGATGTCCTCATTCGAAAACTTGAAAGTTGGAGAGCCTGGACAGAGTTGGTTCATTTTCGCTTTGGACCTCCACGCCGGTTGGGAGCTCTAGTGCGGTTTTCTATGTATCTCCTTTCACCCCTCATCCTCAATGACAAGGAAGCGAGGCAGGCCTCGTCGAGGCTCATCCTGGTACACTCATAAAGAGCAGAGACAAAGAAGACAGAACCTTGAGCGCGCTCTGTCAATGGCGACTTCCATCCTCCGGCAGAGAGCAAGAGCCGACCGCTTGGCACTCCATGCCACTATAGTTGAGCCTGGGATAGAGCGTAGCACGCACACCCTTGCAATTAAGCCTGGAAGTTGCCTGAAGGGAGGAGTTGCGAACGAGTTCCCAACCTGTTATGTCGAAGAAACGCCATACCCGGAGGATTTCGCGACCACCCTGGAACCTCAAGCCATTGTGCCTGAAACACAGGCTGGAAGCGGTCTGAAGGGAGAGCCTGCAGAAGAATTCCCAATTTGTTATGTAGAGGAAATACCGTGGATGGGTGACTACAGCCCCACCTGCCATGCTGAGAAGGTAACGAGCGAGGATGAGGCTCGGGACAGTGCCTATGCAGAGATGAATGTGGACAAGACCAGAGCAGGGATGAACGTGGACGTGGCCAGAGCAGGGATGAATGTGGACGAGGCCAGAGCAGGGATGAACATGGAAGTGGGGAATGAAACCTTCGATGAGGCAGTAAACAATGATTTGCATGGTCCACTCCTCCGTGCAGAGCATCTGGCTCTCGTGTTCGAACTCCGAGGCCACATGGCAGACCAGGAGCACAGAGACCTCCTCATGGGACAGCGTTTGGACCTGCTCCTTGACGCGTACTCCAATGCTCCAGCAAAACGAAAATGTCCAATGTGTGCGCAGCCATTTTCCATCCCGGCCAGATCCACGTGTCAGAAAGGCAATTGTGACAGGTCACCGGGTATCTGAGTTTTCCTATGCTAGTTTGTTTTTATCATGTTGTTGCTCAATGTTAACTTGGACTATGGCCATCTGTCCTGGTTTCCTTCGGGCAGGACAGAGGGCAAAACAGTTTTTAGCTTATTTTCCTAGACATATTTCACCCCAAACTATATTGGTTTCCGGTAAAACGACAGCATTTTTGGTGGCTCGGGACAACAATATCTCTGTGTGTTTTTGTCTATGTTTCTCTGTCAACTTAATATAGCAGGTACTATCCCTTTTTTACTTAAAAAAAAAAAAAAATAGTAATTAAAATATATTATGAAATGATAGTTGAAGCATGTTCTTGACCTCTAAACTATTAGTACCAAAGAAATTGTTGTTATTCTAAGTGATTTTTTGGTGGATATTGAGATAAATCTTAAGCAATATATTTTTTATAAATATTAGTTTTGGAATTTTGCAAAACATTAAGATTTTAATGATATTTATAGTAAGTTTTTCTTGTATTTATCATAAATAAATAGTGTGTCTCGTATTTATCTTAAATAAATAATTGTGTGTGATTTGGGGAGTTAATTGGGGTCTACTTCTTGTATCAAACATTTTTTATTTGGAAATTTGATAAAATTAGATGATGAAAATTGTAATTTGCACGTTTTGACAATAAAAGTAATAATATTAATTATTTACAATGTAACAAGTGCAAATTAAAGTTTTCAAAATGTTCTTAAAATAATTAAATTGATGAATAAAAAATTAACATATTATCCTATCCATAAAACTCCAAAGTATAACTAAACTAAAACACATGTTACTTTGGACTTTAAAGTAACACGATATAAAAGCTATCTAATATCATCTACTTAAACATTCAAAAGTATCCTAACATTTATAGTTATTTGTATTATAATGATTTATCCTAAACTTTTAATATTTCAATTTTATTATGAAATGTTTTTTAAATTAATTCTTGAATTATTATTTATAAATTTATGTAGTTCTTGTGTTTTTTTATATTTGTAATTGAAATTAAT
>SNQJ01S0009124.1:116292-133362 GCA_010110895.2 Picea sitchensis | reverse complement strand
CAGATATTAAAACAAAAAAACAACCCTTAAATTGTCCAATGATGATGTCAAATCACTCAATAGAATTTCTCTTTTACTTATGTCAAGTCAAAAAGACATATGGTTGTAAAAAATAATACATGAAGAACATAGATGGTTGAAAATCAAATCTGGAAATTGGACAAGTTTTGGACAGGTGAAAATTTTATTAATATGTTCAATATAGAGCTCATGTACATACCACATCCTTCTCTCAAGGCTAGTACAAACCATTAGCTCTCCAAAACCCTAGCTAGGGAAAACCAAGAAAAACTCTAGCTCAACCAAGGAGCTCCAAAATGCATGAATCACTCAAACAAGTCCTCCAAGGCAAGACGTCCTCTTCTCTTCTTCTTCTTCACCAAATACACCTAGGATTTTATCACAAAACCCGAACCTTAAACCTCCAAGGAATAAAACCTAACTCTAGACTTAAAGATGATTCAAACCATGAAACCCTAGCAACTCCAAGAGAGAGAGAAATCAACTACAAATGAAGAGATTAGAGAGAGAAGGACTAGTGTGCTCCTCTTCTATGTCACATCTCGACACAAGGGTGAATAAGAATGAACAACACAAGTGAATATGAATGAGGAATATATCCTTCCTTTATATATATGAGAGGTAAGGAAAGACACCAATAGAATGTGGGCCCGAACCCTTATAATCAATCTACAATAAGCTTATGTAGGCATACACAAGTGAAGCGCTCCACTCCAACAAGAACATGTGACATGCTCCAAGGTGATGTCGTACACAATACAATCCCTAAGATGGTGTATCTACTCAAGGTGTGTCCACACCTCTCCACCCCAAGCCCACATGAACTCCATCGCTCCCCCTAAGACATGTACTCCACTAGGTTACTTGCCCATGAAAGAACATTATTGCAACCTAGGAATCCCCAAGCCAACTCCAAGCCTCCATCCAAGAATCCAAGCTACCTTGTGCCATATAGAGCCTAATTCCTTCCTCCAAGATGCACAATACTCCTCTTAATTAGGACATTCGCCAAGCAAGTGGATCTCTCCATGTGTACACAATGAAGAGTGTCCACTAAGCAAGTAAGAAAACTCTAGCACCCTAGGGAAGAATGTCAAGCAAGCACCCACTTGAGGTCAAGCAATCACTGAGTAATCTATCTCCAATGTGAAAATCCATTGTGGACCATATCCCATGCATCAATCCTTCTCGAACCATCTCTCATGCACCAATCCATTTCAAACCATTTGCGAGATGAACATACACCATGTACACCAAAACTCAAAAAGCACCCCTAATCATGGTGTAAAAACTTTCAAGCCCTTTCTAAAGCCTCCTAACTCTCATGAGAAGCCAAAATATTGGGAGGAGCTACGAAAAGAAAAAGAACCAAGACCCGAAAAGGGGAACTTTTGTTAACAGTTCTCTCAACGCCTATTCAAAGTAGGAACCAAAGGTTGATATCAAGTCCTAAGGTGAGGTATACATAGTTAAGTTAAATTATTGGTTGCATCAAACAGAAACATATTTCAGTGGATGTAATATACATGAGTTGAAGAAAGTAACTTTTACCAAACTCAAACTAGAAGTTCATGCACAAACTTGGTGGGAAAGCTACACCAAGATCTTATGTTGAGGGGGACCCTAACCAAGTGGAAGGTATTTAAGGACCTCCTTACATCCCAATTTAATCCTATCGAGTATGAGGAAGACTAGAGGATTCAAAGGCACTACTACCAACAGAGGAAAAGGAAAATTGTACAAGAGTAAATTGTAAAATTTTGAAATAAATCCATTTAATCGGGAATATCTCCAAAGAACCAAGACATGGTCACTAAATACCTAGGTGTCCTTCACGGTGATATTAGGTGGAAAATTAGGGTAATAGATGAGGCCTATGTACAATCCTAGTACTTTGACTCTAAGAAGAAAAAGGATAATCCAGTTGGTTTTAAGAAGCCTAACTAGCATGGCACCTCCAAGAAGGGAAAAGGGGGAAATAAGATGGTTGCTCCCAATGCACATGTGTACAAGAACCCTAACAACCATTCTAACCATTTCAACATTGATGGTCACAACAAAGAAAAATGTTGGAAACTACATCCAAATCTCAATATCAAGAACCTCAATTAAGAAGAGTGCAAGAAGAACCTTCTAGGTGTGGAAGAGGGGAGGGAGATTGAAAGAAACTCATATGTTCAATTCTAGTTCACATGTCAACCTCATTGTAGAGCCCTAGTAAGTCACCTTGGCTTAAAGGTGTATGATCATCCTCATCCATATCCCTTAGGATGGTGTGAACAAGTATGTAAAGTTAAAAGTTACCAAGCAATGTAGCATACATTTGTTATTAGTGCAAATTTTATTGACCAAGTACAAATCAGATTAGTGTATCTTGATGCCTATTATGTAGTGTTTATTATCCCCTATGTGTATATGAGGGTTACCATCTTCATGAAATCTTATCCAACCAATACCATTTGTTCAAGGATGGGAAATATTTTATCATGAATGCACATAAGGGGGAAGATCACTTTGGTGAGGTGCCCACCAAACTAAGAGATTGATCAACTCAAGTAAGAAGTATGTACTACTCTTCTTGAGACTAAACAAGAAAGTCATTGAATTGATGGGTGTCAAGGAAACCTTGGAAGAATGTACGCAAGAACAAAATCGTCAATTGGAAGACCTTTTACATTGCATACAACGAAGAGATCAAGGGCCCGAAAGGTATGCCACCCAAAGGCAAAGTGGAACATGAAATGCATTGACTACCAAACTCTCCTTTACCAAAGATACAATTGTACAAGTGATCCATATTGGAATCAAATAAGGTGAAGATGGAATTGTAAAGTTTGATGTAGAGAATGATAACATCGAGTACCTTTTCATGTGGATCACTTATTATTTTGCAACTCAAAAAAAATGGGACTTGGAGAATGTGCATTGAATACAACTCTTAACAATATCACCCTCGAGAATCAAGATCCTTTTACTGGATCAATGACTTGAACCAACTATAGCATGCAAAATACTTCACCTGATTGGATCTAAAAGTTGAATATCATCAAGTCTTAATCAAAAAAGGAGACACTCAGAACATTGCATCAAGACAAGGCAAGGTTGGCATGAATGGTTAGTAATGCCTTCCAGTTTGAGTAATGAACCAACTATGTTTAGACATCTCATGCATGATGTGTCGCATATATTCAAAGGTTCATTTGTCATAGTATATCTAGATGACATTTTAATTTTTAGTTCTACTTGGGAGGAGCATATTGTCATTTGACGCGGGTGTTGGAGACATTGAAGAAACATTTGAATATTGATTAGAAAGGATCAACAAAAACTTTTCCATGTGGGTTGAAGGAAAACTACCAACGAATACCAAGTGGTACTCCAAGGATAAAGACGAGGAATAGTTTCCACATCTCATTCATAAGTTACACGTTTGGAGACCACGGACCTCCCAAAATGGATTTATAAAGTTATGATATGTTTTGTTGATGCTCTAGAATGGGAAAGATGAAGTTTGGGACATATAGGGGGCAATTCAAGATCGTGAAAGCTACATTAATGGACCAAAATCGAAAATCCTCTAGTTTGGAGCCTTGAAAGGCATTTTTGGGGGTCATGATAGAATTAGGACATCTTAGTGGTTTTAATCCCCTATAGTCATCGTTGAGAGCTTCATTTTTAAAAAAACGAGCATTCTAAACAGAGTTCTATGTGAAAATTATGCCACTTGCAAGGTAATCGTCAGTTATCCCCCACAAGTACATGTGGGAGCCATCTCAACTCATAATTCACCCATATGGAGTTAATCTATGCCACTTGCAAGGTAACGACCAATTCTCCACCACAAGTACATGAGGAATCCATATCAACTCCTCGTGATTCACCCTTATGGAGTTAGTGACATATAGAATTTCCTAGAGACTCATAAAATCATCAAGAGATTTTAAAATCGTAACCCGAATGGCCCAAAAAGGGTGCTTAAACACTGGCCAAAACGAGGAAACGAGGTTAAAATTATATTGTAGCAATTTGGTGTTCCATCACAAAGAAATTGCCCAGAGGAGTTGAGAGATAAGCACAACAAATGAGAAAGAGCAATCAATAGAGTGTTGTTGCAAACCATAGTGTCTCACAAATCCATAATGGCCTTAGTGATATTTATCCTTTGCATTCTACTCTGTTATTTAAGAGGAAAGGCACAATCCTTCATTTTGTTGAGTTTTACACACACTGGCTTTCCACTGTATAACATTAAGTTTAATATATTTTCTAATGAGTTGACCATTGGAAGATCCAAGGCAGTGTACATTGAAATATCAATAGTGGATTATTTAGGAATCCTAGTAGTGCTTTGATTGTTGGCAATCATGCCTGAGGATGTTGTGGATGTGGCCAATTCTATGTTTGAACCTATACGCATGATGTTAAATTGTCTTCATATGTGACAACAATGAGCATGTCTTCATCTTTTGCCCTAGTATCATCAGTGGTCACTTATGTCCATACCAACACTAATCTACTTATCATTAGCAAACATTTCTACTTTGAATCCAATGAACTTGTCAATAGTTATATTGGTCGAGCTATACACTAATGAAATAATTGGTTCTATTATTAGAATACACTTAGGGATTTAGGATACCAAAATAAAATATTTGATGGGAGAAATCAAGAAGCTATTTGAAGATGGGGAATATGTGGTGTAAAATGCTTGATGCATTTGAAAACAAATACTAGTATTTTTTGTTGAGTTAGGCTCCCACATATTCAATGAGAAACTTTGAAGGCAAAAAGGCATCGAAAGTGTCTACTTGCAATCTAACATGACCCTGTAAGAAAAATTAATGCATAACTTGGTTATTTCAATTTGTATATTCATGTTATCAAGAATGTATAACTACTTAATTTAGAACATTCACCTAATAAATTCACACAAGTCAAAATAAAAATCTACAACAAAAACTCATCAATATGCCAAAGAAACAAAATGAGGAGATGATGAAACAAGAATTGTAAACACGAATTTCAACTTCAAATATGAAAGTTGGAACAAAAAGCAAGAATTATATTGCATCTTGGCTAAATAAGGAAATGAGAAGATGCAAATTATTGAAGCTACATATATATTAAGAAAATCTTATGTGTATTTATCAAATCAATGGGCAAAGAACTTTACAGTCTACACCAATTGCACCACTGCATCGATGTCAATGTAGTGATCTAGCAACAACTAACCTATAAGATTCTTTTCCTTTGCAATAGTGGTGTCTTCCTTTCCAATACCTTGTCCAAAGTGTTGCATTTATTTTACTCTTCTAACCACATTACCCCAAGAAGAATCTCCATCAATGTCAAATCCCGTTCTTGTTTCTTTTTCCTAGTGTCCTCAATGGGACCATCCACATTGCTGACTCTAGTTGTTATGATTCTAACCTCCACTTTATTCCATTTATCATGGATTGAGATGTACATTATTTCCAATTAAGGGGGGCATTCAAATTTCAAATAAATGGGCTAAAGGCTAGATGTTAGCAAGAACAAAAAGTATTTACCCTTATATAAATGATATTATAATGAAAACAACATTTATAGATTTGAGGTTATTGAGTGCAAGCCCTGGGGGTGATGATTGATGCCATGAAGTTCACTTAGCTAGTTTCAATCCCACCTCTTCACCCTTGTGAGCATCACCCAATGCAAGAGTGCTAACTGGACTACTGAAAATCATGAAAATTTTGGTCATTCTAACTAATGCTCATAAGACATGGGTCATGCTTAATCACTTACACTACGGAGATAATCCCAAAAATGATACCTAATACCTTAATGATTTTATGTATTGTGTAATGAAGTGTTAAGAACAGACTTGTGCCAACAATTTCAACCATGCAATCGATATATAGAAACATGCAGAAAACATTAAATCAACCATGCAATGGATATATAGAAACATGCAGAAAACATTAAATGTTCATCGTTCTCCCCAAGTATTGTGATCCCCTATAAATTCCATGTGATAATCCTCTATACATCTATATTATTATAATAAGAGGTTTACTTCATTTTAGTCGCTTCTATACATGGTTGTATTCATATACACAATTATATCTATAATTTTTACTACATTCTTAAATATTTACTCTCTAAATAATTCACATAAAGCAACATATATTAAAAATAAAGTTATATCATTTCTAAGTGAGACAAGTCTTCTTTACTCTTTGTATGACCTTTTGAATCCTCTGACTCGTTCTTAAGATTTATTGTATGTAAACATTAAACAATTTCTAATAGAAATAAAGTTATATCATTGTCAAGTGGAACAAATATAGATAACAAATACGAGAAAATAAATCACATTTGTTTCTACCGACAAACTCAAAAGTTCTCTCACAACAATGCCATAATTACAAGTTCAACAAGCACATAACAGTGCTTCAAGCTAACGTTGGTCATTTATATCACATTACAGTGATATCCAATATTCATTCCAACTAAAATGGATACCAAAAAACAGAGTAGGAAATATTACATAAAACATGGAGTAGAAAACATGTGTTCCAAAGTGATGCTTGGAAAGAGTATAAGCTAAACAAAAGGGTAATTAACGTAGGGAACTCTATAGAATCAGCCTTCAGAGTCGTCAAATAGGATTAAGTTTCAGTTTTCCCAGCCTAAAGCGATTATTCAAATCTTACACAATAGATTTTTCATAAACAAAAGCGACTGTTCAACTGGAGGAGAAGCTGATGGGTAAAACCAACCTTTGCATACCATGCAAGTCCATTGCTGGCACTAATCGAAATAGGAGAGAAATATATTAAGGAGCTATTCATAGTTTTATATTCAAAGGGATAATTTGGCAAGCAATTCAATTATTCAGATCTGGATATTATAAAATTACTTTCTTGTGTGTAGGTGCATGTGCTGTATATGAATGACCATCGCTAACATTTCCAAAAATAATAGTATCGCTTAAAAAGGCAGTGCCAAAAATATCAAACCTGGGTTTGCAATAGATGTTGATTAGACTTCCTTTTTTTTCATTTTTTAACTGTACTTGAAATAGAATGGCTGTGAGTTCATTGATTGTGGGACTTTGGTAAACTTCTCAAACAAAAAAAATCGCCAAAATCTACACAGCAACTCCTTTATTTAAAGTAACCATAGTAGCTAGATATCAACCATCCTTGTAATTTTGGTATGTGTCTATTATCCATGCAGACAGACCAACCTGTAGAGAACAATTTACAATTATAAACTTTCATTTCATTTCATCCTTTTAACTTGGCAGGCATTTTAAATTCCTATGTTTGTTCTGGTAGCCCTCTARTTAGTACCAACAGTTTCCTTCCAGTGARCAGTTCAGTAGTATTTGAAATTGTTAGAAATAGGGAAAATAGAAAAACAATGTACTTTTCAAATTTTTCTATCAACTAGATCAGCATAGAAGATAAACAGATCTGAAACAAACAATATTTCTGAGTACAAAATAAACTATAGCTTACCTCCAAAATCAAATGAGAGGTGTCCCTGTCACATGTAAAGATGTATGCTTCTGTAAGTATGCTCAGATTGCTCAGATGAAGTTTAGGTTCATAGATCAAACCTCTAGGGTTTGATCTCTGTCAAAAGAACCGTGAGACAGTTTTGCCATGGATAGTAAAAACCCCAATGGAAACAACAATAAACCAAAGTCATAATAGCAAATAACCCCAATAGGAAACCCTCCAATAAACAGTGATAGCACAGCAAGGAAATAAATCACAAGAGAACCCTCAGATCTGGAATACAAGTGTCTCCATAAGCAAATACAAACTCAGATCTGAAATACAAGTTGCTSCATAAGCAAACAAACTCAGATCTTGAAATACAGGTGGCTCCATAAGCAAACAAACTCAGATCTGGAGATACAAGTGGCTCCATAAGCAAATACAAAYTCAGATCTGAAATACAAGTGGCTCCATAAGCAAACAAACTCAGATCTGGAGATACAAGTGGCTCCATAAGCGAATACAAAATCAGATCTGAAAATACAAGTGACTACAAATTCAGATCTGAAAATACAAGTGTCAAACCCCGTCACAAAAATGGCAGCCAAGAGAAAGGAAGCACCCGTGGCCTCACACACACAGCAACAGCCATAAAGAAGGGAGGCACCTGTAGCCTCACACACACAATGGCAGCCATGAAGAAGGGAGGCACCCGTAGCCTCACACACACTATGGAAGCCACAAAGAAGGGCCGTGACACCCATACTCAGCCAAGGGACAATCCGTGGCTCCTTCAAGCAGATATGGGATAGTTCGTGGCAGCCACAGGAGAGATCTTGGTGAGCATAGGCAGCAAAAGCAGATTGGAAGAGGTCCAGCACATCATAACCAAGCAAGCAGAATCAACCTGAAATTCCCAGCCAACAAGTGTGCAAGTAATACCTCAAAACTGAAATCGAGGGTTTATTAGAGAAGTTGTACCATAACCAAGAAAAACTAAACTGAGGTAGTCGCAGGAAGTTTAGGAAGTGTGAGGGTGAATGTAAGTGAATATCAAAATACAAAGGGTAGGGTCTAATTTATAGTTAGGGAGAGGGGTTAGGGTAATTAGAATTATAATTAATTATTGACATTTAATTAATATGCCAATTAATATTTAATTAAAACCCTAATCACATAAATAAAACCCTAATCCCATAAATAAAATCTCCATCACATAAAACAAGATCCCCATCACATAAAACAAGAGTGAAGGCAAACAACAAAGGGTTACCTTTTAAGACAGAGTCAAGGGGAGTTACATAATGGCAAAACATGTCCACATGAGTCTCATAGTGACCTATAAATTTTATCATCACTGCATAAGGGGGTACATCAACAATGTGATCAGAGCCATCTTCATAGACACTCCTAGATACATCCCAGGAGAGAGGAAGAGGATCACACATCAACAAATATTGGTATTACACCAAGATTTATCTGGTCAAGAACCAGGTAGCCCCAGAACACATTTGGGGGCCCTAGAACACATCTAGGGTCTTATCCATCAAGGTACAAGACCAAGGATCAACCCATGCATTAAGCAAGGGTTCCCTGGAACACATCCAGGGGCCCTAGAGACATCTAGGGACTTACTGCTTGGTCCAAGACCAAGAACCCCAGTCATCTACTGGGGGCCTTCACAAGGGTCTTTCTGCTTGGTTCTAGACCAAGAACCCCAGTCATCTACTGGGGGCCCTCACAAGGGTCTTTTTGCTTGGTTATAGACCAAGAACACCAGTCATCTACTGGGGGCCCTCACAAGGGTCTTTTGCCATGGCTCTCACTGCTTGGTCTCATACCAAGAAACCCCAGGAGTGTGCTGGTGGCCCTAGTCTACAACCAGGGTCTTTTCCATCCTCCAGAGAATGGCTCTTGCATCTGCATTAATTTCAACAGAAATTCATCCCCTGAACTCTGAAATATACATGTTAAGAGTATAACCTGAGATTTTAAAAATCAATGTAAAGTTGGTACATGGATTTGTCCTAAGTTCCTAACACTGGTAGATTTGACTTGGAATTCAGGGGAAAATGCTTGAGATTCTTGTTTTTGAACTCAGTTTGAGTTTATTCAACTTGGTCAACTCGGCCGAGTTGACAGGTGACCGAGTCAACTCGGCTCGGTGGGCTGGTTCAGTACCGAACCGACCAAGTCAAAGCATGACTCGGTTGGTTTGGTACCAAACCAGCCCTACTCAGCTAAGTACTCACTAGACCCATTTACTTAAATTTTTAACATTACCATTAATTGTTTCAGGATGTTTGATTCTATCACGTATGATGGTATGAGATTGGCATATAATCAAAAGCACCAAGTGCTTTATGTCCCTCAATGTCGGTGGTATTGATTGTTGAACTCCTCTGTCATGGCCTTAGCAAAAATGTACCCATTTATAGCAGTGGTGATGAGTTTGATGATTGATCATGTTGATCAATGATATGTACTATGTATTATGTAGTAGACCAATAGCTTGTAGCATGTTTTCTGGACTCAAGAGACCATTTAGAGCCTCATTCATTGTGTATTTTGTTTCTGATATGTATTACACTCGGTGCTATTTTGATATATTCACTCTTACATGGTATATAGATAAGCAAACTTTGCATGTTTTGTCTCTAATGGTTTGGAATCTTTAAAATATTTTTTTTCATTAAAATTTAATTATTTTATGTTTTTTTGTAAACCAAGTCATTGAAAACAGATCAGTCCGAATCAATCCGAGTTCAAGTTGAAGACCGAGTTGATAGGTGACCGAGTCGAAGTCCGAGTCCGAGTTTAAAAATTATGCTCGATATTAGCTCCCTTATGAATTGGCAAATACAAAATAAAGACTCACTTAATAATACAAATAATAGCATGCTCTGAATATCTTGGGAACGGAACAGGCTATTCAGTTTCCAACTATGTTCTTAGTAACCAATACTAGACTACAGAATTCAATCCACTTTAGACACCTCATGAGTACTTTCCACGACATGTTGTCAGTCTTAATATCTCAAGATTTGAGAATCAAACATTTGAGAAAAGAACCAATATTATTAGTACATGATTCAACAGGGCATGGATTGCATTTTAGTTGCTAGTGTCCCACTACCTTTCAGGGGAAACCACTTTTTTTATTCCACTACATACTGCATTCTTTTCTAGTTTCAGAGTTTACATTGCAAAGATGTCAATAATCGTCAATTTGTCCTTTTTAGTCGGAATTTCCCTCACAGCCATCTTTGCTGCTTTACACATGCAGCAGTTGGGAATACTCAAATGTTTTCCCTCTATGAACATGACAACGCACTCGTTTTTCCCTCTGTTGAATCGCGTCCACTCAAAACCGTAGAGCTAAAAGAATACATCACATACAAACACTCTGGTCAACGATCTATCAAATCCTTAAAAAACGACATTTTCCTTCACCATAAAACTCGTCTTAACACTGTTCTTATACCTATAAACAAAATACAGCTGTTGTTTGCCCTTGCTTCTATAAGTACTTGATAAGCCCAGATAATACACCAATCTCTATTAGTTAAGAAGAAAGTGTTAGTCAAGAAAGTTCCATTACAATACAGCTACTGGGGCTCTTAACTTGCTTCTACACCCATAAACGTATTAGTTGACTCGAGAACAAATATGATACTGCAGTAACCTGATGCACAGTTACTGCAGTCAAAGAAATGAAGGCCTGTCATTTACCAGCTTTCATGTTAAAGAATTTCAATGCCACTGTATACATTGATATCACTGTGTATACAGATTTAATACACAGTTCATTATTCGACTTTTTGTCTTGAGTTTTTCTTCTGCTTATCTTCTTCTCTGTAGCGTTTTCGGCGCTCCTCACGTTGACGCCGCTTAGCAATTTGTTCATCTTTATCCTTTTTCAATTCATATGTCTTTCTTTTCTCTTCATGCTGCAATTTGCGCTTCTTGACCTGCAAACAAATAGGATAACTTTTTCAAATTTTGGGTTTCAAAATAGAGCACTATTCTAAAAGCAAATGATATTAAGTCTGAAACATCAACTTTTTTACATTAAGATTCTTCATAATAAAAATCTAAACTCAAGCTTACTGCAGCTAAAATATACCTTGTCCTTTCTTATTATTTGCAATTGTTGAACAAGAGCATGAACTTTCCGCTCATGAGGTTCCAAAACCACAGCACGACGATTTTCAAGTAAAGGAGTTTTTCGTTTTGGAAGATTTTTTGGCTTTGATGCAAAAGGGAGGGCTGCTTGTAGTTTCTTAGGTATCTTCAATACGTTAAAACGCCTGAGTTCTCGTTCTATAGGCTGTAAATTATATAACAAAAGCATCATGTAAGTTCCCAAGCAATCATATGCTATAAAATACAATACCAATATTTCCATATGCTATGCTAGTTTACTCACTTTGTACAAAGAGTCCTTATTTACAGGAATTGGCATGGATTGCTCTCTTCTAAGTTCAGCCACGGTTTTCATGCCTTTCCACACTTCATCATCAGATTGAAGAGAAGTTGCCACAGGATTAAAGAAACGAGGTATATCAACTCGAGTCCATGCTCGTAAGAAAACAATATCGCTAAGGAGAATTTTGTCCTCAAATGTACATCTCGCACTGCCTTCTTTCCCTTCTCCTGTCTTCACAGCCTACAAACACAGTAGTTCATATTCATGTCAGAACAAAACTAGCTTGGTAGTAAATGTAAAAGGGAAAGAAAAAATTGAACATTATATCTCTCAATTATTCTTTCAATACCTTCTTAACTTGACCTCGTATTCCACTAACAGTTTTTATAGAAGCACCTTCAAACCTAGCCACTTCTAGTGCTGACGTGAACATGTCCTTGATAAACGCTGTCTTCTTGAAAATTTTGAAGGGATGCCCCACAAGTTTGAGCTTCTTAACAATCTGGACAGAATGATTAAAGTCCAACACAACTCCTGTTGCAGTAATCCGAAAGGATGCCTGCATTGAGTTTCATATTAGTTGAATGAACTCAATATCTTCCAATATAMAGGAATCACATGGRCAAAATAATAAATGCTGGAACAAACCTGATTGTTAGATAAGTTTTGGAAAGCAACTATCCCTGTATTTGGAGGTGCGAGTGGACCCCAAAATGTTGCAAGGCAATGCATGTGTTCTGGTGTGTATTTSAGCATTCTATGCCGCCCATTTCTATCCTCTAGTGAATAGACAGGCAATGTCTGATAACGCCTCCAACCAATGGAGATTATTATGGGATCCCGATTCTTCAATACCTTTCTATGCCATCTATGCCTCTTTASTCGAACCTGAAAATAAAGAATGTTAGCAGCAATTGCCTAGGATATTCTTAGGTTTAAGCAGCATATCATACAACAAAATTATATARGTTCTGGTYGACAGATTAACCAACCTGCATGTAGCCCACACTTTCTTCCCCTCTACCAATTCCTCCAACCAGGACTGGATKCCTGGGGTTAAAATATTTAACCATCTCAAATGGCATACGATGCACCTCCAACCTTAAGTATGATCCWGTACGGAATCCCTCCATTTCAAGACGTGTAACTTCATCAACATCATTGAGCACAGCTAAATTCCTCTGCTTCCGAAGCTCTATCTCTTCTTTAATCTACAAAACCATTCATTAAATCAACAGAAATCAGAAGCCTTGTATAAAGATTAAACACATCTATTTGCAGTGCCACATCAAAACTCTAAGCAGATAAGAAAGATTAGCTAATCACCTTATCTATGTAGTCAGTCTCACCAACTTGACTCGTGTGATATTTTGTCTTCTTACTGTCCTCATCTTCCTTGTCCAAAGGGTCAGAACCATCATACGTAATGTATTGGTCAAGGATTAAAAGGAAAATATTTACCAATTACCATAATAGTCCAATCAAAAGCTCTAAACTGAATAAGCAGTAGCAAGTAAACTGTAATATTTCTATAGCCAAGTTGTCCCTAATACCTATAAATGTATACCTATGATAAGTTAATTTTACATAATCAGTATGCAAAGATAGAGGGCCAATTTCCCTCATTTTTGCATGTTTCATTAAACTAATGCTATAAGATGGATGCTGTACTATTCCATAAGAAACAAATTCATTTGATTATCAAAATATGTATCCATGTGGCAAGTTCCATCCAATGGACTATTATTAAGCAGGTAGTTGCTCAGAATCCCTTCAGGTTAAACAAAAAAGAAGCATCACTATTCAAATCATACATATTGTTCAAAAGAAAATCAAAAAAATCATGAGGAACCACTGCGTAACTTGCTCAGACCCATATAAAACCATCTCTGGTATTGGCTGATAGGTATCAATCTCTTTGGTATCTGAGTGCTTGGGGTCGAGGGCCAGAGGAGCCCTAACCATAAAAATATCTGGAAAAGCTGCTGAGAAGCGTGCCTTACCCATATATTCACTGACAATAACCAACTGGCCACTGCTGCTGACTAACTGTTTCATCTCCATTGCCGTCACCATACCCTTCTTTTTCTGCGCTGTTCGTATTGGGGTCGCATAATTTATGGATTTGTCCTTTTCTTCTCACTGATCATGAAGTTGGGCAATAGAGTTGTATTAACTGTCATTAATATCCTACAACGAACCAACTTCATTACGAAGTTGGGTATGAGAGCCGTGTAAGAGAGAAACCTGCTCATTAAGTCATGCATTAATATCTTGCAACAATATCTTGCAACTGGGCATGGTATCATATAGAAAAACAACTCGATTTCTTCTCTCCTTCTCACAATGTTTCCAAAGCAGTGATTGTTCTTCATCATCAATATCAACTGTAGCAAAAATATTAAGATATTCTACAATGGTCAATATAATGGGAAAGAACTAGTGGACTAAAAAATACATAAAAATATTGTTTTTAATAAAATATATATATATATGTATGTATGTATGTCTGTATGTATGTATGTATATGTCCACCAATGTAAATCCAAACCATTAAACACCAAGCATGCAAAGTTTGTTCATCGGTGAACATCTGAAACATAAGACATAAACATTGAAGCTCTAAACGGTCACCGGAGTCCAAAAAACATCATGCTACAGCAAATAACTACATATCATCAAAATCATCCCTATACTGGGATCCTCATCATCAGCATCACCCTTTGCCTCTTCCTCTGGCCTCTACCTTGATCATCCAGGGACATTAGTACTAGTGCTTGGTGCTACTTGTGGATCCAAGTGCATCCACCCGAACTCATCATCCTCAACTGTTGTCAGCAAAGTTTCCATGACTCGTTCCAAGGAGGGATCCATATCCTCTAAGAAAATGGGCTATGGATCAGGAGGTTTTATAGCAATTGCTTGTGCCTCAGTGGAAGGTTGTAATGCACAAAGGCGAGATCATTTAATTGTCATTGTTCCAAGGAGTTTCTCTTCTTCATGTGAATACACTCAAAGACATACTGATTGTGCTTTCACTCAAAAGCGCTACAAGTTTGACTTGGGATCTGAATGACAAACTTTTGCAATTGAGGTCATTGGATAGGAATGATTCCCACCAATTCGCTGTGATAAATCATAAGAGTCAAAGACAAAGTTAGAAAATTCAAGAAACTAGTTAGAAAATTCAAGAAACTAGTTTGTAACTTTCACTAGAAATTTTCAATTACTAGAACAATGAATACATGAACTTAAAAACTTTGGAATTGCCTACCTAGTTTCCCACTAGAACAATGATTCCCACTAGTATTTGCCAAAGGTACCTGAATTTTTACTAAAAGCACTAATATGCTTATTGATGTCATCTTGGACTTCTTGATCAAAGATCATGCGTTCTATGCATGTGTACAATCCTTCTTTGACCTCCCCAAGTTCATCTTTTCCAAAGTTGGATTTGTGATGGTACCTTGGATTAGGGAAATACCCAGCTGCATGTATTGGCCAATGGAGTTGATCGTTCCTTATGTTATCAATGATTTTTCGAATAGGTACATACTTTGTTTTGTATCCTTTTTATGTTGTCCTTATTTGCATTGGCCTGATCCATAGCCTCGTAAATATAACTCATGGCCAATTTATCCCACCACTATCTACAACACATTAATAAGGGGCTCAGCAACTGTCAATCTTTGCTTCTCTAGACCAAAAATTGGTGTCAAACTCTCTCACTGTTGTCCTTCCCGTCAACCTCGTTGATACACTGAGATCTAGTCCACTCATCAAAAGCAAACATCTTCCTCGAGTAATTTGTCTAGAAAAAAAGAGATCACAATGTGAGGAAGTTCGTTGCGAACCCTGTGATGGTGGGCCTAACAAGCTCCTTGCCCCCTATGTTTTTCTTCAACAAGTTTGATACCCATATGTGGTTGTAGATGGATTTGGTAATGATCTCAGCATGATCCACAACCTTCTTTTCCTATTCTAGTTTGCCTATATCCTCAAGCATGAGATCTAAGCAATGTGCAACGCATGGGGTCCACCCATCTCTAGGAATGGACAAAGTCTTCCTTTCCAAATGTGGAGTGAATTCTTGGTGAAGATTTTAACATGGTTGAGTGGGAAGGTGACAAGGGTTAGTTGGTTTGGTGGTTTGAGGTTCGAAAACACAGGCATGGTCAAGGTGCAAAGAATCTCTTCAACTTTTTGATCCCAACTAGGTGAAAAAAAGGTTGGACTATGGATGATCGTTCACCTAGTCCAACTTAAGACAAGGTTCTACCAGGATTTGGGCAAGGCTAGATCGAATTTATGGGCCTCGGGATGACATCTCCATTTCCAAGAATTTGTGCCTAGTGGACATGTTGATTGCTACTACAGGATTAGATCAAATGTCGATTCTAACCTCCATTTCAGTAGGGCATGTGGTGGACTCCAAACCTTCATCCTCATTCAAGCTAAATGTTTCTCATCTGAAGTCTCTAGACTTTCATGCTTTTGTGCATAGTATTTGGAACCTTGTACCCCGTCTTAGGGGGATAGAGGTTGGTTGTTGTGGTGGGAGGCAACCATTAGTCGCACTATGAATATTATGAGAGGGTGGGGTCGCATGGTCGTGCATAACCGCAAGAGAGAGCTTCAAGAAGCCAAATGGATGTTGGAGGAGGTTCATACCCTTCTGCAAGAGGATTTGCATAACATTTCTCTTCAAGAGCATGCAACTCAGCTTGAGAAGGTGGTGCAAAGGGAGGAAGAGTAAATTGCCAAAGGAGCCTGTGTGCGTGCCTAATTACAATGGATTTAGGAGGGCATAGAAGGTTCTAAGTTCTTCTTTGATTTTCTAAAGAAGAAGGTGATAGTTGACAAAGTGCTTGGTCTACACTGAGTTGATGGATCTCTTGAGAAGAACCCTACCGAGATCCGAGGTATGTTTAGTGAGTATTTTCAAAATATATTTTCTCCATACCCCTTGTCAAATTCGGTTATGTCTACTAGGGATGATTGTTATATGGTGGTTTGTTGAATTTAAAGCAGCTGCAAGAGCCATTCTCCGGGAGGATGGCAAAGACCCTAGCCGAGATCTAGGGCCCCCAGTGCACTCCTGGGGTACTTGGTCTGGGACCAAACAGTCAG
>SNQJ01S0009124.1:87978-103632 GCA_010110895.2 Picea sitchensis | reverse complement strand
AAAAAACCCAGTATCCCTTGTGGTCATTATTAAAGCTACCTTCAATGAGATCATATACTTTCTAATGACATTAAACTTTAATTCCATCTATAAAACTAAATATTTCTCTATTACAATTTAATATATATATATATATATTTATTTATAAACCAATTTTAAATTATAATTTATTTATTATTTTTCATTTTTCTTTTTAGTATCATATCTATCTAGATATGTATGAGTTGAATTTCTTAAACCTTTTTAACCTCGTAATTTTAAGTTTGTGTTATTTAATGTCTCTAGTATAGGGTATCTTCTTTCTTTTATTTTCTTAGTTTTTACTCTCTCTCTTTTTTGGCATAGATATAAATTTGAGTTTTTTTATTTTTAGGATATAGTTTTTTTATTTTTCCTTATGTTTTATAGAGTATTTATAGTTTATTTGTGTAGTTATAATTTATATTATAACTTTAATTTATTTTTTAAGTAGTGTACTCATTTAAATAGTTTTAAATTTTATTTTTTTTATCGAAATGCTTATTTTTTTATGTAAGAGTTTATTGTAGGTTTTTAGTTTTGTGTATTTATTATTGATGTAGGTATTCGTATTATTAGTTAATCCCATGTATTTTTTGTTTATATATGTTTAATATTTCTTTCTTTCATTCTAAGANTTTAATGTCTCTAGTATAGGGTATCTTCTTTCTTTTATTTTCTTAGTTTTTACTCTCTCTTTTTTTTGGCATAGATATAAATTTGAGTTTTTTTTATTTTTAGGATATAGTTTTTTATTTTTCCTTATGTTTTATAGAGTATTTATAGTTTATTTGTGTAGTTATAATTTATATTATAACTTTAATTTATTTTTTAAGTAGTGTACTCATTTAAATAGTTTTAAATTTTATTTTTTTATTGAAATGCTTATTTTTTTATGTAAGAGTTTATTGTAGGTTTTTAGTTTTGTGTATTTATTATTGATGTAGGTATTCGTATTATTAGTTAATCCCATGTATTTTTTGTTTATATATGTTTAATATTTCTTTCTTTCATTCTAAGAATGGACTATCTGTCATGGGTTTGAAATGTCAATTTGAATGACTCTCATAATGAATCTAGAAATAATCTACAATAATCTAATACATTGTGAAAGTTTAAAACAACATATATCTTTAAGAACCACTGGAACACATTTTTTGTCATTATGATTTGACTCACATTTGGACCAAGTAAATTAAGGTCATTTAGGCCACTAAAGCTATAAAGAAAAACTACTTGTTGATACTTCTAAATAGAGAAAATGATACAAGTGACTGGAAGAGTCATATCAATCCTTAGGGTTGACCCCACAAACATTATTTGAAAGCTCAAGGTTCAAAACAATGGGCTCTCATCCATCATTACTTTGATTGGGCTTAAGGAGGGTGGATGATGATTGCTTACCCGTTTACTTTTCTTAGACATAAATGTCCTTGAGGCTCATACCTTGTGAAGGATTCTCATACACTTCTTTAATTTAGAACTTGTAAAGGCTCATACCTTCTTTATAGTGAGATCTTATAATATTTTTAGTTATTTTTAACATAAGAACCTGTGTAGATATCAAAACACATTTATAGATATTTTTTATAATTGGTTTAAAAAAACACATTATAGTTAAGCATGTTTATCCTAGAATAATAGTAAAATGGCCTTGCAAATGATGCTCACATGTGACACACATTAATCTTTATTTGTTGCACATAAAAAATCTATGAAACAATGACATTGTGATGATACTTAAAACTTAGATAAAAATAATAAAATTCTAAGTAAAATTAATATATGAAATGTAATAGTTTTGTTTTATTTTACTCTTTATACAGTGTTTGATTCGTAAAACCTAATAGATATCATTTTAGATAAATGAAAAAGTAAATGTTATTTAATATAAATAGAAAAAACAAACACTCGTTTCATTCTTATCTAAATGAGTAAATGAAAAGGGAACCTAATAGATATCATTTTAGATAAATGAAAAAATAAATGTTATTTAATATAAATAGAAAAAACAAATACTCACTTTATTCTTATGTAAATGAATAAATGAAAAGGGAATGCTCAATAATGATTAAATAAGTCTCAATAACGTCAAAGTAATATATTATTTTGAGAGGATTGAATGACGTGATCAAATGTGGTTTATTGGTTTGATGAAATTAGGGTTTAAGTCCTACCAAGTGACACACTAGTGCTTGTGCCCACGATTATGGATATGCACCACCACATACAAGAGTAGTGGGAGCCGGGGACAAATATTGGACAATTGTAACCAAATTCTATGGTGCTAATAGTTCACCTATAATATTAAATCTAAGCATATTAACCTCGTCATGATGAGAGAAAACCTATTAAAAAATTGAATGATGCATGTAAATTTCAATTTAAAGAATATAATTTTTAATTTTTTTAAAAGTATATTGTATATTTGTCAAAATTAAGAAAAAAATAATAAAATGAAATTTGTGGTATTTTTAATAGTTAAATTTTCATTAGAATTGATTGTTTTTTCATCTTATTTTAACATTTGAATCATAGTAAAAACAATGAATTTTTTTAATAATTTTTAAAAGGGCAGTAATTAAATATGATTAGTTACAAGTTAGTGGACAAATTGATATTTTTACCTCCCCAAGTTGATTTTAGTTGATGTAATTCGTTAAAGCAAAGTTAAATCTCCTTCACTAAAAATAAGCCTTGGTACCACAAAAAACTTCACTTGAAATCTAAGTCCGCTTTATACCTAAGTTCTAATCTCTATCAATTTTCAAGGCAAAGTTATCATCCTTTTCTTTCCGGTTATAAATTAAATGTTATTTATCGTTATAACGAAAGAATAACGACATGAACAAATTTCAACTAATTACACAACAAGAAGATAATATATTTCAATATCCAAATTTGACAAAACAGCCAAAGAGACACATTTACTTTCTCAATGCTCTAAACAATTTCCCTCGCTCATCAAAGCGATAGAGATTTCCATATTAATTATTATTTGAATTTTGTGTCAACACTTCATTTGATGCCTTTGAATAATATCTTGATATATTGTACTCGCAATTAATACTTAAAAAATGTCTACTCAAAACAAAAAATATAGCTCTAAAGTATAGTCATTTTCCTCTAGTTTCTTATCATAAATTCATGAGAGCCCTCCAATTCTTTCAAATATTGTCAGACAAGCATATATGACAAAATACAAGATGTCGTTACAGTTAAAAATAATTGTGGGGAAGAACAATAACTTATTGTTTTGAAAACAATTGTGAAGAAGAACAGTATCTATGTTTTGAGGATCAAACATCAAAGAGAGCAATTTCCACATTTATTATTATTTGAATTGTGTATCACATTTCATTTGATTCCTTTGAATAATATGTTTATTATTTGAATTTTGTGTCCACACTTCATTTGATACCTTTTGAATAATATGTTGTAGTGGCACTTAGTGATTAAAAGAAATTCCACTTGAAACCAAAGAAAATTCTGGTACTCTTTGATGTTCATGGACTCCATAAAAAAAATGAAAAGCCATTTTAGGGTTCTCACTTTGTATTGACATCATTGTACCCATCAGTCTCATTAACCTACTTTAGTAATCATTTGTTGGACATTAATAAAATTATCTTACCTATCTAGTTTCTTATTATAAATTCATTACAGCACTCAATCAACAATTTCAAATATTGCCAGACAGGCATATAAAATAAATACAAGTTGTCATCAAAGTATAAATTAATTGCAGGGAAGAACAGTGACTTGGGTGTCTTAAAAATAAATGCAAAAAAAGAACAATAACTCTGTTTTAAAGATTGATTAGATTATTTGCATACAAATTGCCAAGCTGTGTCTTGAAAATAAATGCAAAAAAGAACAATAACTCTGTTTTGAAGATTGATTAGATTATTTGCATGCAAATTGTCAAGCTGTGTCTTGAAAATAAATGCAAAAAAGAACAATAACTCTGTTTTGAAGATTGATTAGATTATTTGCATGCAAATTGCCAAGCTGTGTCTTGAAAATAAATGAAAAAAAGAACAATAACTCTGTTTTGAAGATTGATTAGATTATTTGCATGCAAATTGCCAAGCCAAACAGGTTCAAAACACAATAACTCACAATTATGCATTTTTCATTATAAATTGATATATTGTACTGGCACTTAATGCTTAAAAAAATCCCACCCAAAACCAAATATAATTCTGAAAATCTTTGATTTTTAGACTTCATAATATAGTCATCTTCCTCTAGTTTCTTATTATAAATTCATTACAGCCCTCCATCAATGCTTTCAAATGTTGCCAGCCAGGCATATAGAACAAAATACAAGATGTCATTACAGGTGAAAATTAATTGTGAGGAAGAACAGTGACTCGGTATCCTGAAAATAATTGTGGAAAAGAACAATAACTCTGTTTTGAGGATCAATCATCAAAGTGAGCGATTTCCACATTTATTATTATTTACATTTTGTATCCACACTTTATTGATGTCTTGGAATAATATGTTTATTATTTAAATTTGGTGTCCACGCTTCATTTGATGCCTTTTGAATAATATGTTGCAGTGGCACTTAGTGGTTAAAAAAAATTCCACTCAAAACCAAATACAATTAATCTGATGCCTTTGAATAAAATGTTGCAGTGGCACTTAGTGGTTAAAAAAAATTCCACTCAAAACCAAATACAATTAATCTGATGTCTTTGAATAATATGTTGCAATGGCACTTAGTGGTAAAAAAAAATTCCACTCAAAACCAAATAAAATTCTGGTACTCTCTGATGTTTAGTTATTCAAATACTTTTTGGTTTTTTTTTGTAAGGACCCATTTTAGAGTTCCCACTTTCTATTGACATCATCATACCCAATAATCCCATTGACTTATTCTAGTACTCTTTGATGTTTAGTTATTCAATATTTTTTGGTTTTTTTTGTAAGGACCCATTTTAGAGTCCCCACTTTCTATTGACATCATCATACCCAATAGTCCCATTGACCTGCTTTAGTGGTTATTTGTTGGAGATTAATAAAATTATCTTATCTATTTAATTTCTTATTATAAATTCATTACAGTTCTCCATCAATAATTTCAATTATTGCCATAGGCATATAAGACAAAAATGTCATTAAATTATAAAATAATAATTGCGGGGAAGAACAGTGACTTGGGTGTCTTGAAAATAAATGTGAAAAAGAACAGTAACTCTGTTTCGAGGATCGATTAGATTATTTGCAGGCAAATTCCAAGCCAGACAAGTTCAAAACAGAGTAACTCACAATTATGCATTTTCCATTATAAAATGAAAAATTAAAGAAAGAAAAAACATTTCACTTTCAGTCTATTGGTTCCTTTGCTTTTTTCCTTTTCCATTTGATATAATCTCAGTGAACACGAGAATCAACACTATCCAATTTGAGATATTACAATGAAGTAAATATGTTTTACAAGCTATGAAAGCAACCTTCATCTAAGCAGCTGCAACTGTGGACATTATTATGCCAAACTCACCCAAGTCTTGCACTTGGTAGATTTGAACCTTGGTGAGGAGAACAACACCACTACTGTTTTTACCAACCAACGAAGCCTCCGTTGAAACCCTTTTTCTTATTTTAATTAAAAAATTGATCAAAAAATATTACATTGAATTAATAGTTTGAACCCTTTCGCAACCTACACTGCGTCCTCTCCAAATCATTACCAGTGGGCTGCAGTAACTTATGATCGCAATGAACCGACAACAATCATAATGGGTCAGTGACAAAAAGCAGAATTAGCTCAAGATTAATAAACTAAGCGAATTTTTCACTAAGCACTGTGTAAATTCATGAATATAAAAACAATTTGATAGATATGTCATGCCTTGAATCAGGATTAGGTGATAACACAATTCTTTGACACAACTTTAAGCTTTAGTATGTGACATAATATTTTAGGAAAATGAAAAGAGAAATGACAATGTCATATCTGTGCCTTCTTATTAAAATATAATACAGGAAAAGCTTTGAATGAAAGGTTGAAATAACCTTAAAATAAAATAGTATATGACATAAGTGTTGAACAATTTGTTAATTGGGTCTAGTTCGAGTGGTAAAGAGTAGTTGTTATCCTCCCTACCCAAATTCAAATCTCACTTGTGACATGTTCATTCTTTGTGAACCAATTATGGATCAAGGCTCTTCATGAACTACCTGTTGATTGGGCAATCTCATTCTCACCTACAAGCTGGAGGGTGGGCACATTGCAACATGGGAAAAAAAAGTGTTGAACCATGTAACAAAAACAGCTACTAATGAAAAATCAAACCCTTTAAAAGGTTTCAATTATTCATTTGAAAGCTTAAAATTTCAAGTTCGAGTAATAGGGTTCTAGGCAAAGGATCTATAGCCGTCTACTAAAGGCAGGGGCAAATAATACAAAAGGATGACTGTAATGAATATCAGATAAGTGACATTGAGAATGGAGCCAACAGATTTGGGTTATTATCTTGGGTCAAGGGATTCCTAATCAAAGAAGATGGTCCTCAGCTTAATAGTCAAATAATAGGAAAGAGTAAATTACATATTAGATTTTTAACATTCAATTTGGCTCCATACGAAGAACTGTAAAGGGAAAAACAACTTAACATTTTTTCTTCATTCAGTGTAATAAAAAAATTTCTAACAGTCTAATTTATTTCACAAAAGTTTAAAAGGGCAAGTCCAGAATCAACTCCCAATATAGGGGACCAAACAGAAATGTTGTTTGTATAGTGTCTAAATCTACAGCAGAAATTCATGCAAGAAGCAATGCATACATGAAAGGTCTTTGTTGCATTCAAGAACAAGCAAGCAGACTTTTTCACCCAGCTTCAGAATTATTGGCGTCCATAAATATCAAAAAAATCCCCATCTGAACTGATCGGATTCCAAGATGAACCTATTATTCAAAATTAAACTTGCTTGAGCATTCAGCGTAATAACACAAAAAAGATTTTATGTTCTTACAAATGCTTCTAAAAAAATAGCCTGTAAGGATTTTTAAATGCAGCCAACTCTTGTTCTGCTGCCTCTCGTTCAGTATCGGCATCACAAAAAAGTTGTTCAATCAAAGGAATAGGAAGGGCCAAGGACAATATGCTACAACTTGTCAGGTCCTCTATCTCACCCAAGCTCTTTGGATCTTCCACTAGAAGCTTCAATGTACCGCCCAGACTTTTTATAGTGACCTACAGAAAAACCCAAGAAACTTTAGTGCTGTTGAAATTGATGATAACAGATAACTTCAAATAATCCACCACACCACCTTCCCTTTTGGTAAAGCCCAATACTCAAAACTATAACGAGAGAAAGAAGAAACCTCCAACCCTTTTCTTCCTGGAACGTTAAAACAAATAGAAAATGACTACTCACCAACTATAGTAAAGTAGAAAGGGTTGAAAATCAAATATGCTTATTTGCCCAACACTGCTGTTATTTGAAGTAGGAAGGGTTGATGCCGCATCTTGAAGCAGAGTTCCATAATCCAGTAACTCCCTTTGTTGCAATTCAAGAATTGGCTGTAACAGACCTGATGGCCTTTACAATCGAGAATTATAAGAAAAATGACAACCTCGTGTAAATCCATAAAGGACGTAATATTATATAATGATATAAAAAGTGATAAGTACAATTGAATAATGTGATCTCTTTATATAGCATTAAATGAATGGGCATGATGAATAGTCGTAACCCCTAGGGAAGGATGCCTACAGATTAACTAAGTCGTAGTCTAAACGTTCTATGAAATGACTTTTTTCCGGCGATATTTTCTGGGACATTTGCCCGAAATCCGGCGAGATTGTTAAATCTGCTGATTTGAGTGATTATTTCTGTGTAATCCGAGTGCCCCAGGGGTTTTTCAGCATGCTGAACCCATTTCTACATTCAGAAATGGATTTTAAACAACAAAAAATAGTGACTTTGTGCAAATTTTATCGCCGGATTCCGACGAAAAAAGCCATTTTGTAGAACAGTTAGACAAAGCCATTAACTAATATATTAATTAAATAGAGATTTTAATAATTAATATATATATCACAGTTAGAAAGTATATACATTTAATACTATGTACTTGGTTATGTTACATAACCTCAATCTGAAATAAGCTATATTAGATCTGTGAGACACCGCACATTCTCCCATTTTGTGGTCAGACAAACCACTTTCTCTAGGAGACGTACCCACCTTCAACGTAGAGCTGCCTTCAAGCCCAGGTCTTTTAGGCATTGCATTGGTATCATCACAGTGACTGATACGAAAATGGTTCTACTCCCTCTACATTTACCTCTCTATATAATGAAGGGCAGTGTCTCCGTCATTTTCACTTGTATTTTTTTATTTTTAGCTTTCAATGGTAGCCTCAGCACTCCCACATCATTTTCACTTGTATCTCTTTATCTTTTAGCTTTCAATGGTAGCCTCAGCACTCATATGTTATGTTTGTGACTGGTATTTTCTAATCCAATTCACCTATTCATTTGGTCCCCTGTGGACATTAATCAAATTATCTTACCTTATCTATCTATGACAAATCAATGACGTTATATGAAAAGTAGGGTTGTTTCATTTTCAAATAATTTTGCAGAAGAACAAATTTTAATCATACTTTGAACTTGCAATTGATCGTTTCTATGACCAATTTCATCTCTCGCACAATTCCTAGCTCTTCATATCTATTGCACTAGGGCTTCATTATTAGTAAGTCCTATTATTCTTAGTGGTCAAATTTGCTTAGGTTTTGTAGAGAAGTTTGCAAAAAGTTGTTACATGCATCTTGCATCATAAAAGAAGTAAACACCACCATTAAAGAACATTCCAAATAAAATGTAGTGTTCACTACATAATGATACAACGTAAGACGTTTCTAGATTCAGGGTAAGACATTTCTAGATTTAGGTCGTAACTGGACAAGTTTTCCTCAATACGAGAGCATATTTTATGATTATTTGTGAAGCACAACTGTTACATGTGACATGTTTCATTTGGGAAAAAAAACCTAAATAGTAAAAAATAAAATGGCACTTATATATTAATAGTTCGCAATATGTACATAAGAATTTTTTACAAGAAATGGGTGGGCTGCAAGGGCAGCATCCACTAGCACTAGCCTTGAGAGCACTAAAATCCTCAAAACCTAACTTAAAACTGATCTAACTACCTATTATCACTTGAAACCATCTGGTTCCAAGATAACTGGAAATAGTACACTGTCACAACGTACTCTTCCCCTGCACTTTGGGTTAGTGCTTGCTAACCATAGGGGGGAATCCCTAGATGACTTCAGGAGTCAAACTATGATGCAATAACTGATTAGAGCAACTTAAATCAAAATCACGACTCACTGCCCTAAACAAATCTGTGCAAAAGATGCAAAAAACAGCAAGTAATAAATGATTTAAGGACTGAAAAAATGCATGGAAAACAATGCAATCTTTATATATGACTAACAAGACAAAACCTAATGCAAGCAGTAATTTCTGTTTTGAGGCTGAAAATGGCATAAAAACCAATGCAGAAAATTAATATAAAGTTGGGCACACAACCCAATGCAATTATAATGATAAAAACACGCTTTTCTAAATGCAAAAATAGAAAATACAGCAGCTAATTATCACTTTTTTGGGGAATTTAAAGACTTTTTATGTATTTTTGAGTACTGTTGTATTTTTTATGATTTTAATGCACGGAAACCAAGAAAAACGTAGAGTTTCTCTCTGTTTCTGTGAGAAAATGAAAATTACAGCAAGCTAATCTTGCTTTAATGTGCCTAATTTCTAAAACATAATAAAAAACTAAGTTACCAGGATTTGCATACGGATCCGCTAGTTTTTTGAAAAGCCAGGATCTGGATATGGCAGGGAAACGGCAAGTACATCAATATAAATATATTTTTATAATTTTTAAAAATAGAACTTATATATACATATATGTGTGTGTGTAATATTTATAATACTTATAATTAATAACATATAACTTGTATATATAATATATACCTTAATTAATAATATATAATAATTATAATATACAACATATAATTTAATTATGATAAATAATACATAGCTTATATTGTCCCTGAGGTGTAGGACAGTCGGTGATGAAGTGTGCTGTTAAGGCACTCCGTGATGTTAAAGTCACCGGTTCGAAACCTGCAGGGACAAAAAATCCAGCCATGTTAAGGGTTGGTGTGGCTCAGGCCGGGTGCGATCCCTGGGTGATTTTGACGGCTTAGATGCCCCTGAGTCGCGGTTTCTCAGCCACAGGTTAGTCCCACAAGTCATGGACAAACTAACAAACAAAAAAAATACATAGCTTATATTACTTAATTATAATAAATAATGTATAACTTATAAATTAATAATATATAATATAAAACTTAATTATTGATATACTTATAATTAATAACAAGTAACTTATATATATATTTATAAATTATAATAGATATAAATATATTTATAATACATACAAATAATTCCCCTAACTAAAGCAGACCCTAAGCTAACCCCTCTACCTTGCACGGGCCCTAGTCCAAACTCAAGCGAGACGTCATCTCTTTATGCATCTTGCTTGTTCCAATTGGGGCGACAACACGACCACCTAGCAACCCACTCCAGACGCTTATGGCTACGCGTATCACCCACCCCCCGAAGGTCTTTACATTTTTATGGACGGATCCGCCGTATTAGGAACCCACAAAAATGCCCTCTAAAACCCGAGTACAGATACTGTCCACTGGGCTTCGACTGTCTTTACTATTCTTATAGCTACAACAGTGTGTTGGGGGGGTACTGTGGGTTTCCCATTTACCATTCTTATAGCTACAACTGTGTGTTGGGGGTTACTGCGATTACCATTGTTATAGCTACAACGATGTGCTGGGGTCTTTACATTTTTATGGACGGATCTTGGGCGGATCCGAATCTGTACCCGATCTGAGGATCCACGGATCCAGCCCTCGGGCCTGATGGATCCGGTAACATAAATAAAAAATGACCTACATGCATAATCTAATATGCCTAATATGCAAAGTGTTCGTTGCGTGATATTAAAATTCATTTAAAATGCGAAAAACAAGAGATTTTAATCAATAACCAGTGCCTTCTATGGAGTCGAAGAAAAGGAATAGATAGAAAGTGAATTAGGCAGAAGATAATATGAGGCCTATTCACTCAAGCCCTGTCAAGAACAAAATCAATAACACATGAAAGTCTAAGAAAATAGAAGTTCCACAGTTGAAAAACCTGTAGTAGTCGCTAATGAAATCTTGTGTCTTTATTATCAAAAGTTGTAGGAAGAAAAAAGTTCTGACAAGTTTGGACAGCAACACTCCAAGGTACAAATCAACTCTACTGAATGAAATAGTACTAGTCATGACCCAGAAAAACCAATCACCACCATAGATACTTCACGCTAGCTATTAATCTCAAACTCTATGGGAAGAAGAAGCAAAGGAAGAAGAGAAAGCACTGGAAAAGAAGCTCAAGATCTCACAATAAGAAAAGAGTAAGGGAGAGAAAAGATAAGAAACATCTCCTCTAAAGATAGCCAACCTCTCCTCCAATAATAGTTGCCTGCAAAAATAACTCAAACATCCTCCACCAAAGATGGGTCAAACCTCCTTGATACCACAGATTTCCAAGATAAGATGCATGGATGGGATAAAGGAATGGCTAAAAATATCCCTAGGTAGGTCAAATTTGTCAAAGAAAAGTAAAATTCCAAAAATAATCCATGTAAGTCCCTCAAAATTAGGCCACAAAACAAGCCTCTAACAATAGGAAACTCAAAAATAGCAAGGCATCTCTAACTAAGGCGGCGCATGGGTTTTAGGGATAAGGTGAATTCCAAAGATAGAACCATAACTTAAGATCTCAAAATAGCAAAGTAGATAAGTTTATTTTAGAAGAGGATAAGGCACAAAAATAGCAAAGTGGATAAGGCATTAAAATAGCAGAATGGATAAGATTAATTTTAGAAGAGTAAGGCACTAAAATAGCAACCTTATCTCTAAGCTAGGCACCTTATCTCATCTTATCCTATGTTATCTCAAATCCAAGAATAGCAAGGCGTGTGGATTAGGTTACTCTACCCTCAAGTCAATGGTCAACCGGAGGTCAAACAAGGGATCATCAAGGAGATCGCACCCATCAAGGTCATATGCAAGCCCTCTAGGGTTTAACACCATCTAAAAATAGCTAACATCTCCATGTGGGCCCACTAAGCTAAATATAAACCATGCCAAAATGCAACCACGATCTCCTATGCATTTTCTCCCAACCTATGGTTTCACATCGATGCATGCAAGACACCAAATGAGATTTGGACCACCTTGGCTAGTCTCTTTGGAAAGCAGGATGAAATGAGGGGCCATTTGCTCGAAGTGGAAATAAACTCCTTGGATCCGAAGAACTTTGACAATCTCCAAGATTTCTTCATGAAATTTAAATCTCTCCTCCGTGAATTGAAAGATTGTGGTATCGACAAATCCAAACAGGAAAAACAACTAGTTCTTGCTATCATGGAAAAACTTGGACCGGAATTTAGAGTATTTGTCCCCACATTTTATTCTACCAGATTCACCACAGGAGCAATCTGGACCATGCCTTCATTGTCATAGTTTATTGAGGCTTTGACACGGGAGCAGGATAAGCTCATTCAAATGGGCATAATCAAGGGCCCAAAGGCAAATGCACTTGTTGTGCATGATGGCAGCAGCTCTCAAAATCCTAAATCCAAAAGGAAAGGCAAATAAAAGGCACATGGAGATCCAAAGAAGGAAGGGTACTCCAGAGTCCAAACCCTTCAATGATTCCTCTAGTTCCAAAAAGGTGGAAAAAGCAAGCAAGTGATGAACTGTGGTTACTGCAATTGCAGAAACTATCCAGAATCTGCATGCATGAAGAAGCAGATTGATCACATGGCACAGATTCTTCAGAATAACAACCTCAGGGATCACATTCCTGAAGTTGCCAAGAAAAAGTTAGAAGATCAAGCCCCTGAGAAAGGTAATTCTCATGCACTAGTAGCTATTCATTCTTAACCTGACGCATGGATTGTAGATTCAGGCGCTTCCCACCACATGGCAAACACAAAGGATATTCTATCTTATGTAACTGCATGCATGGGGCCTCCTATCCTCATAAAGGATGACTCTCTAATCGAGGTCACTTAACTGTGCCAACTACATCCATAACAGATCCCCTCATAGATCTGTCAAGGATCAGACTCCTTTGGACGCTTGGAGTGGCAACAAACTGGAAGTCACCCACTTTCGTATCTTTGGATCACGAGCACAGGCCCGCATTCCCTCTGAGAAGAGGAAAGCACTATATCCACAAAGTACTGCATGTATTTTTGTTGGCTACCCAAACGGTGTGAAAGGATACAGACTTATTGATACCTCTATAGACCAGCTCATCATTGAGCGCGGTGTTCAATTTGAGGAAAGTCTCTCACATGCTCCACGGGAGCCACATGCAGATACTCTTGTCCTTCCAGCAGTTCGAGATGATGAATCTACACATTCAGAATCCACTTCAAATCTAAGTTCGATACAGAGTCGGAGGATTCGGAGCATTCAGATGCAGATTCAGTACATGCAGATGAGGAACCAGAGCACATGCCCAAGTGGGCACAATCCACACTTCAAGATGCAGGAGATCTTGTTGGGGATCCAACGGATCCAAGGAGAACCAGATCTTAGTATGAGGATCCTCCTCATGTACTCCCACGATGCCTCCACATTGTTACATGGTTCAGTCTTCAAACCCGCAGACCTACAAAGAGGCTGCAGGGAACCCCTTTTGGGAAGCTTCCATGCAGGAGGAGTACAACTCTCTCCTCGAGAACCAGACTTGGGATCTGGTTCCACTTCCTTCAGATAGGAAGCTTGTCAAATGCAGATGGGTTTACGGGACCAAAAAGGTAGTGGACGAACAAGTGAGTGTTGATACTGAGAGGGGGGGGGTGAATCAATATCAAGTATAATTTATCACTTTTTACTACTTTCCAATCAAATAATATACACAATGAAGAGCAAAAGAAGAGATACACAATGCACAATAGATATAAGTTGAAATCCATTAAATGTTTTTCCTATATAATAAAAGATTTCATTCAAAGGAAGCTACAACTTCCAAGTTCTCCAGCTCCAACTGGAAGGAGGCTCCAACCCCCTAATTTACAGGTTCCAACCTTAGGGAAGCTACAACTCCCTAGATTCTCCAGATCCAACTGGAAGAAGGCTCCAACCCCCTTTTCCTTGCCCCTCCCTTCCTCCCTTGAATATAAATGATAGAATCAACATGTTGTTGTTACTGTTACTGATACATCATCACCATCAAATTGGGTCCACTTAGAAACTAGGTCCACTTAGAGAACCTAGGTCCACATGGGTCAACACATAAACCCCAACAACCACATAGAACCTTGTGCAAAGAATCAACCTTCCATACTATAGCGAACCCATAGCAATGATCAAAAACATCACCATAAGACTAAGAAATATCCTTCATAAGAGCTCTTTAACCTCCCTGTTCCTTCACCACCAAACTTGTGCTAAGAGATCACAAACTTAGATACTTAAAAAATGCAAAAAATGCATCTTGTATTTATAGTAGTTCTATCCCTATTTTTATTTTCTAGGCCGACCTAGCTGAACTGTCCTCAATTTTCTAGCTGGGTTGTCATACGGAAAAATTCATATCTCCTCATTCCTAGGGAGTTAGAGGAACTTCCATATACCGTTGGAAAGGTCTCAGAATAAGCTTTCCAACCATGTAACTTGTGCTTCCATTTGATCTATTTATGTAGGGTAAAATTTCCCTCAAAGATAGGGTATCCAAATTGACCACAAATAATGCTTTCAACAATCTTCATCTTGCAATCTTGATCTTGGACATATGTAGGCTTCTTCACTTGACTGCTTCTTCTAGGGTTAACATCAATGACAACCAATTTCCAATAGTGAGCAGACACAAGGCAAGACTGGTTGCCAAGGGATTTTAACAGATACACAGGATCGATTATAATGAGACTTTTTCTCCAGTAGCAAAGTTGGATTTTATCAGCTTAGCCCTTGCCATTGGAGCAGCCAGGGGGTGGCAAGTACATCAAATGGACGTGAAGAATGCTTTTCTTCACGGGGATCTCTCAAAGGAGATTTATATGGAGTTGCCACCTAGATTCATACAAAATTTATCTTTAGTGTGCCGACTCAAAAAGTCGCTATATGGCCTCAAGCATGCTCCTAGAGAATGGTACGCAAATATGGACTCCTTGCTCTCCAATAATTTTGTCAGATGCAAATCCGATCCAAATGTCTACATGTTCAGGACCACTGACTCACTTTTGATCCTAGTTCTATATGTGGACGATCTTTTGATCACCGACAGCTTGGTTTCGGCGATTGACTTGGTCAAGGGCATTCTTCATGACAGGTTTTCGATGACGGACATGGGTCCACTCCATTTCTTTCTTGGTCTCGAGATCAACCAGTATGCTTCAGGCATAAAGCTATCTCAGGCTAAGTATGCCCGGGATCTCTTGGAGAGATTCCACATGACAAACTGCAAGTCTGCACCTACACCTTTCTTATCTGGGGTTAGACTTGAGGATGGT
>SNQJ01S0009124.1:67138-79209 GCA_010110895.2 Picea sitchensis | reverse complement strand
TTAGCCTCTTCCACCACTAGGCACCAAAGTCTGCCCTATACTTGGCCCTTACACCTGCACTTCACCTTCTAAATCAGCAGATCGACCTCACTTGGCTTCAACACTAACAGATCGGCCCTTTTCTTCTGTTCAGTCACGGCCTCGAGAAACTGCAGCTCCCTAAGGCTCGGCCCCTTTTCTCCTTTACAGTGTCTACTTGGCACCTGCAATATTCAAGAGAGAAACCCTCTCTTTTCCTCTTTTGATCTGCATCAAAACCCTCTAGGTATCACTAACAACTCAATGAGTCAAATCTAAATTGAATCTCCCTCAAGTCACCTCTCCTTTTAGATCTCCAACCTAGGAATTAAGGGCTGAGATTAAATCTCAAGTCCTCCTCATCAATGGTCACGATCTAATCAAGAGTTCACTAGATCTTATCTAGACTCTTCTAGAAAGGAAAGTAACTAAAGTGATTAATAAGTGAAATTTCCTAAGTTAGACTTGGGAAATATTTAATTTTCACTTAACCACTTTAATTRGTCACATTTCACTTAATAAAATTTACATGGCTAGGAGATTAATACCATCTGAGCTACAAACTTAACATAATATATATACACAACTCAAAAGGTAGGATGCTTTCCCCAAGAAGGTTTATGAGCCTACGTGTACAAGGTTAGCCTTGGCCAAACCTAAAAATATAGTAATGATTACAATATAAGGTTGATCGTGACTGAAAGTGAAGCTTACACCATTTTCAACACTGAACAGATAAAGATGTGGACCAAACCAGAGGGTTCACAACTTCACACTCATGTGCTGTGACTCTATGACAATTGTTTGATTTGAAATAACTACAACTTCTAGGAGAATGACATTGTTTTGGCAATCTATCATAAATGGAGATGCAATGGATGTCATTGTGGTAACATAATATCAACTCGACGAATTGATCCCCTCACTAGAATGGAAAGAAATCAAGAATGAGATAGGGTCGAGAAACAACCCCCACCATTCTTATTGGGATGAAAATATTGTTAGTGAAGAAGAAACAAAATCCCATAAAGTATATCAATTCTCTCAATACAATTGATTAAAAATGATGTTGACATGGAGTGTGAATGATTAGAGATAATGTCATTCTCCTTAGGCCATTTCAGAAGCTTCCACAAGCCTTGGTCAACTTTGGCTACAATCTACCTGAGTCAACAAGTGACCCTATACATTGAAGAAATGCAAGCTTGGTTTTCAGGTTACCCATTCATAAACTCTTCTTGCAGCACCCACATACTTCATTTGTATTGCTCACAATCTCACATTGTAACTCCCACAAGCTCCCATTGGGGGTCTTCCCAGTAACCGCAACCATAGACTTGTGTTGCAATACCCACAATCTCACATTGTTGAACCCACGAGCTTTGATCATGGGTCCTTCCAAACAATGTGACTGCAAATCCACTACAATAGCAAACCAACTTTATGGGTCAGAATCACACAACCACAACCTTATTCATAAGCTAGTTACAACAAGGGAAAGACATTTGCACCATCATAATTCAAGTTCCAATATGGTATCAAGCCCATGAAAGATGAAGTCACATGTAACACAGCACCCCTTAACATCTATATGATGTTTTGCTTGAATGATCATACATAAATGACTGAAATTGTGTTTGCAAATCCTATCTCCAGTTTTGGATTCTAAAAAGTTGGTAATATTAAGTACAACATTCCAAAATTCCTTTCAAAGATAAGCCTCATAGTCATATCCACAAACAATGTCGAAAACTCATTTCGCACTCACAAAATTTTGTCCTTGTGATTTGCCTAGAATCAAGAGAAAGAGGATTGTTGGCACTTCTTAGAACCCATTTGTCAACACACCTTCCCAATAGAATTCGGTCAATGCACTCCTACAGGGATTTGGCTACACCTTGGCATCTTGACATACTACTCCATCCACTACAATATTGAATTGTACCTAGGTATCCCTTGCCCAACAATTTTCTCTAATGACAATCGATATCGGATAATGATCAAATTAGATGGTAGATTCAAGCCCCGATTGACAAATGTTTCATCCATCCCAGTTCATCCTCTTGCAATAGCTTCGCTTTATTCACTCCCAAGAAAATCCACTCTTAGAAACTTTGAATTAACTATTGATCCCTCAAAATGATCATTGTGTAGAACCACTATCCTTGTCCCAGAACTGATGATCTCTAAGATTAACTCCATGGAGCTAAGTATTTACAAAGATCAATCTTAGATCAAGATACATCAAGTAGCCATTCAGCCCAAGGATGAATGGAAGACATCTTTTAAAACCAAATAAGGGTTGTACAAATGGCTCGTCATGCTTTTTAGCTTCATCAATGCTCCTATTTTCACGTGTACAGTGAAAGATACCCTTAGATTGTGCAGAGGACAAGTTAGTGGTAGCAGTATTACTTGGATGATATCATTGTTTATGTCACTCCAGAAGACCACTTGAACCATTCAAACAAGCCTTGCAAACTCTGCAACAACATGAGCTCTAAGCATACCTTAGCAAGTGTTTGTTTTCCATGAAGTACAATCAATACCCAAGGTACATCATTTATGATACTGACATGCATGACAATCCTAGGAAGATACAAGTCATTCGAGATTAGCCTTCTCCCCAAGACCTTATAGAGCTCTATAGCATCCTTGATCATGTAACTCCTTAAGGAGATTCATACTCAATTTATCCCACATATTGCTTGGCCACTTAATCAGACACTTAAGAGAAACAACAATAAGCTCGTTTTCTTCTAGTCTAACCAACAGCAGAAGGCATTTGAGGAGTTGAAGAAATGTCTTTGCTCAGCACTAATCCTTGTCATTCTAAACCTCAATCAACCATTCAATATTGAAACTAATTCATATGATTATGCAATGTGAGTTGCCCTTATGTAAAACGACCACCCCATTGCCTTTCATTTTTGAAACCTTACACTCAAGTTGCTACACCTACAACACTAATGGTTGTAACCATGGTAATAATAGGCTTAACTAACCATTACTATAAATGTTTTTTTTAATCTAAATATCCCTCAAATTTTGCCCTGATGCATTTTTCTTTAAAGGAAAATGCAAATCATGGCCATAAGACTTAACCAAAACAATAATAGCGTGCAAGAAATTGGAATAACTCTTACATTATTCAAATATATAACTCATGGGTTGCCCTCATTTACAATAGCGCTAATAACCCATTCAACCACTAAAAATAATTTCTCAAAACAATGTTCTTTGTGACACATGGAATAAAAAAGAAATTAGGAGCAAGCTCTTTTGGACTTTGGACCCTCAAAGATTCTTCCTTGGCATGGATATAATAATATTGAGCAGGACCAGCCACATTATACACCTTAATATTTTCATTTCCATGCAGAATGGTAAGATATTATTTATGCATATATATTTCTCCAAGTTTTATTGACCATCATGACTAACCTAGTATGTTTGTGAAATTTTGACATGGCACAAATACGCAAGTTCAATTCTAAGGAGGGAATCCTCAAGACACTTTATTAGTGCTCATTTGCACCAAAGAATTTCCAGTCTGAAGCACTGGGTGGGGGTTGCAATGACAAAATTCTTACTTCTCAGATATCCCATGTTTATACATTGCCGAATGCTCAACTTACATTAGTTTATGGCTTTGAAAATGATCCCTTGATGCTAAGATTTGAATCCATGTCAGATAGAGATGTGTAAAGTACAACCATAGATCCATCTTAACTTCAGAGTTGTTAAGCACCGAGAGGGAAAAAAAAAACTCGAGGTACAGACCTCGATGTTTTTTTAACCCTCAACGCATAATGAATCCAAGGTTAAGATGGAACTGAAATAATTGTTGTTGTTCAAATGTGGTTGGAAAGATAAATAAATAGTTAGCTATTCTTTTAAGTTATAGTAATTAATAGAAATAAGACTTCAACTATTTTCCACATTTTTTAGCATTACATGTGAGCATGCACACATACACTAAGTGTTGAAGATCTCTTCCCACCCAGGTTGTAGATAACCTCACTTCTCTTGACAAAATAATGAGGTTTGTGTGAGATCCTCATGGATGTAAACTATGTAAGCACGTGGCATGATAATGCCCTTGTGTACATATCATAATTAGAATAAGGAGTTGGTAAAATGCCCTTGTGTACATATCATAATTAGAATAAGGTGTTGGTAAAATACCCTTGAATTAAGGTAATGGCCTCTAAAGCTTCTTCATCTATAGCACCTATAATGGATCAATGCATCTGTGAAAGAAGCTTCGTTTGCAAGGCTTCAGTTTAAAATGCTTGAAAATGGATTCAATTTGAGAAGCATATTTGTTTGTTTTATTTATCCTCCCCTCTTGTTTTTCATTTAAATAAAATGTTTCCTTTAACTATTAATATGAACAAATATGTACAAGGTGTTTTATACAAATAAAAATTGGGTTCCTTAAAGTAACTGCCACAAGAAAATAGTCCAAAAACCACCCATCAGCTAGAGCACTAGAAATCTAAAATCAAAAGATGCAATAAGGCTTAATCATCAAAAAGGAAACAACCAAAAGGGAAGTAGCAACCATCAGAAAAAAATATAAAACAGAAAGGCCAGCTGGCCTAGCCAAACCGAGCAAGATGTCATGCTGCAATCGGGATCATGCACGCACCTGATGACAGGTCATCTCTGTCTTTGGTGATGGCCCCCATCCCTCAACGGCTGGCTCTGAGGTCAATAATAATAGGATCCTCTCATCAAAAAGGAAATAACCAGCACGGAAGTATCCGCTGTCACAAAGAACATAAAATAGAGAGTCTAGTAGACCTAGCTGAATGAAGCAAGCTGTCATGTTACAGTCAGGATCATGCATGCACCCAGTGATGGGTCATCTCTGCCTTTGCGGGGGTGGCCCCCATCACTCAACAGTTAGCTCTGGGTAACTGATAATAGGATTATATCCATCATTGCCTTGCTCCGGTTCGAAAGGATTCTCACCATTAGAAAAGGGGGCCAGCCAGAGTTGGGAACTTGTCATTCTGAGGGTTAGGTGCCAACTGTGGTACCTCTCTCGGTGCTCCCAGACAGTGCTTCCCGCACAATGACACGGGCAATCAGGAATGTGAGATTCACAGACCAAGTAGGGGTGTTAGCAGGGAGGTCCCTGCTCATAGTGCATCACACCCACCCAAATAGTCAATCAGTTGGCTTTTTGTTTTAGGCTTTTATTCTTATGGTTTGCATTAAAAGTGGTTCTCTTATTCTTTATGCACATTATAACTGTGAATTTATTTGTTATGTATGGCTATTAAGTGTCTTGAATATGTATCTTCCTTTACAAATTCCTTTTGGTGACATTTACAAGTTTTATGACCTGAAATTCCAACAGAAAGCCTTTAACTCTGAATCCTAGACTTAACCTTAAATATGTCCTCAAAACCCTGGCAATAGCCCTAAATGTCTCACATCAGACCCTAGAATTGACATAGGGTAAAGTGACATGTGGATGATCCAAAGTCCATCACAAAACTAAAGCATGAAAATCATGTGCTATTAAATAACTAAAAGCTAGTACGGAATAAACTTCCGCATTGTGCATATTGTTTTTCAGATTTCTAGTATTGCTTGTATGGCCTCAAGAGAGGTGCCACAGAGGGAGAATCCATAGGTGAGCAATATGGACTTAGGAAATACCCAAGTCGGTTGTCTTATTCATTCCTGAAACCCAACATTAGTCTGGTGATATTGTTCCATGGTTGCAGTGACTTCTTTATAAGGCCTTATGGAAAAAGTGTCCCTCTACTTAAAGGGTGGTTTCCTAGCATTATATGAGGTATTCCTATTAATGACTAAACTTGGATGGAGATAAGTCTAACTCAGTTAATTCTAGATGCTCTTCATTATATTGCATTCTAGTTATGAATTTGGTTGTCACCCACATACATAAGCCCAATAGCATCCCCAAGGCCTATAAAGGGTGTCATGGATTTTAGTTTAGTAGTCCTCTATCTATATACCTGTGTTATATTTACTAATGCTTTAGTAGGTGTTTGTTAAGTTGTGATCTATAAGTGCCTAGTTGTAGACTATTACAAATTTACAATCGCTCCCAAAGGTAGTAATTCAAGATCAGAATGTGCATCACTTCTTTTGCTATGGACAAGCATTCAACATATTTGGTAGTAGTTGTGGGGTCATAAAAACAGCATTTATAGTTGCACTATATGTATCATTAGATACCACGAGCAACTGTTACACTTTCCAATGTAAACTGACATCAATTGTTCACCATGTCAAAATAATGCCCTACCAACTGAGTAAATGTTGACTCCCAACCACTCAACTCTATATCTCAACAAAATTGAAACATCACTGCCAAAGTTACTAAATGTAACAAATTGTGTCAGAAATCCTTTATGAAGAACGCTGTTGAGTTGACAACTCAAAATTCTACACAAGCCGGTATCAATTATGGATTTGTTGAATTATGACTAGATTGAACCACATAAGAAAGAAAATGGCTTACCAAACTAAGATGGCAATGGCACGGATACTTCTAATTTCCAAAGCCTCGAAACTCAACACTCTTATGTACAAACCAGTTCCTAGTAATTATTCTTGGAGATGATAATTTGAATTACCAGCCAGGTTAAATTCCAAGAGGATAAATGTTACAGGCCATGCAAGATAAGTCAAAATAATGTTGGGGGGTAAATTCTAGAAAAGTCAGTAAGGAGTCCAAATAATATGATATTACAGATGAATAATGTAGCATAGAGTCCAAAGTCTGAAATAAACAGACTAATATATAATTGTAAATGTTACAATAGGTTGATGTATATTCATATCATTTCCATGCCTCTTCATTGAGTAATCATGTCTTTATATTAATAATGTAACTCTTATTATTATTTACTTACTTATTAATTAACAGGTGAGATTGATTAAGAGAATCGAGCTGATTATGAACACATGCCCATGAGCAACTGAACCATGTCGATTGGCCTATATAGTATAGGTATCTTTACCATGCCTAAATCATTGACAAGCCATAACTATGGCACTGCCCCCCTAAGATTGTTTCATTATTTTTCTTGTAATAATTAACGCTACCATGAGTATGTCTTGGAGGTTCAACCAGGTAGTAGGAGCAGTTGATCATAGCATACATGTCATAAACTATAGGTCTAACAAACTTCTGAAGCTTGCAACAATAAAAATGTTCTGTGATAATTGATTCAAAGAACCATCCTCTCAGAGAAGAACGAATGAAGCTATTTAACTCGGAAAATTCAAATGCCCCTTCGACACATGACCGTTCTCTCAGAAAACAAATATTACCAAAACTGAGGCATACTGAAAGTGCTCAATCCTCAGACAAACATGATGGAGCTCCGTCTAAAAAGCTCATACTAATAAGCCACACACTCTTGGAAAAATCCAATCTGAGAGAAGACCATACTTGTTTAGTCCAGATATGTTCAAATGCATCATTACAAGTTCACATGGATTTCTGTCCAAATATGAACAGTCTCAAAGTTTATGAACTCCCTACAAGTGCTCTCATGGCTGTCAAAGTAGGCATTCTTGGCTGCATCAGCATAAAACACACTAGGTTACAGAGAAGGCACCAAACGACATTTAGTTTGCCACATAAAGCTTTGATGCTTCAGCTGCATAAGCATGCTCTTTCAATTTTAAAAAGATAGTTCTGGAGCGAAAAGAACACCATCAACTATCAAAAGAAAAATACCAGAAAAGAGTGGAAGAGCAGAGAAGAAATAGAAACTTTGGCCCTTTTATTCTTTCAATTCCTTCCACCTCTATTATCTATGGTGGATGGATAAGCTCCAAGAGAGAAAGATAGACAGAGAGAGAACCTGCATCTTCTTTATGTCTTCCTTACTTTTCCCAGATTCCAGTAATCTGCTGCAATTTGTGGATACATACTCTACTCCAGTAGCAAGTGCCAATAAAACCTGCAAATGCCACAATAGAATCATCCTGATCTTGAAAAGTAATTAATGTCTAGACATAACTATAGATACTTGCTAACTTGAAGAATATTATTTTCTACGTAAAATTTTGCAAAAGATGCTTCATCTGTCTACCATACCTGAGAAATAGAATAAATGCCAACCAAATTAATTCGCACACCTTGCTTCGCTAGATTTTCTGCTGCCTCCACACCTTTCGTTGTGGCAGGGACTTTAACCTATAAAGTGAGTAAAATCCAGACATTGCTGAATTAGAAGCGGAAAAATATAGGTACAATACTTTTGCAAGAACACCCTGGTTCTGTTCTATTGTTGATTTATTTGCTGAAACACATTTCTGTGTGCATTCTCACCAGATCCTATGAATGGAACTTGCTAGATGGCCATGTAATTTTTAATGCCCTCTATAGGACTAATCTTTGGAAGCAAAAAATTGTTATAATGAATCTCATCCTAATTACAATATATAAAACTGTACAAAAAGACCATACTTACCACTACGGAGCTACTTATCTGAGCTAAATCCATCCCACACTTAGATAATTGTCAACTGTTTTACCCCATGCCTGCATCTGCACCTCTTTGGCTCCCTGAGCGTCATAAGATATTTTATCAAGTATAGAATTAGAAATCGTCCTTATATATTAGCTATACATCTTAGGGCAATTATTTTGCCTTTAGAAAGCCATTAGATGTTTGCATTTGGTGACCTTAGAAATATACATTCATGGATCCAATTGAAGTAGCAAAAGTGGGATTTATATGAACAATTCAAACATTCAGAAGAAAACATTGCCATCAAGAGTTAAACTTTGGTTGACCAGTGTATACGGCTAATCTAAGTAGTAAGCATTGGATTAAATGGTCTAGGACAAACTGATAGAACAAACTGAAAGAAAAATAAAGAACACTAGTGTTTGAAATTTTTCATAAGCAGGGGTGTCTTATTGCTAACCAAAAATAAAACTATAGAAAGATAACCAAGAATATAACCTTTCTTCCCAATAGTGATGTTATTCTTGTTAATTTAATGATGTTAATCTAAATGCTGAACCACAGAAATGTTTTATGGTCAGCTAGGGAGTCCCAGAAAGTTGGAAACCACCCAGCATGTGGAATTGTCTCTGGATGCATTTCCAGGAAAGACTGGAAAAAATGCAAGAAAACCAACAAATACTGGAAAAGCCTTTTCCTTTTAAAGAAAAAGAGAGAAAATGACATAACCAGCAAATAAGAGAACAATAGATCAGAAATTAAACAGTGAGCCTGAAAGTAACAAAATCAGAACTCCATAGATTGTAATAACTTTCTCCAATGGTAAATGACACAAAAGAGTACTTTCCAAACAACAAGTGGTCACTAATCTCAGGCCTGAAATTCGCCAAAAACAGTAAGGATACTGCACTTGGCCCAAAGAAGTCTCTCAAGACTGGTTGTAATAAAATAATCCAAAAACCATGCCCTCTCTTTGAGTTTTAAGAGCTTAGAGTATTTGAATGTCCTACCAAACAAGGTTTGACAGACTGTCCTACCAACCAAGATCTGATAGATTCTACTAACAACCAAGATCTGACAAAGAACTCTACCAACCAAGATCTAACACATTCTCCTACGAAATAGCAATAGATTGGGGACTGGATACGAAAACAATGATTGTGCTGTTAAAAGGGATCATTACAAAATACAGTAGTTAATGGTTTGGTATTGAGAGTTACATAACATACTCCTCTCTCCTACTGTGTAATGAGACATTGCATCATCTAATGAATGTACAGATCCACTCTTTCTCATTATTATGTGTATTGCTGTCCACACTTGCATGTGTAAATCTCACATGATATCAAAGCCACGGTGAGGAGAAGCCGAAGAAGTGGGTGAAGGAGCCAACAGAGAAGGTGCCGAGGGAATGCTCACACAACATTGGACAGAAGATAAAAAGGTCAAGTTGAATCTAAGTTAAGAAAAAATATATAGAGAGAACTGCCCATGACGCAAATCGCCAAGAAGCCGCCCCCACGAGAAAGAACTGGGAGATCATGCTGTGTGCACTGTGCAGAGGCCGCCTGTGTGAGAGAGAATAGGAAGATAGCGCTGTGTAGGCAGAAGCAAAAAATTAAGGGAGCATATGCCCATAATGAGCTGCCATGCAAAGAACAAGAATAGGGTCAGGGTCAGAGATTGATAAGAAGCCGAATTGTGTGAGCTGTTGTAACAGAAAGGAAAGACACGAATTGTGTAAACCACGTTTTGCACATCAGAGCCCGTGGACGAGCCATCACAGTGGATAGTCGCCGAATGGAACGAGCCGCCCGAAGGGATTCCACCCAAAGGTAGAGCCAGTTTGTAGCCACCATCACAGAAAAGAGTTTCAATCAAGTAGGAGGAGCTGCCATAGAAAAGAATAAACCATCAGGTGATTGGTATGGGCACGAAGAAGCTGCCAGGAGATTGGGATGACACTGCAGGGACAGCATCATAAAGGTTAGCAGTAAGCAAAGTCGACAAAGTAAAAAGAAAAATATATAAAATGAAATTGCTAGAGCCACTGTTGTGGTCGAGGGATTTGCGGAATTGAGCAGTCAAATTGCAAAAAGGAGCCGGAAATGCTGTTAAAGGTTATTGATGCCCATGGGTTACATTGAAGAGAAAACATCCAATGAAATGACAAAATCCGTGAGGTATTAACAGAGCGGTATACCTGTTGTGGGAATTACAAAGAGTTCTTACTGAGAGGTATAGGTATGGTACCTATAATTTCAAAATAAAATAAATTTAAATATTGAAAGAAAAAATTGTTTGAATGTCTGAGTTCTGAGTTAGCAGTTCAAGAACAGATCTTTTGTTTGAATTTCTGAGTTCTGAGTTAGCATTTCCAAAACAAAGTTTATTTTCCATGAATAGAAAGATTTTCTTCATAATATAAATCTTTAATTTGTTGATTGATGAGATAGCCAAAAAGTTGTTTTGCAAAGTCTGGTTTAGAGTATGTTGTTTTTGAAATTGGAGCAGTGGTAGGGACTGTAAATTGCTGAGTTGTAACCTTGAATTTGGATCTGTTTGGTGTAATTAAAACCTTTAAAAAAATGGTGAGTTAGCTCATATAATGTTGGGTGAAAATGAAAAGTTTAATGGTCATAATTTTAAATCATGTTAACATAAGATGTTTGCCATATTTGAATACAGAAGTTTGGGCAAACTTGTATTGGGAAAAGAAATCTGGAGTGAAACCGGCATAGATGCCCAAGAAAAATACGATGCGAAGAATTGGGAGGATCTGATGCTGCTCAAGCTCTCGGTAACAAATCAGATGCTTCCCAAAGTTCAAGATGGTAATAATGCATTTGTCAAGTGGGGAAACCTATGAAAGATGCATGAAATCTCATACAAAGGTAGAGCGTTTTTCCCTACAAATTTGTTATTCTCAATTAAAAAGGAGGAAATCGAATCCTTGCAAGTTTATTTGCTAAAAATCAAGGATATTGGAGATCAATTAAAATCAATTGACAGGACAATGGAAGAAGAAGGTATGGTTCTTATAACTTTGAAACGTTTGCCTTCTTCCTAAGCAAATTTTATTGAAACCTTGAACATTACTAGAAACGATAAAGATCTGAAATTTGAGCAGTTAAGCGCTAAGCTCTTGCAGTGTTGAAAATAGTGCAGCTGCAAGAGCCATTCTCCGGAGAATAGCTAAGACCCTAGCTGAGATCTAGGGCCCCCAGTACACTCCTGGAGTTTCTTGGTTTGGGACTAAGCAGTTAAGCCATGGAAAAAGACCCTAGTGAGGGCCCCCAGTATATTGTTGGGGTTCTTGGTCAAGGACCAAGCAGTAAGTCCCTAGATGTGTTCTAGGGCCCCTGGATGTGTTCCAGGGAATCCTTGCTCGGTGCTTGGATTGATCCTTGGATGTGTTCCTTGGTGGTTTATGATATAAGTCCCTAGATGGGTTCTAGGGCCCCTGGATGTGTTCCAGGGAATCCTTGCTTGGTGATTGGATTGATCCTTGGATGTGTTCCTTGGTGGTTGATAATGTAAGTCCCTAGATGTGTTCAAGGGCCCTTGCTTAACGCTTGT
>SNQJ01S0009124.1:45242-67128 GCA_010110895.2 Picea sitchensis | reverse complement strand
GTGAAAAGAGCTCATTAGTGGCAAACTCTTGAGCCTGCGTAGATCCAAATTTAAGGGATTGTTTTTGTAGATCAGCAGTTTACAGTATGACTCCATCATTAGACTCTAGAACTCGACATGTTCTAAGGCTGAGACAGCCACAGGTCCAAGACAAATCTGAGAGTATTGAACAACAGGTCCGGGCTGATTATAGGTGCTGGTACAGCCTCATTTACAGACATTACCAGCAGCATTTCCCAGCCCTGTTTTGGGCAATCCAATTTCAGATCTAGATAAATTCTTGAGGCAGCTTGAGGATGACATTCTACAGGAATAAAGAGACCTAATTTTTCTAGAAACTATCTCCAGCACTAACCACATCCTCTAAAGGTCAAGGAAAATTGCAGACCTATCCTATAAGACTGAGGAAATTCAAAGTACAGATCTAAAGCAAGATCGTTGTAGATCTGAAGCGAAAAAGAGACCAAATTCAGACAGAAAGGAAACCGAGTTTTAAAGGAGGTAATGGTATGTTTGATACATTTTTTTTAGGCATGAATGATAATTTTTTTTAAGTCTGAAGAAATGTTGAAGGCCCCACATTTCATCTGTACCTGAACTTGAATTGATATCTATTCTGTGGAAGAGAAAAATATGTCTAGCCTCCATCTCTTCAACAAAAATACTTAGTCTGAAAAGAACAAGACAGTTTGAAAATTATAGTGGTTGATTGCATGAGAAGTGATTTAAAAGGTGTGTTGAGTGCAATGTTATCAGTTTTCTGAACCTACAGAAAGCATTGATCAAGTGGTTCTTTTGTTGAAAACACCCAATGAAATCCTTCAAGAAGAAAATCAAGTTAAATTAACCTAGAATGATGGTGGGTACCTTACCTAAGCCTTTCTTGTTAAGGATCAGTATTTATGTGTCATCCAAATGAAAGATTTAGAGCTCCTATTGGTTGATTGACAAAAGAAGGTTTTCGATGAAGGCTATAAAGGGCATGTTCCTGGCAAATACCAGAAGCTATGACCGGTGAGTTTTTATTAATCTCGGAATCTTCTGATATTCTAAGACGGGCCGATTGAACAATAGTAATATGATGGCCTTCCTCGTAGCCTGAATTGCACCCAGTCAACCAAAATCAGCAACAGTCATAAGATTTTTAAAGTCTTTACATGCCTTGGATCCATTATCGATGGTTGGGGAGATAGCTAGGCTTATCAAAGATAACTTACCTTATAAACATCTTATTCTGTCTGCAGAAGAGACATTTATCAGTTTTCTTGAAACATAATTTGGATTTATTTTATCAGGGCAGTATAGTCACATTTGGGAGATTCCTGTTACTGTTGATTTAATCCTTATTGGTCAGTTGATCTCTAAGTTGCAAAATAAAGGTTCAGAGGATATTTTGGAGCTTAAGCCTATGGTGTTCTATCATCACATGCTCTTCCACCGGCTTGTTGATATTTTTGGTCTAATGCATGAATCTGTTGAAGAAGAGAATTATTGTCATCTTTGAACGATGTCAGGATTAATCTTGGTGAGTAATATCTTGAAGTGGAAATTTGGAGAAACTCAAAGTCCAGGTGTGTTTCATTTGCATTTAATCACTGAATTTAAAATAAGTATGTGACTACTAAAGACAGCAAGAAGAGTTGTGATTATCTTACTGTCAGAATCTCAATTATATTCTGGTCACATGATCAAGGAAGTTGTGATCTCAGCATATACTTGTTGATATAAGCTAGGTTTGAGAACTCAGCAGTATGAAGGACTATTATCCCCGATATGAGAGTCCAACAAGTACCCTTTTGAGTGTTTTTTAGGCTGGGTTGTTTTCTTGGATAAGGAGTCCAACAAATTATCTTGGTAGTTGGGGTATTTCTCCCTTGTTTTGGGAACCCTACAAATATCCCTTCTTTAATCAAGAGTCCTGAGATTGTAATTGAGTCATTGTCCTTGGCACAGGAGCTCAATAAGGTTATACATGTCATCCGTTGTATGTATCCAGCAGTTTTCCAAAGAAAAGACTTCGTTAGTGGATAGTGAGGTCACATGACAGAAGCATAACCTGGTAAAAGTTTGACTTAGCTTTTCATATTAAACTTGGTACCGGCACCAAGTACATCTTGAAGAAATACGACACCAGATCAGAGTCAAAGGATCTTGTAGGTTCAAAGGTAGCCAGTTTGCACATGCAAGGAGGCAGACATATTATGAGACTCAGAGGGAGCAGTCACAGTATGTGAGTTAGGCCATGACATGCAGCAGACGGCAGTGTTGAAAAATTCAAAGCTAGAAGGAATTGACTATGACGAGATCTTTGCTCCCATTACCATGTATACTTCCATCAGAATCATTATATCTCTTGCTGCAGTTTTTGGTTGGAAACTTCACCAGATGAATGTTAAGACTGCTTTTCTTAACGGTGAAGTTGAGCAAGAGGTTTATATCGAGCAGCCTGGGGGTTTTATGATCCATGGGAAAGAATCACCTCTGCAAGCTAAAGAAAGTCTTGTATGGATTGAAACAAGGTCCAAGAGCTTGGTATGGAAGAATTGACAGTTTTCTTCAGAGTCTTGGGTTCACCAAGAATATAGAAGATCCCAATCTTTATATAAAGATTGTGCAGAATCATCTTGTTGTCTTAGTATTATATGTGAATGATTTGTTCCTTACAGAAGAGGAACATTTGATAGCTCAGACCAAGAGGGAGTTTTCAGCGGAATTTGAAATGGAGGACTTGGTTCTTATGCATTACTTTCTTGGCTTAGAGGTGTGGTAGAAACATGGTGAGATATTTCTCTCACAAAGCAAGTATGAAATTGATGTGCTTCACAGATTTGGCATGTTGAACTGTAAGTCCATGACCACACCTATGATTTCTAACCTAAAGAAGCTACGTGATCAAGCTACAGGTACAAATCGAGAAGACCCCACCATTTATCGTCAGATCATTGGGTCCTTGATGTATCTAGTACATACCAGACTGAACTTAAGTTATGCAGTGAATGCCCTCAGTCGATTCATGTGTGAACCAAAACATATTCTCAGATATGTTCGAGGGACTATAGCCTATGGGCTTAGATACACCTCCAATCGAGGTATAATGCTTCATGGATATACATATTCAGATTGGATGGGTAGTGCAGTGGATCGGAAGAGTACTTTCGGGTATTGTTTCAGTTTGGGTTCAACTATGATCTCCTGGTCCAGCAAGAAACAGGGCTCTATAGCCCAAAGCATTGCAGGGGCAGAATACATTGTTGCAAGTGCTGCCAGTAGAGAAGCAATGTAGCTCAGAAAGCTACTCTCAGATTTGTTCAGTGCTGAGTTGGAACCCACAGTAATCCACTGTGATAACTAGAGTTGTCTAAAGCTCTCCGTGATTCCTGTGTTTTCATGACATAATGAAACACATTGAGATGAGATATCACTATGTTTGGGACATAGTGCAGAAGAACATTCTCAGTATTCAGTATGTTCCAACGGCGGAACAAACCACAGATATTTTGACCAAGCCTCTGTCATTGAAAAAGTATGTGTACTTTCGAGACAAGCTTGGTGTTGCTGAGAATGCCTCTCTTGTTGATAGGGAGTGTTGAAAATAGTGCAGTTGCAAGAGCCATTCTCCGGAGGATAGCTAAGACCCTAGCTGAGATCTAGGGCCCCTAGTACACTCCAAGGGTTTCTTGGTTTGGGACCAAGCAGTTAAGCCATGGAAAAATACCCTAGTGAGGGCCCCCAGTATATGGTTGGGGTTCTTGGTCAAGGACCAAGCAGTAAGTCCCTAGATGTGTTCTAGGGCCCCTGGATGTGTTCTAGGGAATCCTTGCTCGGTGCTTGGATTGATCCTAGGATGTGTTCCTTGGTGGTTTATGATATAAGTCCGTAGATGTGTTCTAGGGCCCCTAGATGTGTTCCAGGGAATCCTTGCTTGGTTCTTGGATTGATCCTTGGATGTGTTCCTTGGTGGTTGATAATGTAAGTCCCTAGATGTGTTCTAGGGCCCCCAGATGTGTTCTGGGGTAACCTGGTCTGGGACCAGGTGGATCTTGGTTGAGTACCAAGATGTGATGATGTGTGATCTTCTTCTTCTCTCCCGGGATGGTCCATGAGACCTAAGAGTAGCTATGAAGATAGACATGACCACATTATTGATGTTTCCTCTTATGCAGTGATGATAAAAGTTTATAAGCCATCATGAGACTTATGTGGACAGTTTGCCATTGATGAAGACCCCTTTGACTTTGTCATGTAGCCTCATCTTGCTTGAACCTCGTTGCCCTTCTTGTTTGATGTGGTGTTGGTCTTCTTTAATCACTTTGACTTACTTGACTTTTAATTAAAAATATTAATTAATTATTAATTATCTTTTATTTATTTTATTTTTATTAGGGTTTGACTTAATCCTAAAGATAGGGTTAAATTAGAAAACCCTGACCTACACACCTATGCTATAAATGAAATCCTACCCCTCTCTCATTCTTACACACACACTCTTCTCTTTCTTCTTTGTCTGATTTTTGCTGCGGCTACCTGAGTTTGTTTTTTCTTGGTTTTGGTACGGCTCCCCTAGAGGACTTTCTCATTCAGTTTTGAGGTATTGTTTGGACACTTGTTCTTCTCTTGGTTGGGAGCTTTAATCCGGTATTATTTTCTAGTTTGGAGTTGCTACGGACCTCCCCTTGGCTGCCTATGCATACTATGGATCTCCCCTTGGCTGCCTATGCATGCTACAGACCTTCCCTTGGTTGACTACATATGCAGCGGACTGTCCCTTGACTGTCTTGAGGAGCCACGGACCTCCTTCTTGTTGTTGTGGGTGCTGCGGCCCTTTGCCCCCCACCGTGTGCTGCTGCTGTGGGTGCTGTGGCCCCTTTTGCCCCCACCTTGTGCTGCTGCTGTGTGTTGTAAGGGTGCAGTGGCCTCTATTACTCTTACTCTTGCTGCTGCTGTGTGTGTTGAGGGTGCCACTGCCTCCTAGGCAGCCTTTGGCTCCTCCTCCTTGATTGCTAGTGCTTTCTGTACTGTCCCTGTTTGTTGGTGCCTTCCTAATTTACCTTGAAGGGTTTTGTTGCTGTAACAAATTACAGTTCAGTTTGGACAGTTTGTTTTGGGTGTTTGCTTCAGCTCTGTGTGTAGTCCTCCTTGGCAAAACTGTCTACTAATATCATGGTAGAGATCAAAACCCTTGAGTTTTGATCCATGATCTTTAAGCTAATTTTCTGAGCATATTAAAAGGGACAACATCTACATGTGACAAGTACATCCTTGATTGGCTAAAGATAAAGCTCAGAATTACTATTTGAAATCTGCACTTATTTTTACATTCAGAAATTTTGTTTTATGTTCAGAATTATTTACTGCATGTTCAGATCTCACTGTCTATGTTTAATCTACTTCAGTTATTGTTTCAAGTGCTGATATACATTTTCATTAGTGCACAGAATTACCGTTTGTTTTGGGTGTTTGCTTCAGCTCTGTGTGTAGTCCTCCCTTGGCAAAACTGTCTACCTAATATCATGGTAGAGATCAAAACCCTTTAGTTTTGATCCATGATCTTTAAGCAATTTTCTGAGCATATTAAAGAGGACAGCATCCATATGTCAGGTACATCCTTGATTGGCTAAAGGTAAAGCTCAGAATTATTATTTGAAATCTGCACTTAGTTTTACATATTATTATTTGAAATCTGCACTTATTTTTACATTCAGAAATTTTGTTTTATGTTCAGAATTATTTACTGCATGTTCAGATCTCACTGTCTATGTTTAATCTACTTCAGTTATTGTTTCAAGTGCTGATATACATTTTCATTAGCGCACAGAATTAAAAAGATAGCACTGTTTTCTATTTTTTCCCTAAAATCTAAGATGCAGCAAGACAAATTGAAAAAGCCATTTGGGAATAGCTGTGGGATTGAGCAAGCAGTTGAGCACTAAGCTCTTGCAGCAAGACAGATCGAAAAAGCAATTTGGGAATAGCTGTGGGATTGAGACTTCTGAGGTAGTATTTGCATCAAAGTTTAAGAGCAAGGGCAGTAAACGAGGCAAAGAGAATGATGGTAACTCTTCCAAATCAAGTAAAAGTATAAAAGCAATTAAATGCTTTTATTGTGGAAAATTAGGGCATATAAGTAGATTTTGCAGCAAGCAGCTGTGGAATGAAAAGCACACCAAGAGCATTCTTCCGATGATGAATCTTGAAAAAAACATGCTGATGTGGCTGAACAAAAGCAGGAGGAAGAGTTCTATGTGTTAATGGCCAGAAACAAGGATTGAAAAAGTGGCAAGGTTGATTGGTATGTTGATTCAGGGGCATCTAGACATTTTACTAACAGTATTGATTGGTATGCTGATTTTGTAGAGGATAAATCTCAATCTGATTTTGTTGTGTTGAGTGGTGGAGAAGAATACAGGATTAGAGAACTCAGAAAAGGGAAATGTTCTACTTCAGCTAAGAGGTAAGAAGGTAACAACTAAAGATGTTCAATATGTTCCTTGTTTGGGAAAAAAGATACTTTCGATAAGTAGTATAATGAAGCATGGCCGAAACTTAAACATAAATTTCAGCAATAATAGGTGTTTTATTGTTGATAAGAATAGAAAAAATGTTGATGATTGCAGCTTCATGAAACATTCTCCAGATCGTTCTCCTCTGGATTGAGTTGAGATAATCTATGAGAACGCCTATGTGATAGGTGAGTCATACTCCTCTGGACTGAGTTGAGATGACGTGTGTTGGTCTCTTGTCGTGCTCCTCTGGACTGAGTTGAGATGACTTGAGATGGTCTCCTGTCATACTCCTATGGACTTAGTTGAGTTGACTTGAGATGGCCCTCCAGTTCGTACTCCTATGGATTTAGTTGAGTTGATCTATTGAGGGTGACGTCCCTTGTGGTTGAGCACATGTGGACTTGTCCCTAGTGGCAGAGCACTAGAGGATGTGTGGGAGATCCCTTACTATATTGTCTAAGAGTAAGATTATTGTGAAACCCTAATTTTTATTGTGAAGGGTACAAGTCGACCCTAATGTGTAAAAATAATTAATATTGTGTAAAAGATTAATTATATTATTGAGTTGTACAAGTCGGCCCTATTGTGCCAATAGATGCATCTATTTGATGAGTTAGGTCATGTATTTATTAGAGAGATGCATCCCCATTGCGGATCATATCTCATTCTCTCATAACACATGGTGGAGATCTGAAATTTAGTGCGCACTTCTTCTTATGCGCTAGCTTACTTGGTCATGGAGCACCCTCTTGTGTGCGCTAGGGTTTATGGTGTGAGGGTGATCTTTTCTTAACTCTATAGCAAAGGATTGTTGGGTTTTTCCCTTGTTTGGAAAGGTTTTCCCAGGATAACTTCTTGTGTCTTGTGCATGGTTATTCTTCTTGTGATCTTGGTTATTGCAGCTATTGTGTTGCTGCATTATTTATGGTTCAAGTTCATGCTAAATTAAAAAGAAACTACATGTGTTTGAGCCATCATTAAAAATTCAACATGGTATCAGAGCAATGTTCCTGAAGAGCCATTGCACAAGCTACTCCAGCACCTTTCCAAGCTAGCCGTCACCTTCTTGCTGCAACTGCAAAAACGACCCTTTCTATTTTCCTTGTCAATCTAGTTTTAGCACTTTCCCTTGAAACGTTGGGCCTAAATTCTTCACAGACAGGTATAGCCTAGTCCAACGCACCACCTGCAACTTTCAGATTGAAAATTGAAGAAGTTTGGATTTTCGGCCCTAGGGTTTCTAGGGTTTCTGCAGATTTCTGTTTCTAGGGTTTCTGCAAGTCATTGGGGTATTTTTGCAGCTTGTTGAGGTTCCTTGACTCTCCAAGGCTTATTGTTGGCAGTCATAAGTCCAACAAAACCTAGGGTTTCTAGCCTAGCCTAGCCTAGCCTAGCCGTCAGGTTTTCTGAAGCTAGGGCTTCTAGCCTAGCCTAGCCTAGCCGAGCCGTCAAGTTTTCTGAAGCTAGGGTTTCTAGCCTAGCGGTTAGGGTTTGTGAAGAATCTGCAAGCCATGAGGAACAGAACTTTGGTGGAAGATAGGCTTGATGGATCAAGCAACTTCAACTCCTAGAAGTCAAGATTACACATCACTCTGGAAGAGAGTGACCTATTGAGATTGATAGAAGGAACTCTACCAGCAACAGCAATTGATGAAGAGAAGGCTAAATGGAAGACAGATGATGTCAAAGCTAGGAAGATAATCATCTACTCAGTAAGAGATCATCTACTACCTCGTATTTCTACATTGAAGACAGCTTATCTAATGTATGATGCGTTGAAGAAGATGTTTGAGAGCAACAACACTAACAGAGCTCTTACATTGAAACACCAACTTCAAAATCTCAAGATGACGAAAGATGACACCATTGCTACCTTCTTCATGAAGATTTCAGAGATCAGAAATCAGTCAGGTGCCATTGGAGAAATCATTACAGACAAAGAGCTCGTTGTGATTACTCTCAATGCTCTTCCAAGCCATTGGGAACCATTCATTCAAAGTATCAGTGGAAGAGCGGACTTACCTCAATTTGATCGTCTATGGGCAGACTGCACTCAGGAGGAAACCAGACTTATAGCCAGAGGCATGCAAGACTTCCATCATAATGACAACCAAGCCCTTACTTCTCATGCAAAGAGAGGCAGAAGAAAAAGAAAAAGTTTCAGCAAAGCATTCAATGAGAAGAAAACTTCAGCAACTCCAGGTCATGAACAAAGCAAAGACATATCAAAGATTCAATGTTTCAGATGTGACAAGTATGGACACATTGCGAGAAATTGTCCTACTAGGAAGAAAGGAAGACAACATGCCTCCACTGCCGATGTTGATTCAAAACCACCACAGAGGGATGAAGAAGTAAAGGATGAGGCATTCTTCTTCATTTCAGCTCTCTCATGTACGGTTCCTACTGATAGTGATATTTGGTTGATTGACAGTGGTGCTTCCAGACACATGACTGGATATAGAGAACATCTTACAGGTCTTGTAGAGAAAGAGTCTCGCCTACATGTTGTACTTGGTGATAATGCCAGATATACTGTGAAAGGAGTTGGATCTTCTTCCTTCCAACTAGATTCTAACATACCACTTCAATTAAGTGAGGTACTATATGTACCTGGAATGAAAAGGAACATTCTCTCTGTTTCTGCCTTAGAGGATAAAGGCTAAAAGGTTATTTTCTCTGAAGGAAAAGTTCTTGCATGGCACAAGAATTCACGCATGGATTATGCCCGAGTGATTGGTGTTCGAGACAAGAGTTTATACAGATAGATTGTTCGACCAGTCCAGGCCTTGTTACATGATACTATCAGCTTGAGCAAGCTATGGCATAGGAGACTTGCTCATTTACATTATATAGCCCTTCCTGCTCTGGGGAAGATGGTGACATGCCTTCCAGAGATACATATCGAGCATGTAGGCGTTTGCAGAGGTTGTGCTCTTGGAAAGAATGTCAAGGGGTCCTTTCCGAGCAGTGACAGTAGATCCAAGGGGATCTTGGACTTGATACATACAGATGTTTGTGGACCTATGATTGTTGCTTCCTTGAGCGGATACTTGTACTATGTGCTCGTCATCGATGATCACTCTCGGAAGACGTGGATCTACTTCTTGAAAACCAAGGATGGAGTCCTTGCAAGATTTCAAGAGTTTAGAGCTCAGGTTGAGAACCTGACTGGGAGGAAGATCAAAGTGTTGAGATCAGATAATGGAGGAGAGTACACCTCCAGGGATTTCAGTGATTTATGTATTGAGGCAGGGATCAAGAGGGAGTACAGCGTTCCTTATAACCCTCAGCAGAATGGGGTTGAAGAGAGGAAGAACAGATCCATTGTTGAGGCAACCAAAGCGATGATACATGATCAGAATCTACCTATGATTCTGTGGGCAGAGGCATCCATGACAGTGGTGTACGTTGAGAACAGGARTCCTCATAAGATTCTGAAGAACTTGACTCTCGAAGAAGCTTTCACCAGAGTGAAGCCTGAGGTTGGACACTTCAGGATATTTGGGTGTCCAGTATACATTCATGTACCCAAGGAAAAGAGGACCAAGCTAGACCCTTCARGCAAAAAGGGTATATTTATGGGGTACAGTGAATCTTCGAAGGCATACTGGATCTACATCCCTGGTCAGAGAYAAATCAAGGTTAGCAAAGAYGTCACCTTTGAGGAAGATATAGCCTTTCGAAGATCCAAAGAATCTCATATGGAGATTGACAGCGAGAAGAAATAAGAGACAGTACCTTCTCCCCCTTCAGCAGTTCAGAGGGAGACAGTTATTGATCCAATCGATCCCATAGCTCTAGTTGATGTTCCCAGAGACATTGCAATAGGCCAGAAGAGGCATGCATGGGCTCAATAGACTCTGCAGGAGACAGAGGGACATGCAGCTCCTCATGGTGCATTCCGAGAGAGCAAGAGACCATAGAGATTTTCGAGCTATGTTTTAGCTATGAGCCACATCATTGATATTGAGCCTTCTTGTCATGGAGAAACAGCAGGTCAGCAGGTTTGGCAAGATGCCATGACCGAAGAGTATCAGTCCATCATGAAGAATGATGTGTGGGATATTGTTCCGAGACCGAAAGGGAAGTCTGTAGTGACTTCCAAGTGGATCTATAAGATCAAACATGTAGCTGATGGAAGTGTCGAGAAGTACAAAGCAAGATTTATGGCTAGAGGATTCTCTCAGGTGGAGGGAATAGATTATGAGGAGACATTTGCTCCTGTTGCCCGATACACTTCCATCCGTACGATTATTTCCCTTGCCGCATCCATGGGTTGGAGACTAAATCAGATGGATGTGAAGACAACCTTTCTCAATGGAGAGATTGAGGAAGAGGTTTACATCGAGTAGCCAGATGGATTCGTGATACATGAGGAGTCTCATGTGTGTAGGTTGAAGAAAGCCCTGTATAGACTAAAACAGGCACCTTGTGCATGGTATGAAAAGATTGATGGATACTTGATGAGTTTGGGCTTTAGCAACAGTGTCACTGTTCCCAACCTATACTACAATATTGTTGGTGAGGAGTGCTTGATTTTGGTCCTATATGTTGATGACTTATTCCTCACCAGTTCAAAAAGCCTTATTGTTGAATGCAAGCGTGCATTGGCTTCTGAATTCGAGATGAAGGACCTTGGTATGATGCACTACTTCTTCGGACTAGAAGTGTGGCAGAGGACTGATGAGATTCTCTAAAGTCAGAGGAAATACACAGTGGAGATATTGAAGAAATTCGGGATGACAGACTGCAAGCCCATGGCTACACCGATGGTGATGAATCTGAAGAAACTGAACGAAACTTCTTTTGATTCAGGCGAGATTGATCCACATCTTTACAGACAATTGATTGGATCATTGATGTATCTGGTTAAAACCATACGTGATATATGTTATGCATTGAGAGTCAGTTGAGACAGATGCACTGGATAGCAGCGAAGCATGTGTTGAGATATTTATGAGGCACAATTGGTTATGGACTGAGATATGCCTCCGGTGTAGACATGAGATTGCAAGGATATGTCGATGTAGATTGGGCAGGGAGCGCAGTGGACCGGAAGAGCACCTCCGGCTTTTGTTTTACTTTGGGATCTACCATGTTTTCCTGGTGCAGCAGAAAACAGACTTATGTGGCTTTGAGTACCGCAGAAACAGAGTACATTGCATTATGTGTGGCAGTCTGTGAAGCAGTGTGGCTTCCCAAGCTCCTTGCAGGCTTATTTGGACATGAGTTGGATTCCACTGTCATCCATTGTGATAACTAGAGCTGTGTGAAGCTCTCAGAGAATCATGTGCTTCACGATAAATCGAAACACATCGAGATCAAATACCATTACATCAGAGATATGGTGCAGAGGAAAGCAGTACATGTGCAGTACCTTTCTACACACGAGCAAGTTGCAGATGTCTTCACCAAACTGCTTGCCAGGATGAAGTTCAAGTACTTCTATGAGAGACTTGGCCTGGTGGAGAATGCCTCCCTAGCTGAGAGGGAGTGTTGATGATTGCAGCTTCATGAGACATTCTCCAGATCGTTCTCCTCTAGACTGAGTTGAGATAATCTGTGAGAACGCCTATGTGATAGGCGAGTCATACTCCTCTGGACTGAGTTGAAATGACGTGTGTTGGTCTCTTGTCGTGCTCCTCTGGACTGAGTTGAGATGACTTGAGATGGTCTCCTGTCGTACTCCTATGGACTTAGTTGAGTTGACTTGAGATGGCCCTCCAGTTCGTACTCCTATGGATTTAGGTGAGTTGATCTGTTGAGGGTGACATCCCTTGTGGTTGAGCACATGTGGACTTGTCCCTAGTGGCAGAGCACTAGAGGATGTGTGGGAGATCCCTTGCTATATTGTCTAAGAGAAAGATTATTGTGAAAACCTAATTTGTATTGTGAAGGGTACAAGTCGGCCTTAATGTGTAAAGATAATTAATATTGTGTAAAAGATTAATTATATTATTGAGTCGTACAAGTTGGCCCTATTGTGTCAATAGACACATCTATTTGATGAGTTAGGTCATGTATTTATTAGAGAGATACATCCCCATTGTGGATCATATCTCATTCTCTCATAACACATTGTGGAGATCTGAAATTTAGTGCACACTTCTTCTTATGCGCAAGCTTTCTTGGTCATAGAGCACCCTCTTGTGTGCGCTAGGGTTTATGGTGTGAGGGTGATCTTCTCTTGACTCTATAGCAAAGGATTGTTGGGTTTTTCCCTTGTTTGAGAAGGGTTTTCCCAAGATAACTTCTTGTGTCTTGTGCATGGTTATTCTTCTTGTGATATTGGTTACTGCAACTATTGTGTTGTCGCATTGTTTATGGTTCAAGTTCATGCTAAATTGAAAAGAAACTACATGATTGAATAAAATAAAGTGTGGGAAGAATTGTAATGGATTCTTGAAGGGAAAAGCAAGGGACCGTGGAAAACACCGATGGGTGGTTGTTTTTTCCATTCTTTGATTTCTACCAAGTGAATAAATAGACAAAATTTCTTTGGTTGGGGATGTTAAATTTGTTATAGTGAGGATAGGTTCTCCAAGTTGAGACAAAGTAAGTTATCTCAACCAGTGTTGCAAACATCGGCATCGGCAAAATATCGTCGAGGGTCCGAAAATGAAAATATCGGCAACATCGAGGAAAATATCGAAAAATATCAGAAAAATGTCGTAAGATTGAAAAAATTACAAAAATATTCAATTTTTTTCAATTTTTTAAATATCTAAAGCATCAACAACATCAAATAAATGCATTTCCACATAAATATGAAACGATAACTGATGTATAAGATGTCTAGTAAACTTGAATACATCATAGATCAACATTGAATCATGTCCTGACAATAAAGCCTCAAAATATCATCAAAAAATATAATAAATGTATCTCATCATCATGAGTCATCTACAATGAAATCAGATAAATAAACTAACGATTCCCTCTACCCCTTTTACGAACAAAGGTGATTTCTCTAGAAATGGATTTTCCTTTAGAGGAAGAAGGCCCTAGGGTTGGCATCGGACTCTGATGTCCTATAGAAGAAGAATGAGCTAGACTCTGGTGTCCTCTACTAGTGCTACTGCCAAGTACAACTCGCTCTATCGGAGTCCGTGAAGAAGATATACTCATGTGCATCCATATGAATCCAAACCTTATACACAAATATGCAAAGTTTCTCATGTAAACAGAAAGTAAGGGTGCATATAACCAAAATAGCACCGAGTGCAATCCATCTCTGAATCAAAATACATCAACAAGAGGTTGTAAATGGCCTTTAGAGTCCAAAAAAAATCATGCTACAACAAATAACTACATATCATCAAAATCATTGCCTATATTAGGATCTTCATCATCAGTGTTACCCTCTAAGCATTAAAATAAGATAGAAAAAGCTTAACATGCCTAATAAGTGATTTTAAGTGAAGGGCACAATTTTACTAGGGTCATGACAGAAGAGTTCAACAATCAATGCAACCAACATCAAGGTACATAGAGGGCTTGGTGCTCTTGACTAAATGCCAGTTCCATACCCTCATACATGATCGAATCTAGTGGAAATGTTGCAATACTGCCAATCTTGAAATCCTAAAAACCAGTAAGTCTGTTGAATTTTGAATGGGACCTAAAATTCTACTTTTTGCATATGAAGTCCAATGAGGTTGGAACCACTCTCAAACATCCTGAAACAATTAATGGTAATGTTAAAAATTTAAGTAGAAGGATGAAAATGAAAGATAAAGGAGAATGTCACTTTTACTTAGTAGATTACTAGCCTCTTTATGTTTACAAAATTACAAAAAAAACTAAGTTTTCGGCTCTTGCTCGCCTCTTGCTCCTTTGCTCCCAAAGCCCACACTCTCTTGACAAAATGACACTTTAAAAACAAAAAAAATGGCTTTTAATTCGTGACTTTCTGCATCCCTGCGACATTTTCCATCAGCGCGCGATATTATCGCGTTATTTTCGAATATATCGCGATATTATCGCCAGAGGAAAATATCACGATATTTTTGGGCGATAATATCGTTGACCCTCAAAACGACGATAATATCGCGATGTCATTGATATTATCGCAATGTTGATAACACTGATCTCAACAAAAGTTTATATCCCAGTCGTCGATCTAAGATGAGATCTAATGTCTGAGATTTAGTTTCTCCTTCTCACATGGATCCTCCTTCAATATAAAGGCAACTCAACTTTACACTAAGTGGTTGAAGAATCATTCTAAAGAAAATCGAGAGAGGACTAGGAGGAAGTAGTCGTACCACCATACGGCCTTGTAATCTTGACGAGGAAGTGAATCGGCCGAGTTAGGGTCGTATTAACTAGAGTTTGGAGGTGTATGACTCGACCAAGCTAGGGTCGAATCTCCATAAGAAGAACGAAGTCATTCCTCTCTTCATTTTTTAGATCCGTACGGCCTGAGGTAGCACAATACTGAAGGGATACTGAAAAGCAGATTCGTACAATACTGAAGGGATATGACCAGTTGGAGTCTCGAGTTAGCAAAGGAGATAAGAGATCTCTTGCGTTTTGTACTTTCACTGTGTATTTCTCTTAAATATATGAACAGAAAAGAATTGTTGATTTTTCATATGTGGTTGCTCTTTGTAATATGTTTATCTCTGATATAAATATGCATCTTCAGATTATTTCTAATTTTATTACAAGTTTACATGGTACCAAAGCATAGGTCCTAAGTGTTGATGATTACAGTTGCGTGAGACATTCTCCAGGATACAGATTGATTAAGTCGACCTGAGAGAGAGCCCCTGAGATGGGTGTGTGGTTCCTATCTGAGACAGCGCTGGAACGTAGAGATGGCCTCCTCCTTACAGAGAGTTGAGAAGAACTCCAGATGATTCTCCTGTGTAACGCAGTGAGAAAGGATATCTGCAGAGTTGGACGTGCTTGTAGCTGAGCACAAGGTGAACGTGTGAAATCCCAAAGTGTTGGGTGCATCGTCATGAGACAAAGATGAAGATGTTGTATTAGCCTCCTCTGAGCAGAGAGTTGTTGAGAAACTCTGGATGACTCTCCTATGTAATGCAGTGGGAAAGAATGTGGACGAGCACAGGTGAATGTGATCCTAGTGGTTGAGCACTAGTGAAGAAGTGGTTCTTCTGTGTAATGCAATGAGCCAAAGATTTGGACATCCCTATGGATGTGCCCCTAGTGGTTGAGCACTAGTGGGTGTATGAGATCCCTTGCTATATTGTTCAAGATTCAAACCTGCCTATAACCCTAATTGTAATGTAAAGGGTATAGGTCGGCCCCACCTTAATGTAATTGTTAATTAATGTAAAAGATAATTAATCTGGTTATTATTAATTATATTGTGATTTAGAGAGGTCGGCCCTGTTGTGCCAATAGACATTTTTGTTGATAGGACAAGTCTAATATAAGTAAAGGTAGATTCCCCATTGAGGAATCATATCTTTTGTGTGAGTTTGGAAATTTCAGCAAGTACACCTTCTTGGGAAAAGTGTGCACCTCTCTTGGGCGCTAGTCTTCTAGGGTTTGTAAGCACCCTCTTGTGTTCTAGGTTTTCTTGGTGGTGAAGGTCTTTCTCTTGAAGAATATAGCAAAGGATTTGGTTGGATTTTCTTCCCTTGTTGAGAAGGGTTTCCCAGGATACTTCTTGTGTTCCTGTGCATGGTGTGTCTTCTTGTGATCTTGGTTGTTGCAACATTATTGGTTATGGTTAAGTTAAATGCTAAAAATGGAATGAAATTCATGCTTAACCTTGCTTATTGAAAAATCAACACTAAGCAGTCCTTTTCTCTTGTAAATTATCATGGCAGAAGATACACGCAGAGCATGCTTGTCTAGCACACAAGCCCAAGATGTGTGGTATATTTATAGTGGAGCTTCTAGTCATATGACTTGTCATAGGCATTATATCAGTACCCTTGAAGAAAAGAAATTCGATTTTGAGAATCTTCTTGGAGATGACTATGCATATCATCCAATCGGGATAGGAAGTTGAAGTTTGAGAGGGAGTCGGCCAAACCTCTCTATCTTTCGGAGGTTCTCTATGTTCCAGGATTAAAGAAGAACATTGTTTCAAATCATCCTTAGAAGACAAAGGTTATGAAGTGTCTTTCAAGGAGCGTAGGGCTTATATTAGGCCCAAGGATATGGGAAAAAGAGTTGAGCAAGTCATAGAAGTAAGAAAGGATAAATTGTATAAGCTTCAGTTTGATTCACATTATGCTCTAGCCAGCAACAGTGACAATAGAGATTGTGAACTATGGCATAAAAGGATGCCTCACCTTGGTCATAGGGCCCTCAAGATTTTGGGCAAGATTGTGACCAGAATGCCTCCATTTAGTATAGACCATCATGATGTTTGCAAGGGATGTGCATTGGGAAAGCATGCAAGAGCACCATTTCCTAAGAGAGATCGTCGGTCCAAAGGGATTTTGGATCTAATCCACTATGATATCTGTGGCCCCATGACATCTCTTTCCATAGGGGGCAAGTTCAGATACTACATTAGCTTCATAGGTGACTTCTCAAGAAGAACTTGGATCTATTTCCTAAAGGGAAAAAGCTAAGAAGAGGTGCTTAGGAAGTTTCAAGAATTCAAGGCTCTTGTGGAGAATCAAACCGGAAGAAGAATAAAATGTTGATGTTTAGACAACATCGGGAAGACATTCTCTAAAGACAATAATTAATAATATAATTATTATTGATTATTAAATATCATATATAATAAGTAGATGATAATAATAAATAGTTATTGATTATTCAAGGGACGCATCCTTTCATGGATGGTCACCTTATGTTCCCTATATATGGAACACTCGTTATTGTAATAATATATTGAATATCTCTTATATCTCATATGAATAAAAACCAACATGGTATCAGAGCAGAACTAGGCTTTACTCCCTCACGGGAGGGCCTAGGAAAATGAGAGAGGAAAACGAGAGATAGCGGCACAGTGTCAGATATCCCAAGGACTCTTCTCCACTTGAAAATATTCTCAGGTCACAGGTCAAGTTTACTGACAGTTAAAAACACAAGTGATATACACGGCCAAGCTATTACAGCTTCTACCTCGTGTGGGATTTGTGACCGGCCCAACTGTTTGTCAGCTACTTAAGAAAATGGAGAATGTTTCTCTGCCTCTTTTCTGACTATGTTTTAACGCGACACTTGAGCTGTATCCAGTTTTTACCTTCACATGTTAAGATTGTGATCCATGACCCGTCCTTTATAAATGCATCGTGCCCCTCGTCTCTCATCCCTGAAGTAGAGTTCAGAATGGGCAGTTACATTTCTTGCTCTTCGAACTCTCACTTCCGGCACTATGAAAGTCATAAACTCAAATGGCATCGTTCAGACCCTTTAGAGGCGAATAAAGGCGGCAGAATTGATGCTGGAAAAAATTTACGAGCAACAGAAACCAACAATGGTTACTGCATGTAACATGTGATTAGGGTTGGTAAAGAGATTGGCACGCAGAGTGAGCTTTGCTATTGTGGCCTGCCGCAATAGGCTCGTGATCATTTATGCCAATAATGAGGATTAGCAATTAAATTATAAAATTGTTTCAGTCCAACCCTTGAGCATCATTCCCAAGCTCATTCATTCGTGGAGGAAGTATGGGAAAAGTCGTGCATGTTTTGCGTAATATCTTGCTGCCATTTCAACTATTTATTGGATTTTGGAAGATCATGAAGCTAACACCATTTGGGGTGACCATACAATGCATAATGGGTTGGCTTCTTCTACAGTTCAGCCTCTCGCCAACTTATTCCCGACTGTTATGTTTACCTGGTCGTGTCTTAAAAACAGTCCAATGACATGTCATCATGGAAGCAGATCAATCGACCCTGCGGAGGGAATACAAGACGCATGAGATCTTTGAGATCAAATCATCCTACTTGGGACATCAATTCCGTTTAGAAAGAACGGAAGGAAGCATGTTGTTCCTCGATGGGAAATGGCATATTATATTACGGATACAATATTGTACTATTTTGTGAGGATGGAAAACATAGCACCCAAGACAATGTTGAAGTTTGTAAAGGTGGGTGGCGTGGTCTTACTACTAATAATGAAGAAATCTAATCGGGTGCTTGCTGCACTGATAAGATTTTTTTCTGCATTGATGGAGTTCAGTCCAAGACTGAGGGACTACCTTTGTGCCAAAACGAGTGGATTGTTTGGCTGGGAAATACTTTTTCTATGCGAGAAACTTCTCGAGTCAATGAAGAGGCACTTGCACTCTTTGGGGATATGGGTGGAGAAGTTGAAGTTCTCGAACCCTATACCATCAAGAGTTTCCAAGAAGGAAATATGTGCACTGATATGGGAAGGTGCTAAAGTTCATATTATGGTGCCATGGTTAACCTATTAAACTCGATTTTCTATTTGATGGAAAGAAATGAAAATTTGAAGTATGGGTCGGTACTATTGCAACATTTTATGTGTGTTGCGATTCAAATGAATTTGAGAAGCAATGTACATTTCTTTCTTGCATTAAAAAAAAAAAGAGAGAGTGGGTTCCCATCCATATGTAAATTGAAACTTGAGATTGTAGTAGTCCCAATACATGATGTTGAGAAAGCAAGCAAGGAAACAATTCCAGTGTATGTAGAGGCACTTCCAGAGAGGGAGGCGGTACTACATGCAGAGGGAGCAAAGACAAAGGACGAGGTATCCTTTAAGAGATCTAGAGGGTCTCACATGGAGATTGATCCTGTAGCTCCAGTTAATGTTTCTAGAGATATTGTAGTAGGTCGGAAGATACTTGCATGGGCTCGTCAGACTATGCAGGAGGCAAAAGGACATGCAAATCCTCATGGTACCTTTCGAGAGAGAAAGAGACCTCAGATATATTCGTGCTATACTGCAGCTATGAACCACATCATTGATTCTAATCCTTCCTGTTATGAGGAGGCATCTAGTCAGCCAGTATGGAGAGATGCCATGATGGAGGAGTATCAGTCCATCACGAAGAATGATGTGTGGGATATTGTTCCGAGACCTAAAGGGAAGTCTGTAGTGACCTCCAAATGGATCTACAAGATCAAACACACAGTTGATGGGAGCATCAAGAGGCACGAAACGAAATTTGTTGCTAGAGGATTCTCTCAGGTGGAGGGAATAGATTATGAGGAGACATCTCCTCCTCTTGCTCGATACACTTCTATCCGGATGATTATTTCCCCTGCAACATCCATGGGTTAGAGAGTACATCAGATGGATGTAAAGACAACCTTTCTCAATGGAGAGATTAAGGAAGAAGTATACATCGAGCAACCAAATGCTTTCGTGATACATGAGGAGTCTCATGTGTGCAGGTTGAAGATGGCCTTGTATGGAATCAAGCAACCACCTCGAGCTTGGTATGCAAGGATCGATGGACACCTGATAATTTTTTTGGCTTCAACAAAGTGTTTTCGATCTCAGCCTGTACTACAATATTGTTAATGGTGAGTCCTTGATTTTGGTCCTCTACTTTGATGATTTATTCCTCACCGGTACAGAGAGCCTTATTATTAAATGCAAGTATATGTTGGCCTCTGAGTTCGAGATGAAGGACCTTGGTATGATGCACTACTTCTTGGGACTAGAGGTGTGGCAGAGAATTGATGATATCTTCCTGAGTCAAGGGAAGTACACAGTTGACATATTCAAGAAGTTTGAGATACTAAATTTGAAGCCCATGACTACAACAATGATGACGAATCTGAAGAAACTAAGTGTGTCTTCATCAGATTATGACGAAATTGATCTGACTCTATATAGACAATTGGTTGGATAACTGATGTATCTGGTTAACACCAGACCAAATAATTGCTATGCAGTGAGTGCACTTAGCCAGTTTATAAGTCAACTGAGATAGACACACTAGATTGTTGTGAAGCATGTGTTGAGATACTTGCGAGGCACAGTTCGGCATGGTCTGAGATACACTTCCAGTATTGATATGATATGGCAAGAATATATTGACTCTAAATGGGCAGGGAGTGCAGTGGAAAGAAAGAGCACCTTCAAGTGTTGTTTCACTTTGGTATCTTCCATGGTTTCCTGGTGTAGCAGGAAACGAACTTTTGTGGCTTTGAGCACAACAGAAGCAGAGTACATTGCATTAAGTATGACAGTCTGTGAAGTAGTGTGGCTTCACAAGCTCCTTGCAGATTTATTCGAACATGTGTTGGATTCCACCATTATTCATTATGGTAACCAAAGTTGTGTGAAGATCTCTGATAATCCAGTGTTTCATGACAAATTGAACCACATTGAGATCAAGTACCATTACATCCGAGACATGGTGCAGAGGAAGGAAGTATTGGTGCAGTACCTTCCTACAGATGAGTAGGTTGTTGATGTTCTTACCAAACCAAGACGAAGTTCAAGTATTTTCGTGACAGACTTGGCGTGACAGACTTGGCGTGACAGAGAATGCCTCCCTCGCTGAGAGGGAGTGTTGATGTTTGCAGCTTCCTGAGACATTCTACAGATCGTACTACTCTGTGACTAAGTTGAGTTCATCTGTGATGACACTTATCTGAGAAGGGATAAGTGCGGTTGGGCTTAAAACCCAACGTCCCATGTGGAGAGCACATGAGGACATGTCAAGGGAGTTGACCCTTGACGTCATACACTATGGGAGTTGACCCTAGTGTTTCTAGAGGGTGTAGCCTCTAGAAGTCCACATGGAGTGCCATGTATGACAAACTTTCTCCAGATCGTACTCCTCTATGAATTGAGTTGAGTTGATCTGTGAGGACACCTATCTGAGAAGGGATAAGTGGGGCACTTATTCGAGAAGGGATAAGTGTGGTTGGGCTTATAACCCAACGTCCCTTGTAGAGAGTACATGAGGACACGTCCCATGAGGAACCTAGTGTTTCTCGAAGGTGTAGCCTCTAGAAGTCCACATGGAGTGCCATGTGTGACAAACTTTCTCCGGATCGTACTCCTCTCTGAATTGAGTTGAGTTGATATGTGAGGATACTTATTCAAGAAGGAATAAGTACATTTGGGCTTATAGCCCATTGTCCCATGTGGAGAGAACATGAGGACATGTCAAGGGAGTTGACCCTTGATGTCTCACACTATGGGGAGTTTACCCTAAGTGTTCTTAGAGGGAGTAGCCTCTAGAAGTCCACATGGGAGTGCCAAGTGTAACAAATATTTTACTACTATGGTGGTTTTGTACCGTTGGCGGAGACTGCGTGTCTCTGGACAGTAGTTGTGTACTACTATGGAAAAATACCTCCCTAGCTAAGAGGGAGTGTTGATGTTTCAGCATCGGGCATAACTTCTCCTATATTGGGTTGCAGACCAAGGGAGATAGGATACATTTATCACAAAGGTGCACTTGTGGTAAATGGGCCCAGACATAGTCCTCCCTT
>SNQJ01S0009124.1:11218-45232 GCA_010110895.2 Picea sitchensis | reverse complement strand
TCAGGTGGGAGAGAGATGTCTCCCAAGACTGACAGACAAGTGTCATGAGTCTAGGGTGAAGTTTGTATACTTCAAAGACAAGAGTGGCATGTTGCAGAATGTCTCCCTCGTTGAGAGGGAGTGTTGATGTTTAGACAACATCGTGAAGACATTCTCTAAAGACAATAATTAATAATATAATTATTATTGATTATTAAATATCATATATAATAAGTAAATAATAATAATAAATAGTTATTGATTATTCAAGGGATGCATCCTTTCATGGATGGTCACCTTATGTTCCCTATATATGGAACACTCATTATTGTAATAATATATAGAATATCTCTTATATCTCATATGAATAAAAACCAACATAAAAGTCCTCAAATCAAATAATAGAGGAGACTACACATCTCATGCCTTGAAGGCATTTTGTGCAAAAGCAGGAATTAAGAGGGAGTTAACAGTTCCGTATACTCCTCAGCAAAATGGAGTATCAGAAAGGAAAAACAAAACAATTGTAGGAGCAACAAAAGCAATGTTGCATGATCAAGACCTACCAAAATTCCTCTAGGCTGAAGCTTGTAACACTGCAATATATCTTCAAAATAGGAGTCCCCACGGAGTGCTTGGGAACGTAACTCCAGAAGAAGCATTTACAGGAAAGAAACCTGACATTAGTCATCTTCGTATTTTTGGATGCATTGCCTACTGCCACATTCCTGCAGAGAAACAGACCAAGTTAGATGCCACAACCAAGAAGGGAATTCTTGTGGGATACAGTGAAACGTCCAAAGCTTACAGGATATACATTATGTCCTCAAGGAAGACTGTGGAATGTAGAGATGTAAAGTTTGAGGAAGAAAGGGCTTTTCGGAAATCCTATCAGAATGAAGATGTTCTGGAAACAGAGGTTCAACAACAAGAGGAAGATTCATCTCCCCAACCTAAAAATTCTTCTAATGATGGTCAGAGTAAAAAACAAGTAGAAAGTCGGCCAAGACCCTTCAAAAGGAGAAAACCAAAATGCATTGAACGATTGTTGAAAGAAGCCAATGAATAGGTTAAAGCTCCAAGAACTTCAGTAAGATCCAGTATACCTCCTCAGAGGTACTCAAGATATGTTGCTCTCATGAATAATATTATTGAGTCAGAACCTACCAGCTTTGAAGAAGCTGCCAAGAAGAAAGTATGGAGAGAAGCCATGGTGGAAAAATATGCCTCAATAATGAAGAATGGACTTTGGGAGATTGTGCCAAGACCAAAAGAAAAATTTGTGGTTAGCTCCAAGTGGATCTTCAAGATCAAACATACAGCAGATGGCAGCATTGAAAAGTAAAAGGCGAGGTTTGTAGCCCGAGGGTTCTCCCAACAGGAAGGGGTGGACTATGATGAGACTTTTTCCCCTGTAGCACGCTACACCTCCATTCGGGCAGTGATGTCCATTGCCACTCAGATGGGGTGGAAAATTCATCAAATGGACATTAAGACAACATTTCTCAATGGGAAGATTGAAGAGAAAATCTATCTAGAACAACCACGGGGATTTGAAGTTCATAGTAGAGCAAGTCATGTCTGCCAATTAAAAAAGGCTCTTTATGGACTTAAGCAGGCACCCAGAGCATGGTATGCAAGAATTGACAGCTATCTCCAAAGCATTGGATTTGTCAAAAGTAATGGAGATCCCAACATGTACCTTCTCAAAAGGAGCAGTAATATTCTTATTCTTGTTTTATATCTTGATGATTTATTTTTCACAGGTGCAGAAAATCTAGTCACCAGTTGTAAGCAAGACTTGGCCAAAGAATTTGAAATGAAAGACTTAGGTCTTATGCATCATTTCCTTGGCTTAGAAGTATGGCAACGAGAAGGGAAAATTTTCCTTGGTCAAGGGAAATATACAATAGAAATTCTCAAAAGATTCAGGATGGATGACTGCAAAACCATGACTACTCTCGTGATTACAAATCTCAAGAAACTGAACACCTTTGAGTAAGAGAAGGTGAACCCTACCATATACAGGCAGTTGATTGATTGCTTAATGTATTTGGTCAACACTAGACCCGATATCTGTTTTGCAGTCAATACTCTCAGCCAACATATGGTGGATCCTTGTAGAGTGCATTGGATTACAGCCAAACATATCATTAGATACCTAAAAGGTACCATAGAGTATGGACTTCAGTATGTGAAGGGAGATCATATTAGTTTGGTGGGATACTCAGATTCAGATTGGGCAGGAAGTGCAGTTGATTGGAAGAGTACTTCTAGTTGTTGCTTCAACTTGGGGTCAAGTATGATCTCTTGGTACAGCAGGGAACAAAAGTTTGTCACTCTCAGTTCTGCAGAGGCTGAATACATGGCAACAAGTCAAGCAACTTGTGAAGCTCTTTGGCTTTGGAAGGTACTTGTTGACTTATTTACTACAGAGTTAGATCCTACCATAATATATTGTGATAATCAGAGTTGTATCAAGGTCTCAAAAAATCCAGTTTTTCATGACAGATCTAAGCATATTGAGATCCAATATCACTTCATCAGGGATAGAGTACAGAAGAGGGCAGTAAAGCTCCAGTACATTTCCACCAATGAGCAGATTGCAGATATACTTAATAAAGGGTTGTCAAAAGGGAAATTTGAACACTTCAGAGAAAGATTGGGAGTGATTGAGAACACTTTCCTCACTAAGAGGGAGTGTTAAATTTGTTATAGTGAGGATAGGTTCTCCAAGTTGAGACACAGTAAGTTATCTCAACAAAAGTTTATATCCCAGTCGTCGACCTAAGATGAGATCTAATGGTTGAGATTTAGTTTCTCCTTCTCACATGGATCCTCCTTCAATATAAAGGCAACTCGACTTTACACTAAGTGGTAGAAGAATCATTCTAAAGAAAATCGAGAGAGGACTAGGAGGAGGTAGTCGCACCACCATACGGCCTTGTAATCGTGAGGAGGAAGTGAATCGACCGAGTTAGGGTCGTATTCACTAGAGTTTGGGGGCGTATGACTCCACCAAGCTAGGGTCGAATCTCCACAAGAAGAACGAACTCATTCCTCTCTTCATTTTTCAAATCCGTACGGCATGGAGATAGCACGATTGTTCTAGACAACAGGAAAAGCAAATTCGTACAGTACTGAAGGGATATGACCAGTTTGAGTCTTGATTTAGCAAAGGAGATAAGAGATCTCTTGCATTTTGTACTTTCACTGTGTATTTCTTTGAAATATATGAACAAAAAAGAATTGTTGATTTTTCATATGTGGTTGCTCTTTGCAATATGTTTATCTCTGGTATAAATATGCATCTTCAGATTATTTCTAATTTTATTACAAGTTTACAGGGGGGGAGCCATTGAATCCTTCAATTCTACGTGTGTGGGAGTTGTCAACTTTGTATCGTCAAATAAGAAATTGGGACAGGGATTCTACAATGGAGGAAAGTAGGGAATGAGGAGGAAGTTCTCTTCCAAGTGGTAGAGATCGATGGCCTGGCATAAGGCCACCACCAAAGCATTTGATAAGGGGCACCCAAAAGTTGATTGTATGGTTCTTGTGACGATAGAACGTCTCCTTGAAGAAACGCAATGTCGAATACTCAAAAGTCTATCCATCTAAGATCATATGGTAGTCAAAATCTGAAATACCTCTTCAAAGCACATGTGTCTCCAAGTGACTGGTTATCACGTTAAATACCACAAATTGACATCCTGCATTGCAGACCCGTGATCACTCTCGACGGGGTTGTGAGCTTCAAAATAAAAGATACATGGAGTTGTTAAGCATCCAAAATGCATTTTACCTCACACTTAGCTTCTCAAGTACTTCTTTCACGTTTAAAAGCTTATGATGTTCCCCAAGTATGTTACATCATGGTGAGAGGGCATGAACCAGAGACTATGAGTTCAAACCCAAGGTTAGGGTTTGATAAACTCCCCCACCACCCCTCATCATACATGTGTCCTTGGCTCTTCTTTGATGGCAAGGGAGTTCACTTTATCACACATTGCATAGGTGCCTATTGTGATGTACCATTTGAAGAAATAATTAGATGCACGTCTAACATTCGTGGCAAGGGAGTTCATTTGATCACACGTCACCATAGGCACCTACTACATGATTGAACATTTGCATAAATAACAAGATGCACATTGTAAGCATGACTTTCCATTACTAATAAACCCCAAGAAACAATTTAAGCGAGGTTCTACCTTGAAATCTCAACACATTACAGTGTGATTTGCAGTGCCCAATGTCAGATTGAATACTCTCAAGTTTTCATTGCCGGATTGAAGGTCTTGGATCGAATACTCTCAGGTTTACATTGCAAGGTTGGAGGTCTCAAGTCGAATACTCTCAGGTTTGCATTGCAAGGTTAAAGGTCTTATATCTAATACTTCTTGGTTCACATTGCCAAGTTGAAGGTCTCAGATCAAATACTCTGAGGTCAAAATGAATTGAGTCTGTGTGGTAACCTTTTTTCAAGGTGCTACTTTATTTAAATCACTATTTATATTTGGCCATATATATACGAGTTTCTTCCTACAATGATAAAGGGCAGTACAGTATCGTTGATGAGTGTGATTTTTGGGTTGATTTTTTCCCTAATAGTATTGAATTTCAAGATTTTTTGTTAATTTTTTCCAAACTAATGAAAAGGGAAAAATTGAAGAAAAAACCATGAACTCCAATACTATTATGGAAAAAATTAACAAAAAATCATGCATCCCGCCAACAACATTGCTATGTGCCATTGTGGGAAGAACAACTTTTCGAGAGAGAGAGAGAGAAAGACAAAATATGAATAGTAATTTAAATACAGCAACTCCTTAAAGAAAGGTTATCACAAAGATGCAGTGCATTTTGACCCAGGAGCATGCAATTTGAGACCTTCAACCTCACAATGCAAAATTGCCAGTGTTCAATTTGAGACCTCCAACCTAGGAATGCAAACCTAATGGTATTTGATCTAAGACCTTCAACCTAGCAATGCAAACCCCAAAGTATAATATCTGAGATTGGGCAATGCAAATCACAATGTAGTGCACTGAGAGCTCAAGGTAAAACCCCACTTAAATCGTCTCTCAAGGTATACAGTAATGGAAAGTCATGTTTACAAGATGCATCTGGTTTTTTCTACAATTGTTCGATTACACAATAGGTGCCTATGCGACATTTGATGAAGTGAACTCCCCTACCATGAATGTTAGAGCATGCATCTGATTATTTATGCAAATAGTAAATCATGCAGTGGGCACCTATGTGACGTGTGATGAAGTGAAGTCCCTTGCAATCAACAAAGCTYCGAGGATACGTATAAGATGATGAGGGGTGGTAGGGGAGTTTATCAAACCCTAACYTTGTGTTTGAACTCACAAGCTCTGGCTCGTGCCCTCTCACCATGACATAACATACATGGAGAACATCAAAAGCTTTTAAACATTGAAGGAGTACATGAGAAGGCAAGTGTAAGGTAAATGTTTTGTACATTTAACAACTCTATGCATCCTTTATTTTGAAGCTCACAACACTATCGAGAATGATCACGAGTCTTCAATGCAAGAAGTCAATCTGTGCACTTAGCACGATACCCAATCACTTGGAGACACTTGTGCTTTGAAGAGGCATCTCCAACCCTGATTACCATCTAAGCTCAAATGGATCGACGTTCAAGATTCTACATCACATTTCTTGAAGGAGACGGTGTAGGCTCACGAGAACCATATACAATCAACATTTGAGTATCGCTTATCATTAATCAAATGCCTTAGTGGTGGCCCTATGCCAAGCCATCGAACTCCTCCACTTGTGAAGTTCTCTTCATTTAAGATCAATGGACACCATTGACAAATGATGCCTAGATTGTTTGGGTAGTTCAATAGAGAATATCAATGTCAAAGGATAGGAAAGTGAATTTACGTTAAGATGTCAATGGCAATTAACGGATAACAAAATTTGCCAATGTTGATATAGACCAAAAGCTTAGTCGCTCTAGTTTTGAGGCACAAGCCTCGAGTAATGGTATAGCATCCTTTCTCACTTTGACACTAACATTCTTGGTGGCTTTTGCCCATTTCTTATTTGTTGGTGCTAATTTTTCAAGCTTTTTTTAGTTTGTCTTTAAATATTTTATTAGGTTAACCCTTTTCAGTTAGCCACTGTCTTACATGAATGGTCTTCTCCATCGATCTTGACTAAAAGGTCAACACTTTCCAATGAAATTAGATTTTGAAAGGTAGGTGTGTGGCATGAAGTAAATAAGGTCTTAATCTTGAGCTCTACACAAACAAAAAAGATACTTTGCATAAGTAGGTAAGGTCCCAAGCTCTGCAGAAGTAAGGTCATAGTGTTAGCTCTACTCAAACAAGTAAGATACTTAAATATCAAGCAAAGCATATAAGGTTTCAAACTTTGCTCAAGCAAGTAAAGCCTAGTCTTGAGCCCTCCTCAATCAAGCGAGATATTCAAATGTCAACCCTTTGAACTTTGCCCAACTAAGTAAGGCCTAGTCTTAAGCCCTCCTCCATCAAGCAAGATATTCAAATGTCAACCCTTTGAACTCTACCCAACTAAGTAAGGTCCTTAGCATCGCTCAAGAAGTGAGGGATTGACCTTGAGCTCTACTAAGGCAAGTCAGATCCTCAAATGTCAACCTTGATCTCTACAAAGGACAAATAAGTTCCTATCATGCAAGTAAGCTCCTTACTTATCTTTTTATTGCTATCTTTGTTAAGTGTGGTTTAGTATACATACATTTCCTGCATTAAAGCCCCTTTATGATGGCACGTTATGAATTGCATGCATAGTTTTGGGCCTACTCAAGCACATGCACAAGATTATAAAATTGTGTCTTTTACATCTATCATTACTTTATAGGACTATTTTGTTGTCCAAAGTGGAATAGAGATTTTTTCCTTATTTGCAGAGCATGGTTGAGCATGAAGAGTAAATATTTTTTTCCTTGGAATGTAGATCCTCGGTAAACCTCCAAAATTTTCCCCTCATTTCGAGGATGGTACCCAGTGTAAAGCATGCAACATAGACTATGGTGTGCCTAACCCAACGGGAACATGGAGTGAGGCCCAAAAATATCAAAAATGATCACAATGCCATCCAGCCTAGGGACTTGACCCCAAGACCTCCTGCTTGTAAATCACAGCACTCAACCACTCAACCTAGCCCACCGAGTTATCATGAAGAGTAATGATGTAAACAAACTATACTAATTTAACTACTACAACATCAATGTGGAATTGCAGAACACTGAGTTTGAAGAAATTGTTCGTGGAGGTTTTGGAAAGGGGTTGCACGATCGTGCTACATTAGACTACACACTTTAAACATGACAAATTGAAACCTAGATGCCAAGCCTCCTTCGAGGCATTCCAACATGGAGCCTATGTGGTAGTTGCAATAGCAATTCAATGCTCGTATGATTACTCTAGCACTAATTGTATCCCATGCTACAACATGAAGCTCGTCAACCTCTATGTCCACAACAAGGCAATTTGCAGGAATCAAGAGTCACTCGCATACTTTCCATGTTGCCTCCTTCCCTTTCTCAGTGGTGTCCTTATTTACAAAAGTGTTAGTAGATGAAGCGATAGATGCCATTGATTGTATAACAAAGTGAGAAACTACAAGCTTTTAGTGTTGATATGTTTTAGATCTACATATTTCAGTCTACATGGTATCATATATGAACAAACAAAGGGGAACATAATGGGCTCCCCTTAACCCCAGTTATGGCTAACTTATACATGGAAAACTTTGAAAAAATCGCCATTGCCATCAACACCTTCCCCCTTAAATTGAAGGAATGGAAAGGGTTAGTAGACAATTCTATTGTAATATGGCCACACAAAAGGAAGAGTCTAGACAAGTTTCATAAAGATCTTAACTTTCAATTACAACACACAAAATTTACCATGGAGGTCGAAGAATGCAACAGTTTGCCTTTCTTGGATATTCTAATTTCCAAGAAAAAGGATGGCTCTCTAGCACACTAGGGGTATCGAAAGAAAACACATATAGACAAATACTTGCGTGCGGATTCGCACCATTATCCATCCCAAAAGTTCGGAGCTCTAACACTCTTGCCACTCAAGCCCTTAGAATATCAAACAACGAACATTTGGATAGTGAACTAAATCATCTATAGACAGTGTTCAAAGAAAATGGCTATAAAGAGGGGTAAATAAGAAATGGTTTTCAAAGAGCTAGGGAAACGCCTCGCAATAGGAGACAAAATGATGACATAAAAAGAGCTATGCTTACCACACCCTATATTCGAGGGATAACTAACAAAATTGCTAGAATTCTCAACAGAAAACAAATTAGTGTTGCCTTTGCCCCACATAACACAATTGGAAAAAAGTTAGACTCCAAAAAAGATACATCAAACGCAAAACGACACGAGGGAGTTTATTCCATACCTTGCTCCTCTAGCAAGGTATACATCAAAGAGACTAGGCACTTGATACAAATCAAGCTAAAAGAACATGTCATAGATATTGCTCATAATTAAACAAAGAAAGCCACTCTTCTAGATCATTCTTAACCATTTATTTCTCTTTTAATTTGGTATTATCAATATTGAGTGTATTGGTTTATTTCTCTTTACATTTGGTATTATCAATATTTGGTGTAGTGGTAGTGCACATTTTGGTTCCGAAGGCATTACAAGTGGTAACAAAGTGGTGATTCAAGCATAGTTCAGACAACAAAAAAATCAAAGTTTGAAAATTTGTTATATTTAGTATATGTTTTTGCTACTACTACAACTACAAATTTGTATTTGACAGCTTCTCAAAAGAACTTCTCAAGTTTGATTTACCCACTAGAAACTAAATATTCTCAACTTCAAATCAATATAATATATGCTTGAGGCCACATGAGGCGAGCCGGGTTAGTTAAAGTGGAGCACTGTCCCAGTGCCCACCAAGTTCTGATTACTCTTTAAATCATGTGGTCATTTCCCTGATGGATTAACATGCCCTGCAAGGGAGGCGTTTTTTGTTCTACGGTAGAGCTGCCAAGGCCATTCATTCAAGTAGGGTGGTATATGCACACAATGTAAATGGTGCCAAACCTCCTAATAGGTAGTGGATGTCTGTCGCTTAAAAAGTATAAAGGAAGCATCGATCTTTGGAGTCTAGACCAATGTCAATCCTATACTATATGCTTGATTTGGGTTTATAATAAATAAGTTTTGTTCGTTTCAAATACGGCCAAGCACGTTTTTTATTTTTAGTGCAAAAAGTTTGAAAAAAAAGTATTTGCACTACAGAGCACATAACGTTTGATAGATTGCCTGGATTGAAGCCACTCTAATGCCGTTTGAAAGATCACTTTTGCAGCTACAATTTAATACATGATTCGTTAAACTTCTAAGATACATTGCCAAACTTTGAAATCGGGTGCTCATTTTCAGCCTTAAAACCCTAGCCAAAAGTGGAAAAATTCATCACAACATCAATTGGGGTATGAAATCAAATGTCGTCTTTTGTTATTGAAGTACAATGCAAATCTAATTGCACACAAGATATGTGCTCTGTAGTACAAATGGGGTACGAAATCTAATTGCACACAAGATATTAGCTTCATATTTGCAATAGAAAAGGAGAGATATTTAATGCAATTTATCTTCTATTGTGTATCAATAAATGTTGCAAAAAAAATAGAGTACATTCAAATAAGACCGGTATGGAAATGATGGATGTATGTGATAGATTTACTATTGCAATCAATATCAAAGAAGAATGTAGAAAAGAAATAGATGCATGATTGAATCTAGAAGAGTCTTGTCAAGAATGGTATGTAAACATCTTCCACATGTCAAAATTTTCTTTGTTTCTTTGAAGTTCTTCTCCCTTCAACCTGGGTGAGCAAAAACAGAGATATTAGAGCTGGAAGGAGAGGGTAAACTTGCGAGGGTGATCTTCATGAGGGTAGTTTGTTTTATGAACCCTATTTACCATTTCTGTTTTGTTGGAGTTATTCTCTTTCATGATAAGCATGCTTGCCTAGGTGGGTGCTTTAATGCTAAAAAGTGGAGTGCTTTAATGTTGGTGGTTACACTTGATGCTGGGCACATTACTTCATGGGCATGGCGCAATTGTGATGGTTGTTATATCCTACAAGTTAGGTGGATTGGTGGAGGAGTGAATCTTCTCATTAATGAGCACTAGTAGGGCACATTTATGAAGGGGGTTACCCTCTCTCATAATGGGGCACAATTATTGAGGTTGACATGGTCAAGTTTAACATGCCACTTAGGGTTAGTAATTACCTATTGTAACTTCCCCAATTAGGGTCAATAATTACCTATAAAAGGAGAGGAGGCTGCATTCACTTAACAATCTTTGTGAGGTAGATGTAGAAACTTCTTGATTCTCTGGCAATTATTGCAACTTCAGAAATTTCACCTCACAAGGAGGTTTCCCAGATCTTAACCCTATGAATTTGCAGCCTTAGGGATGATCTGAAATGTACTTTTACGGCAGCAAACAATATTTCACTCATTTTCAACCCAATCAACTAGGCAATCCAAGAGAAAAGATACCAGATGTGTGTCTACAAGTTTCAGCCTTSTAGGGYAACCTTATCATGCATAAGCTAGATTTGAAATTCACTTTATAACTGTTAAATTTGGCAGCATCAGCAGTCATTCTCCAATTAAAGGCCATGTGGGCCACCCTGAGGCTAGCYAGGGAGATTTGGTTAATCAACCAGTCTTGTGAGGTATTGACAAAAGCCAGGGGGAACGTACAACCTCTGTGAGTCAAACCAAAAGTCCGGACGAACGAGATGCTATATGATCTTGTGAGTCTAGCCAAGGCAAAGGAAGAAACCTTGTAAGTCTAAGATAAAAGTCAATATGTAAGTCTAATGCAAAAGTCGAGGGGAATGTACAACCTCTGTGAGCATAGACAATCTAGTGCAAAAGTCGAGGGGAATGTACAACCTCTGTGAGCATAGACAATCTAGTGCAAAAGTCAGGGGGAACGTACAACCTCTGTGAGCATAGACAAACTAGTGCAAAAGTCAGGGGGAACGTACGACCTCTGTGAGCCTAGTCAAGCCTTGTGAACCATGAGCAAAAGTCAAGGCATCTAGCAAAAGTTAGGTTGAATGTACAATTCCTATGAGCTAGAAACAAACAATCTTCCTTGTGCAAATAATGTAAATGTATTGATCTAGTGCGTTGGAACGTGTGACCTTATCCACCATGAAAAGAAAGTCGAGTTGAATGTCTAATTTGAATTGCCTAACTCAAGTTGTAAATGTTGAGTTGCATGCAAGCATGTCAAGTTGCATGTGGAGTTGCATTGCATGCATGTCAAGTTGCATGCACGCATGTCAAGTTGCATGCATGTCAAATTGCATGTTGAGTTGCATTGCATGCATGTCAAGTTGCATGTTGAGTTGGCATGTCGAATTGTCATGCCATGCATAAGCCAAGTCTCAAGGGCGAATTGTCATGCAAAGTATAGTCAAGTCAAGTTACAATTCGAGTTGTAAAGTCATGCAAGCTCTTCCTAATTCGAGTTCACTCTCCTGCACCCTATATATACAGAGTTCGACCCCTCTTCCTCATTCACTTGTAATGCAGCGCAAGAGTGAAGGAGACAGTGCAGTGAAGGATTCTAGTATTGTTGTTTACTGTGTTACACAGTGAACAAGAGAAGACAGCGAATAAGTGCTGGTGTATATCAGGCTTCAGCATTAAAAGACAGTGAATAAGTGTTGGTGTATATCAGCAGGAAAAGACAGTGAAGTGGGTAAAGGACAGCAAACAAGTGCTGGTTTATATCAGCATTAAAAGACAGTGAAGTGTGTAAAGGACAGCGAATAAGTGCTGGTTCATATCAGCATTAAAAGACAGTGAATAGTGCTGGTTTATATCAGGATTCAGCAGTAAAGGACAGTGAAGTTTTTGTTGTTTGCTGGTCACACGGTCAGGTACTTTTCATGGTGATTTAATGTACATGATCTTACATATTACTTGCAATAAAGGAAGATTGTTTGCTGAGGTTTTTCTCCCTGTATAGGGTTTCCCCAGGGTATATGTGTTGTTGATGTGCATGCTTGTGGATCTACATGGTTATCGCTATTCAGTTATGATTCTGTTTTGTTGAAATGTATTATGCTGGAATCAAAGTGTTGAAGAAATTAAAGAAATAATCCGCATACTAAATCAAGCACTATAATTTAACAATAACAGCATGTAAATCTGCCCTAATATCTTCAATATAAATGTTAATACCCTTAACAATTTCAGCTTTAACTTATGTCTAATCAAAAAGACATACTAGTGCTGGAATTATCAAACCAAGAAGATATAGATAGTTGAAAATCAGATATGAAATAAGACAATTTTGGACAGCTGAAAACTTCATATATATATATATACAAGCGTTGAAGTTCAAATACATACTCTCAGCACAACCCTTTAAGCTCTCCAAAACCCTAGCTAGGGAAAACCAAGAAAACCTTGGCCAACATTAAGGAGCTCCAACAAGCAAACATCACACTAGAAAGTCCTCCCAAGACATCTTCTCCTCCTCATCAAGTACAACCTAGGGTTTAATCCACAAAACCCTGACTCCGATATCTTGAAGGGATGAAACCCTAACCCCGGTATTCAAGATGACTGCAAGTGTTGATACTATGGTAGCTGCGGGAGGTATTTACCTCCATGTGTAAACCTGACGAGAATAGAATATTCCGGGAAGCAAGAAGAAACCCTAATTAGTTGGCTAATAACCCTAGAAGACAAGTCAGCTCAAGAGGATAACTTGTATTAGGTTATTAGCCTCCAAGAGAAGAAGTCGGCTAAAGGAAATATTATATACTAAGTAAATAGGCACCCAGAATCAGAAGTTTGCCCGGACAGTTTGTCAGATTTAGTATAAATATAGGAGACCAATCTTCATTATGGCAGGCATTCTTAGAACTGCAGAAACAGCACTTGTGCGCACTGCAGTTGGCCAGTTGTGCGCAAGTTTGGAGGACAATTGTTGTTGCAGCTGTTGCAGCTAGCAAATTTTGGTTTTGGCTTGGACTATCTCTTGGTTATGGTTTGGACTCTCTGATCAGCTCTTGTTACTCTTGCTTGGTGCGCTATCCTTGGAGAAAGGTGCACCACCCTTTGTTTGGCTATCTAGCCTAGGGTTTGCTTCCGGAATGATTCTTTGTCAAGGTTAAGGTGCTCGGGGGTGGCTTCGGCCTATGGTTGGGTGACAATAATGATATTATCTATGGTTAAACGAGCACATCCATCATATTCTAACACCAAGTGCTCCAAGAAACCTTAGCAACTCCAAGACAAGAAAGATAAAGTACAAAGAAGAAGTACAACGAGAGAGAGAGAGAGATTGTGCGCTACTCTCCTGACATCTCTAACACAAGATAATCAAGATGCTTATGAAAGAACCCTCTCCTTCCTCTATATATATGAGAGGTAAGGGAGGCCAACAATACAAGTGTGGGCCTAAACCCTTACAAGCAACCTACTGCAAACACAAGTAGGCTCACACATGTGAAGCGCTACACTCCAATTGTACACATGTCAAGCTCTAAGGTGATGTCGTACACAAGCAAGGCTCCAATGCAAGGGTGCTCCACGAGATGTGTCCAACACTCCTCCTACAAGAATCCAAGCACTCCAACGCTCCTCCAAAGCCATGTGCTCCACTAGGTCTAGTCCACCTGCATGAACAGTGTCACAACCTAGGCATCCCCAAGTCAACTCCATGCCTCCATGCAAGCATCCAAGCTACCCCATGTTGTCTAGGGCTCAATGCCCTCCTCCAGAATGCCAAACGCTCCTCCTCCAATGCAGGGCATCCTCTCAAGCGAGCAATAAATCTTTGCGTGGCCATCATGAAGAATGTCATCATGATGTCTAAAGATCTCCAACACACCAAGGAAGAATGTCATGTAAGCATCCAACTAAGGTCAAGCAACCACTAAGTAAGCCACCTTCAATGTGCAAACCCATCACAGACCATCCAAGGGCTAACCATACACCATGTACCCCAAATCTCATGAAGCACCCCTAAATATGGTGTAAACACTTTTGGAGTAACCTTGAAAGCTAACAGAGAGTTAGTGTGTTTATCAGTGTGTTGTTGTGAGGGTAAGTATTTCCAGCCAGTGTGTTCATTGTTGTTCTAATTCTCTTCAGTAATAGAACAATGCGATATTTTGTTAGAAACTGTGTTTGTTATCCTGAATTTCTAAATCGCATATTTATGTAGAACAGTTCCTAGTTATCTATCGTTTTGAATTAGCTCATAGAATGTAGTGTTTGTACTCATGAAATTTGCTTAATATTGTTTAGTAAAAGTAGATCCGAAGTTTTGATATGTAATTCCTAGACTTTCAGTTTGTCAATGTAGGTTGTAATTCTTTGAAGTGCAGATCTAAACTATGAATTAAAAAAATTAACATGGTATTAGAGTGGAGAATCTGAAATCTTGCAACGTTTTCGTGCACAGAAAGGGTTGTTGCCTATGAGAGGGAATTGTTGGAGGGTTTCAGCAAGTGTGATGCCCTTGCTTTAGTGATTGATGCGATCTGAACCTTTGAGAGGTTGTAGCATGTGATGCCCTAGTTGCTCCACTGATTGGAGTGTAGTTTTGTGCCCAAGAGAGGTGATTCACCCCTATGGTAGGTTGCTATCTACTTTGTTTTTTCCGACTTATCTGCTTGGCTTAGGTGTATTCCAGGAGCAATAGAGATGACCAGTCTCAAACAGTGTGACCATCTAGAGGCGCTTCCAACTTTACACCTTGGAAGTGCACATTGCAAATGCTATTGGAGGAGGTTGATCTGTGGTTTCTTACGGATGAGGAGGTTACAACTCCCACTAATCTCGAGGATTTGGCCGAACATAATAAGTGAAAAGAATCATCCTTGATTCCGTGAAGGATCATCTGATCCCTCATGTCCCAGAAAAGAAGATGGGGAAGGAGATGTATCATACCCTAGTCACTATATATTAGAGTGTAAATATTAACCACAAGATGCTTCTAAACAACAGTCTCACTGGCACACGCATGAGCGATATTGACATAGTGGCCAATTACCTTATGAATATCACCCAACTTCAAGATCGGTGAGCTGCTATCATGGTGAAGGTAAAGAATAAGGAGCTAGTGCCCATTGATTTAAATGGGATCTCCTCATCTTTGGATACGTTCATTCAGGGAGTCTGTGCTTGTGAGAAGTTTCCCACTTTTGAGAAGCTTTGGGATGATTTCATCCAAAAGGACACCAAACTGGAAACTATTTCAACCAATGTGGAGGAGAGTTGGAACCTACACCTCATCGAAAAGATGAGAAAAGGTTGTAAGAAAGGAGGACCTAGGAGGTGTCAAAAGAAGGAAGATTTCATCTCCTCAAACCAAGACAAGGAAGACTTGAGTCATATAAAGTGCTTCAAGTGCCACAAACAAGGCCACTATGCTTCTCAGTGACCTAAGAATAAGAAAGGAAAGGGCAAGAAGCAATAGAAAAAGCAATATGCAGCGAGTGCAGGGGCTTCAACAGTGGATGAGCTTTAATTTAGGCTTGAGACCGCCTTATCCATGGTTTCATTCCTTTCCACTAACGTTGTTTCTAGTCTAGGGTGGTATGTGGACAACATACCATTGAGACACATGACCTTCAATGAGAACAATTTTAACAGACTTCAAGAGCAGGAAACAAGGTTATAGATTGAGCTAGGTGATGATGCTACTTACCCACTTAAGAGAAAGGGATCTATCTCATTCTACGAGCCTTCAAGTGATGTTCTTAAGCTTGATAAGATTTTATATGTTCCTGGTTTAACTAAGAATCCGCTTTCAGTTTGAGCCACGACAGATCTTAGATGTGTGGCTGAGTTTGATGATTAACAAGTTATTATCAAAGATCGCAGCCAAGATCCTGATTGAGTTTTGGCCACAGGTATGCAAGAGGGTGACCTTTACAGGTTGCATGTTGATTCGAACAAACATGGAGCCCATCTCTAGTACATGACAATGAACAACTCTATGACCTTTGGCACAAGAAAGAGGGTGCACTTAAAAGGGTGATCTTCATGAAGGCAATTTGTTTTACAAACCCTCTTTATCATTTATGTTTTGTTGGAGTTATTCTCTTCCATGAAGGGCAAACTTGCCTAGGTGGATGCTTCAATGCTAAAGTAGTGGAGTGCTTTAATGCTAGTAGTTGTTAAAATTAATGCAGTTGCAAGAGCCATTCTCCGGGAGGATGGCAAAGACCCTAGTTGTGATCTAGGGCCCCCAGTACACTCCTCGGGTTCTTGGTGTGGGACCAAATAGTTAGAGCCATGGCAAAAGACCCTAGTTGGGCTCCCAATGTATTTTTGTGGTTCTTGGTCAGGGACCAAGCAGTTTGATGATATAAGTCCCTGGATGTGTTCTAGGGCCCCTGGATGTGTTCCAAGGAATCCTTGCTTAGCGCTTGGATTGATCTTTGGTTGTGTACCTTGGTGGTTAAGACCCTAGTTATGATCTAGGGCCCCTAGATGTGTTTTGGGGTATCTTGGTCGAGGACCAGGCAGATTCTTGGTCTGAGTACCAAGCCAAGATGATGTGTGACCTTCTTCTCTCCCGGAATGGTCCATGTGACCTAGAAGCAGTTAAGAAGAAAGGCACGATCACGTCATTAGCCTTCCTCGTATGCTAGGATGAAAAAAACCTTATAATCTATATCATGGGACTCATGTGGACAAAATGTCATTAAAGAAGGATTTGACCTTTTGACTTTGTCTTATTGTTTATTGATAAAACCCTTTACTTGAGTTATTACCCTCCTAGGTTTATGATTATGTGTTGGTTTAGACTTTACCTTTTCCTAAAGAAAGGTGGCTGCCTTGATCTTGAAACCCACCTCTTCGATTTGATTTATTTTGTTGACTTTATCACTTGAGTTTTTAATTGGTGAAATAATTATTTATTATTTTTTTAAAAGGGGATTAACCTAACCCTAAAGTTATTATGTTAACTCTTTTCACCTACCCAAAACTATATAAAGGAGTGGCCTCTCCCTCACTGGTCACACTTGATCATGTGATCTTTTCTCCTCCAAGCTAACGTTGAGACTGAGGTTTTGCTGCAGCTCCTTTTGGACAGGTTTACAAGGGTCTCCTCTTGAGTGTTCTTGGTATGTTTCAGCCTGCCGTGGGTCTTCCCTGCTAGCCGTTTCATTTCTGAGCTTGCCGCTGGACTGATTGGTGTCTTTCCTGCTTGCCGTGGGTTTCTCCCTGCCAGCCATGACCTTTCTGTGTCAGCCGCTTGGACCTTTGGGGTCTTCCCTGCCTGCCGTGGGTGTAACTCAGCCAGCTTGGACTGTTGGAGCTCGACGCTGACCTGTTGGAGGTATTCCCTGCCTACCGTTTGGTTTTTCTGGTCTGCTGATTGGTTTATTGATGCCACCTTGCTCATCCCAGCCAGCCACCTTGCTTTTTCAGTCAGCCTTTTTGGTATTGTGAATGTTTTGATGAGGCTGATTTTGGACTGCTGGTATTTGTCTCTGTTTAAAGTAGAAATCTGTGTTTTTGGGCTGAAAGTGTTGAATCAGCCTAAGGCTGATTGTGGATTTATTTTCCAGCCCCAGGTTGGACAGTGATTTTGGTTTTTCAGCCCTAATACTTGGCAGTGGCTTGGACTGTAGTTATTCAGCTTGCTGAGTTTGTTTTTGGTTTCATATCCTAAGAATTCTTCTTGGCATTTGTCCCATGATCATGATGAGATCTACCCTAAGGGTTTGATCCATGATTTTCTAAGCCTTTCTGAGCATGCATTGATGATTGGAGGTAATCAGGCAACAGCAGCAAATCAGGTACCGTTGTTCTTTGTTACAGCTAAGGTAATACTCAGATCTGTGCTATGTATTAATGCTGTTAGGTTATGCATCAGAATTTTTATTATGCTTTGCTGGTCATAAATTACAGTAGCTATTGATGTGAAAATCTTTAAGAATTTCTGTTTCTAGCTACCCTACTGTTTTACCCTTAAATTCTAACAGTAGTTATACTTGATCTTGAGCACATTAGTTCATGGGCATGGCACATTTATGATGGTTGTTATATCCTAGTGGTTAGGTGGATCTATGGAGTATTTCCTCTCATTAATGAGCACTAGTGGAGCACCTTTAATGGGGTTACCCTCTCTCGTAATGGGGTGCACTTATTGAGGCTGACATGGTCAAGTTTAACACACCATTTAGCGTTAGTAATTACCTATTGTAGCTCCCCTACTCTTTTTAGGCTATAAAAGGAGAGGAGGGCGCATTAGCTTAGCACTCTATGTGAGGTAGAGAAATATTGTGTTTAAAAGTGTGTTGCTATTAGAGAAAGTATTTGCAACCAATATGTTAGCTATAATTGTAATTTCCTTCAAGTATAGAGTAATGTGATATTATGTTCAAGACTGTGTTTGGTGTCCTGAATTTCCACACTGTAGATTTATGTAGAATAGTTCCTAGTTACCTGTTATTTTGAATTAGCTCGTAGAAAGTAGAGTTTGTACTCCTGAATTTACCGAATATTATTTTGATAGATGTAGATTTGAAGTTTTGATAGGTGGTTCCTAGACTTTCAGTTTGTGGCTGTAGGTCGTAAGTTGTAACTCTTTGAAGTGCAGATCTGAACTATGAATTAACACCACTTATGCGAGGATAACCACTCTAAGCTTCTTTTTGAGGAATCTCATCCTCATTATGATGAACCTCCATGTGCAGGAAATTTAAAAGAGGCAAAAAAGATCTCATATGTTCTCTTCATGAATCTCTCGCTCTCCATGATGAATCCCCTAGAGTGCAGAACAATGGATCCCCTTGTAAACGGGATTTACAAAAGGCAAAGAAGATATCTAGGCTTTTCTACATGAAGCTCTTCATCTCTATGATGAATTTTCTGCTGAGCATAGTGTATTGGGAAAAGGAAATAAAAATCATGGACGGAAGCCATGAGCAGGTAGTGACTGAGAGTTTTACACTTGAATCTTCTCCATTTTAAATGTTTTCTCCAAATCCATAACTAGCTTTTTACATCTCCATGAATGACATTTCTGATTATGAGCTATTTTGTATGTAAACTCATAGTTTTGTAATAATATTTTAGTCTTTAGTCATTTGATATGTGTACAATGCCACTTATGTTAAATAATGTATCAAAGAGATAATTAGTATGTTTAGGAATAATTAGTTAAATAAAAGCCTAATTACCCCATAAAGGTAACATGGGCCACAAGTTAGGGCTTTAGTCCCTCTTTTGTATAAATAGGGGTCCTCTCATTGTTTTGTATCATCATTTTATTAGAAATCAATGGAATATTGTTACTCATTTGAGTACCATTTTAAAGATGTCTTCCTTCATCTTTTAAGAATTGCATGTGCATTCCAGCTTGGGTATGTAGGTGCCCCCACCCTTTGTTCTTTGCCTCTTTATTGTTTATTTCTGTTCACATTTGTTATCATTGTTATTTGTGCAGTGGTAGTGTCCATTTTGGTTCCATGGACATTGAAAATTGCAAAATACCATATGTTAGAAATAAAATCGTAAGCCTATTCCCCAATGGATCCACCAATATGGATCTTGGATTAAGCTGAGTGGGATATTCAAACTTTTACTATCCCTTTTAGTTTTATGATCTTTAGCCTACATTATGTGGCAAGCCGTAATATTTGATAGACAAAGTAGAGCAGAGAAAAAATCATTGGGTATCTACAACCATGTCTCTTGCTGAAAGGTATCCAATTTGTATGGAAGTGCTTGCTGCTGTGCTAATTTTTTACTTGTCTTGCTGGTTGCCATCAAAGACCGACTTTGACAAGCTCATTAGAATTTCTATATTCTCTAAAAAAATTCAGTCAGGCAAAAAACCAGATTTCATAGCATTCAATTGTTAAAACTCTAATCATAAATTAGTTTACCTAACTGTTATACAGTTACAAGACAGTTATGCTCTTCTTGTATTATATATGTACGTCTATGTACATGATTATTTCAAGCATTGATGAATATAGAGTATGTCTTTTCTGCCAGTATTTATTTATCTCTGTTCATCATGATTTCTTGATTACTTCAGTTATTTCCATTATGTTTCTAATGTTTTCTTCATTATGAATCTAACAGTGGTATCAGAGCAGGCATATGATCTAATTGAAGAAGAGCAAAGAGAGTGCAAGCTCCGGGAAAAGAGGAGGAAACATGTATTTCTCTATTAATATTGTACAATAAAATTGTGATCTGGGTATGGACGGAGGAGAAGGAGAAGTTTATGAAGAAAACATCAGAAACATAATGGAAATAACTGAAGTAATCAAGAAATCATGATGAACAGAGATAAATAAATACTGGCAGAAAAGGCATACTCTATATTCATCAATGCTTGAAATAATCATGTACATAGACGTACATATATAATACAAGAAGACCATAACTGTTATGTAACTGTATAACAGTTAGGTAAACTAACTAACTTATGATTAGAGTTTTAACATCCCCCCTTAATCATAAGTTCGTTCTTGTCTGAAAAACTGCTACTACTTGACAATCAACAATGTGTCAAGCGAATATTCAGAGGGCTGGCTGAAGATGCTCTCTGAACTCTGGAAAAAAAATAGCACAAGCCGATGTCTTCTACTAAATTGGTGGTTTAAGGGTGACCACAAACTCATTTGGTGGTTTCGGGATGACCACAAACCAAATCTCTAGCAGAAGTTGATGTCTTCTACTAAATGGCATGGTTTTAAGTTGACCATAAACTAACGAGAGCTCAAGGCTAAAAAATTTGAAAATGTAACAAGTAGAACTTCATGTCTTCTGCTCAATTGGTGGTTTTAAGTTGACCACAAACCATATCAACAATAATATGTTCAGGAACAAGACTGCATACCAGGAACTAGGTTGCATATTTGATCATCTGTTCACAGGCTCTAAATCAAACTTGGAACCTAACTCAAAACTTTAGATTTCCCCCCTGTTAGGGACAAGTGGTTCCAATTCCCTTGATCGTCATTCACAAGTATGGCCAAGAAGAGATCCAACACCTGTATAAGCTACTGGAACAATGTGTACACTTTCACAATGTAAAGTGAAAAATGTTAATCAAACTATCTTGCGGCGGAGTCTAAAGACTCGATCTTCAACTCAGAAGACTACATCAACTGGGCCTCGATCATACCCTATATCATCAAATCTTGAAAAACATTCATGTCCATCAACTATAGAAATATCTCTAATCAAGTACGACTGTACTTGTGTATAAATCTGACGATAAGACTGCTCCAATAAATTGGCTTCCAAACGCCAACGTCAATTCCCTAACCATTCAAAATGAATATGTTTCCGCTTGTGCTTTTGACACCTTACTGAGGGATGATTTGTCTTCCCACAAAATCTGCATGGGTGAAGATCAAAATAGTTTGACTTATCATGGCCAAACCGGTGACAGTGTTTGCACTGTATGGGTTCTTTATCCGACTGATTATCATGATCTGGAATATCTGTAGCAACATCATCATTAACAATATCATCTACCTGTTTCTTACCAATATCCTCAAGCTCTGTTGTCTTATCACCATTCAAAAACCTCCACTCACAAAGCAAACAGGTTCGCAATAATTAGGAATATAAAAAAGGTTGTCAGCATCCTTTACATATCCTAGTCCATATCGATTTCGTTTAAATTGCAATTCTTCCCATGGTCAAACAATACATTTATCCGCAACTTTTTCTCACATAGGTACTTCATCCAACTCATCTTCATGTTTATGACTGTCATCACTAGTCAACTGAGCGTCTTCATTATTCTCATCCTTGATGTCATTTTGGTTGTTGAAATCACATTGTTGGTGTCGAAGCAAACTTAACTCATCAGACAACAACTTGTTTCGAAGTTTGGACATATCAATCTTCTTGTGCGTTACTTGTAAACAAGTAATCACTGTACTAAGAGTGCACTTGTTTATTGCAATTGTAGATTATGTAGTTGAGTTAATTAATGTGTGCAATATTGTAAATATTTCTTCAATTCTTGCCATTATGCAGAATATGGAAGAGAAATGACCAATGACTTAGATGCACACAAAGATCCTAAGACAGACCCCCTTATTCAATTTCGGGTAGGTCAAGGACGCCTTATAACTTCCAAAAACTCCTTATAACACATTTACAAACACTCTTTAACACCCTTATAACTTCAAGTACATTTAACTATAATAATGGAGAAAACTCCTCCATACAAAACCTTATAACTCCTTAAATACACATCAAAGTCTTCATTTACATAAAACCTTATAACTCCTTTACAAAATTTTGAGTATATTATGAATATGATCCCACTTGAATTAAATAAGACTTTAACTCATTGAACTTTAATCCACTTATTACTCCCAAATAAAAACTTTTAGAAAATCTTTCATAAAGTTATAACCCTTCATACTTTAATACTTTAATGTTCTTTATGAAACATGACTAAATTAGTGGAATGATAAATTTATATGCCTCTCAACTATTTCACCATATGATACCTTGGAAATGACGTCATATACCCTTATTTTATATCTTTGAGAGGATTTTTAAATGGACGTTTATAAAATCATGGAGCATGAGCAAGATAAAAATGAAGATCGCCTAATTAATTTCCAAGTTGAGGTATTACAAAGTCAAGATTGCAGATCGAGAGTTCGCTCATATCGCTCGTTCTTTACATGACGGTCAGTATTACCAAGTCCATCCGTCCAAGTCGAAGTTTCTCTTTGTGCCAACGTTCCTTGTTTGATGCAGATGTTTCTGGCTCAAACGAAGATTTCAGGTTGTAAGGGTACGCGTAGGATTAGCACCTTGAAGCTCCTCAATAAAATAGATCGGTCATATTTTCCAGCGAAGTTTTGTGCCATTAAATAAAATAAAGACAAACTAGATTCTTCTTGCTGTCAATATGGCAAGATCACTTATGTGCTTTAGATCAGCGCTCCGTCTTCTGCTGGCTTCCATTCCTCCTTCACTTCCATTTCAGCATCGATCACAAATTTGGGTTTGAAGGATTTGTTCTATCGCCCACTAAATCCATGCCACACCATCCATAAATCAAATGGCTCAAATAAACGCAGGAATTCAATGTTCATTGTAACCAACAACCTCAAGCTTGATAATCTCGGTTCGGCAAACACTTACACGATTCATTTCTTCTTCAACGCATCTCTCGACCTAATTTCACACTTTCTAGGCCGTCTCTCATAGGCTCTTGGACATTACACAGAACCGAACCTGCTTTCGTCCATTGCGTCTGTCTCTCTCCAAACTCTTAGTCGCATATATGTTGATATGACTTAGACCTACATTCTTCAACCCATAACCATTAGCACTTTGGCGCTTAGTTCCAAAACCACATAACTCTAATATGGATCTAACCCTTTACTTCTCATCCCTCATCGCAATGGCGAAAGGTTCTTTTGGAGGGGAAGTCGATTGAGTGTATGAGCATTAAGACTGCGACTTGGTATCACTGCCATTCGATCAAGTCAAAGCTTGATCTCAACCATTACCTTATTACTTCTTGCCAAGTCTCCCTACACCGTCGATCTACCTTTCAAATGCACAACAACCATCAATTTCTGTAGACAATGCTTTACTGACCTCTGCAAGCCGGTCACAAATGGAAAACGCACACTATCCCTTCCAGATTAGGATTCAGAATTCAATCACGATGCAAATCGAGTTTATATCTCCTGATTCAGGGTTATCAGTGATATTTGAGTGCGCACTAATTATAATTTGAACCTATATCGATATACAAATCCCTGGTTCAACTGTAAATCAATGAAATTCACCCAACAACTTAATAAAAGAAACAACTAATTACTTCTATTTGCCAGAACAGTAGATCTTGTAATAAAAACAATCTCAAGCATATCAATCTGCAATAGAACAGTCTCAGACTAAGAGAATTTTCACAAACCCTTGTTTCTTTTTTTCCAGCTATATCATTTACAGTCTTCCACCAAGAGCTCACACCTCTCTCTCTCTGTCCTCTACCCTTCCTCTGTCATCTACATGCTCCTCAAGAATCACCAACCTAACTACTAACAACCCCCTCCACAATTAGAGGGATTTTCTATTTTTAGAAAAAAAAACTAATCCCTACTAATTAGCAACAAACTGACCATATGGCTCAATCTCCTCGTAGGGAGCTTTAGACTGCCATCTAACCCTACTTTAACTCAGAAATTGACAACAAATTAACTGCCAACAATTATCCACTTAGATTAAGATATTTTGAAAATCAAAACCTTCAAATCCCTAGGACTGCTAGTCCTCTTCCAAAGCTACAACATGTGACCAATGCATCACATTGCTAGCCCTGCCTTTGATGCTCCTGCATCAGACTCCCAAGGTAAGAAAAAAATTATGACCTCCAGGTCATATGCCTCTAATGCCCAATCACCTGGTTTCCAAACCTTGTACTGCAACTTTCCACTGTATTCACTTCCATTACATTTCAGTTCTAATCTCAACTTGTCGGGCTTCCACACCTTATGTTGCAATATGCTATTGCATTTACCCAGCACTTCTTCTTCAGTTGATGAATTAAAACAATTCATTTCTTCCTTCTCCATATTACACATTCTCCTAGAATGCCTTGGCATAACTATCCACAACTCATCAAGTTTCTTATCCCACTTCACACTTTCACTTTTAAGTTGTTGACNCACTTCTTCTTCAGTTGATGAATTAAAACAATTCATTTCTTCCTTCTCCATATTACACATTCTCCTAGAATGCCTTGGCATAACTATCCACAACTCATCAAGTTTCTTATCCCACTTCACACTTTCACTTTTAAGTTGTTGACTGCTTACCTCTATCATTCTTTCATCCTTAATGTCTTTGAGAACATCTTCCTCTACAACAATTACTTGTTATCCCTGAACTTCAAATTCACTCCCATACTTAAGTTCCTTCAGCAAATATTTCAGCAACCTAGCTCTCTTGTGATGTCTTCCACATTTTCCACCATAATGTCGATCATAGCATTATGCTTCCATTATACTTTCACTTTCTATCTCAACAATACTGTATTGCTTGAGATCAGTCACCTCTTCCATCACACTCGGTATTTTAGACTTCAATCTGCATTCCACAATTTCATTTCTCTGGTTGCCTTTCAAAACAATTCCTTTCTTATCTTCACCATACTGCAGCAACATAACTTCAACTTCTTTATAAGACTTCAAAGCCTCAATTCTCCCTATTTCAACGTGATTTTTAAAATCAATTTTTTGTTTTGCATTCACTTCAGACTTCCCTAGATCTACAAATAAATTCTTGCTAGAATTATACAAATCTCCAGACATGAGCACCTTGCTCTGTTTAGTCAAGGACTCAGAGTTCTTGTCTGTTTCTTTTCCAGGCCTATCATCCTCTTTCTTATTCAACTCTAAATTTACAGTCTGAATACTCATTCTCTAGTTTTCTAGCCTCTTCTCCAATAGGCTTAACTCACACCAGAAATCTTCCATCTCTCTTGAAACTTCTCCCAAAAACCCAGCACAATCTTCATCATTTTCTTTCTCTGCATCAAATATTAGCCAGCCTTCTTTATCTTGACTGCCATCAAGACTAACACCCTTCAATAATTGATTGTCACCTACAAAATCTTCTATAGCAACTTTTAGTAGCTGCTCTTCTTTGGCCTCAATCTTCAATGGTTGTCCAATACTTGTATAGTTTACTACAATTGTGTTTAATAACTGCCCGTCTTTCCTCATCATAAAATTATTTGAATCTTCTTGCATCTTCTGTAAAGCCTGAGCTTTGTTTTTCTCATCTTCAGTGACAACATAAGGTAGTTGTCCTGCTTCAACATATCCTGCATTTGCACACAAAATATCAGCTTTAAAATCATGAGACTCTTCAGTCCCCCTTGACGATTTCTTCACCAATTCTCTTAGCTGATTTCCATTGTCAAAATACCCCATCAAATTCTTCTTGAATTCCATATCCACTTCATCAGTTTTTCCAAGAAAACTTTCTGTATCATATCCACATGGACAGACTTCTTTCTGATTCATCAATTCTTGCTCAAGATCGGCTTTCTTGAGCTCTCTAACCTTCCTCAAAGCTAATAGTTGTAGCCCTTGCTTCTGTTGCAATGCAAACCATTTCATTCTCTTCCTTTTCATCACCCAACCATAATACTCATCTTCATTGCTCTCCTGAATCAGCTTCTCTAGTTTACCAAATCTTTCTTTCAATTAAGAAAACTCTTTATCACATTCCTTTTGACCTGTCTTCTGGATGTCCTTCATTTGCACATCCTTCTTCTCCCAACTGTAGTCTTTCTCTATATTCCTCGTATGAACATGAGTAGTCATCTGTCTTCCTATCTTCATGACAACATCAAGAAACTGTCTTTTATTACCCAGACCTGAGCAATCTTCATGGCCACAGCCAGCCATCTTCTTCTTTACTTGTGTGACAGTTTCAAGTGACTGTCCAGCATATTTCGAATTTGTAAAACCTACATACATACACCAATTGTTAGTTTCAAAATCATAAGGCTTCAAGGCCTCTTTTATGGTCTCAAACATCAGCTCTTCCAACTAATTTTCATCCCTCCAAGGATCCACGAAACCATCATCTAATCTCATGTCTTCATCTTCATCATTACTCTCACCAAGAATAGGTCCTTGTTCAGGTTCACATAAATAAACCTCTTCCTCAGCACACATTCTTTGCTCCAACTCAGCTCCTCTGAGTTCTTCTTCCAACTGAACTCTTGTATCATACTTCAGTCTCCTTTGTAACTGAATCCACTTGATTCTTTTCCTCTGAAGAACCTAACCATACCTTTGGTCCTCCATATTTCTCTGTACAAACTCTCTCATTACTTCCAGCTGCACTTTTATTTCAGCCAACTCCCTATCAAGCTTTTCCTGACTTGATCTTCTATGGCCCTTCTCTGAACCTTCACTATGATTATCAGCAATCACAGTGTTCTTTCCCTCATGAACTCCTCTTTGTTCATCATGGACTACGACCAATCCATCACTACAAGCTGACTCCATCAACTTGTCTGTAGATACCACACCAAGTCTTCCCATGCTTGGCCTTCTACTGGTATCTCTGTTGGTTTCTCTTTTCTGATTGTGACTCCTCCTTGAACCTCTAAGATAACCATCAATGGTCATCTCTTCTTTCCCCTGTGGACTCCTCCTGTTCCACCTTGTGCGATGCAAACAACCTCTTCTACTTTCGAAACAAATACAACACTTGTTCCCAGTCCCAAGTCATCTCTTGGTGACTCTACTTCTTCTTGGCTCTTCACACAGAACCTTGCCTTGAGTACTCCTACTCTTCAGCTTTCAAAGGTGATGGGTTGTTTCCTTACAACTACTCACTTTCCTTGGAGAACTACAATTAGTCTCCCTTTCCCAGCAATGCACTCTGTTGTCTTGGCTCATGCACAATCTTTTTTCATTCTAGTTTATCCACCAAGGGTTTCTTCATACCCTCTACACTTAATATCTCTTCCAACCTTTAGTTAAACAGATTCACTGCCTTCCACTCATCTTCTCTTGCTTTCACCTTCATGCAACTAATCTCTTAACACAAAAGCCAATGAATCTCAAAACTTTTTACCTCTTACCAATGTATGCTTCAACCATATCACTGTTGTAATTTCTTTATGTTGTTCTTCAAGCCAAGAACACTTCTTTGCAGGTTAGTCTTCAACAAAACCTATTCTACTTCTCCTCCCAAGGTAGAATATCTTCCATGCACTCTGAAAGCTATGCACTTTCATATACTAATCCTGCAATCAACCTTTTTTCATAAACAATTTCAAAACTTTCAAAACATATTACCTCAAATCATTCCTCCAATCTTGCAATGCTGGAATTCCTGAATCTTTCTTTCCAAGGATTCCTGGTGAGCTACTCCCTCAGCCTCTGCAGTAAGCAAGTTTCTTCACCTTGCTATTTCACTTCACCAAAACTCCTTAGACTTCTTCCAACAGTCACCTTCTTCTTTGTTCTTCTTAGAGAACCTTTTCCTGCTCCGATACCAAAATTGATGCCCAATTTTCCACTTAGACAAACATGTGAAAATCCCTTCAAGTGAATGATGTTACACTGTCAAATTTATAAAATATAAATATGAGATGCCAAGAAAATAACACTGGTTTCAAAATCTTAATGAAAACTAGGCAATTTCATTCATAATTCGCTCTCTGCCTATATTAATTAGACATCGAATTTTCCACAGAGATAAACTGACTAAGTATTGGCACAAGCAGAATTAGCTTATAATGACTCACCTAACAGGAGCACATGTATAAGCCCATTTAAAATTTTGTATGGTATGCATCCTAGAGGGGTGTATGAACTACGAGATTTGGGACAGCTGGAAAAGAGGAGTGCAGAAGGAGAAGATTTTGCAGCTAGAATCAGTGAGCTACAGGAGGAAGTCAAGGAAAGGCTACAGAAAAGTAATGCGAATTATAAAGCAAGAGTTGATTCTAAAAGAAGAGAAAAGAACTATGAGGTAGGAGACCTAGTATTGGCTTATCTAAGGAAAGAGAGGTTCCCTAAAGGGGAGTATAACAAACTGAAATTGAAGAAGATCGGACCATGTAGGATTCTCAGAAAATTTCCTGCCAATGATTATGAGCTGCAAATGCCAGCAAGAGTTGGCATATCTCCTATTTTCAATGTTGTTGATATTTATCCTTTTGTAGCAAATGATACTGGACAGACTACAGGAGGCAAGGATCCTGATGATGAAGACTTGCAGTGGTTGAAGCAATGCCAATAGCACAAACATGAGAGGCTAAAGAGATCTTGGACACTAAGGTAGCAAAGAGTACATTGGTAAGAAGGACTATCTGGAGTACTTAGTCAAGTGGAAAGCACATCCTGTAGAGGATGCCACTTGGATGAGTGCAGCAGATTTAGAGACTAACGGATTTTCTGTTGTTGATTTGATGAACAGGGGTTCATTGCTTTTCACCCTGGGAGTCTGATGTAAGAGCATCGACTAAGGCCAGCAATATGACCATGTTGTCACATGTTGTGGTCTGAATTTAGCGATAGTTTGTGTCTTGTTTGGTTTAATTATGTAACAGAATAGTGTAGTTGTTGATCTTTGAGATAAAATAGGAATAAGTGGTTGTTTGAGAGCTCCCTGCGTGGAGATTGAGCCACCTAGTCAGGTTGTTAAAAACTGTTAGTAGTCAGTTGTCTAAATTTAGTAAAATTCCTAAATTTCTGGATTATGGCAGTGAGATGGCGATTCTGTTAGGTTAGCTATTCGAAATGGGAGAGCGGGGGAAAAGGGGAGAAAAAGAAAACTGAGAAAAAAAAAAGGGGGGGGAATCGCTAGATTGGGTAGAGGGCATTCTTCGACTGTTAAAAATAATGAAATGGAATGGAATGAGTATTATGCATTGGCTTGTGTAAATAAATTGAGATGAGATCGATATTTTCTGGAGACCCTGAAATCTATAGTAATTTTATTGCTCAAGGACGCAGAGATATTTTACTTATCTATTATCTAATTTTTATATGAGTTTACAGTTGCACTAGGGTTCTTTTAATCCAAGATTAGTCAAATTCTTGCTATCATGCATTCAAATATTTTGGAAGAAACTCCAGTGTACGAGTTTTGGAGATTTGGCACGAAATCCATTTATATTTTAACTCTATGATTAAGATTTGGAAACAACAATGTGTTTTCTTCATTGTTGTAGGTGCAGGGTATCGTTAGTAAAGGAACGAATTTCATTGTTTTAACAATATAGACAGCCTAAGGTTCTGGCTGTACATTGCACGCAGAGGTACAAGCAATCTATCGAGCTACAGGCAGTATGATAGGATCATAACTTCAAACATCGATTCTGTGCTTAGAGTTTGATCCCATAGTGTTTAAAATTTCATTACATAATCTGGTAAGATTTAAGTTGATAACGCAATTGTGTCTTTGAAATCGTGCATACAAGAAAAGGTCCTAAGCGTACAGAGAGCCAGCGCATGTCATTTTGGAAATTGATAACAGAACCAATACCAATAGAGGAAAAAGAGCCAAATTTGGCTGTAGATTATAGTTGGTTGTCTTTTAACTTATCTTTTGTCATCAATAAGCACCACTATTAGATTCAAAATGAAGAAAACAGCAGAAACATAATGGAAAAAACTCAAGCAATCAAGAAACCATGATGAACAGAGATAAATAAATACTGGCAGAAAAGGAATACTCTATATTCATTAATGAGCAAATAATCATGTACATAGATGTACATATATAATACATAAAGACCATAATTGTCATGTAACTGTTTAACAGTTAGGTAAACTAACTAACTTATGATTACAGTTTTAACATCCCCCCTTAATCATAAGTTCGTTCTTGCCTGAAAAACTGCCACTACTTGACAATCAACAATCTGTCAAGCGAATATTCAGAGGGCTAGTTGAAGATGCTCTCTGAACTCTGAAAAAAAAATAGCAGAAGATGATGTCTTCTACTAAATTGGTGGCTTAAGGGTGACCACAAACTCATTTGGTGGTTTCGGGATGACCGCAAACCAATGTCTAGCAGAAGATGATGTCTTCCACTAAATGGCATGGTTTTAAGTTGACCATAAACTAACAAGAGCTCAAAGCTCAAAAATATGAAAATGTAACAAGCAAAACTTCATGTCTTCTGCTCAATTGGTGGTTTTAAGCTGACCACAAACCATATCAACAACAATATGTTCAAGAACAAGACTACATACCAGGAACTAGGTTGCATACTTGATAATCTGTTCACAGGCTCTAAATCAAACTTGGAATCTGACTCAAAACTTTAGATTTCCCCCCTGTCAAGGACAAGTGATTCCAATTCCCTTGACCATCATTCACAAGTATGGCCAAGAAGAGATCCAGCACCTGTATAAGCTACTGGAACAATGTGTACACTTTCAAAATGTAAAGTGAAAAATGTTAATCAAACTGTCTTGCGGTGTAGTCTAAAGACTCGATCTTCAACTCAGAAGACTACATCAACTGGGCCCCGATCATACCCTATATCATCAAATCTTGAAAAACATCCATGTCCATCAACTGTAGAAATATCTCCAATCAAGTACGATTGTACTTGTGTATAAATCCGACGATAAGACTACTCCAATAAATTGGCTTCCAAACGCCAACGCCAATTCCCTAACCATTCAAAATGAATATGTTTCCGCTTGCACTTTTGACACCTTACTGAGGGGTGATTTGTCTTCCCACAAAATATGCATGGGTGAAGATCAAAACAGTTTGACTTATCATGGCCAAACCGGTAACAGTGTTTGCACTGTATGAGTTCTTTATCTGACCGATTATCATGATCTAGAATATCTGTAACATCATCATCAACAATATCATGTACCTATTCCTTACCAATATCCTCAAGCTCTTGTCTTCTTATCATCATTCAAAAAACCTCCACTCATAAAGCAAACAGGTTCGCAATAATTAGGAATATGAAAAACGTTGTCAGCATCCTTTACATATCCTAGTCCATATCGATTTCGTTTAAAGTGTAATTCTTCCCATGGTCGAACAATTCTAATTTCTTTGCCACATTTATCCGCAATTTTTTCTGACATAGGGACTTCATCCAACTCATCTTCATGTTTATAATTGTCATCACTAGTAAACTGAGCGTCTTCATTATTTTCATCCTTGATGTCAGCTTGTTTGTTGAAATCACATTGTTGGTGTCGAAGCAAACTTAACTCATCAGATAACATTTTGTTTTGAAGTTTGAACAGATCAATCTTCGTGTGTGTTACTTGTAAACAAGTAATCACTGTACTAAGAGTGCACTTGTTTATTGCAATTGTAGATTTCGTAGTTGAGTTAATTAAGGAGCGTAGTAGTGTAAATATTTCTTCAATTCTCGCCATTATGCAAAATATGGAAGAGAGAGATGACAAATGACTTAGACGCACACAAAGATCCTAAGACAAACCCCCTTATTCAATCTCGGGTGGGGCAAGGACCCAAAGACAAATATGCAATTTATTGGACCCCTTATAACACCTTTAAAATTCAAGGCAAAATAAAAACCCTTATAACTCCAATTACAATCAATGGATGAAACTCCTCCATACAAAACCTTATAACTCCTTAATAAATAAATAAATACTTTTTATAACACCATGACAAGCACCTTTTAGCACCCTTATAACTTCAAAAGTTTTCCAATCCTTTTAATATATATATTTCTCCACCAAAAACAATTTTGATATTTTTTAAGATTATTAAATTATTAACCCAAGAAAATAACGGTACCTTCACCCACTTCTCTTTCAGGATGTTTACACAACCATTTGTTGTCTTCTAGAATGGTGCAGCTCTATCCATCATTACAGACTTCCTACATGATTGATATATATCCACCAAGAATAATTTTGCAGAGTTTCTTCAATAAAAAAATTCTGTCAACTTTGCAAGCAGCGAACAAACAATCCCAACACAGCAAAACATGGACCGACTTCTAACCACGTTATTCATTACCTTTCTTGCTGTGCAAAATCTTCAGGCAACCCTTTCTCCGCGATTCTTCAACAATATCTTTACTGCAGCGGCTCCACCATCAATCTTCGTAACCTTTACACAAACACTTTGCACAAATCGATCCTTTCAATGGATATTAGTTCAAGCTTGCAAAATCAAAGAGAACATGTAGACCCTGAAATATCTAAGAATTTAATCTTCCACCTATCTCAAATTGTTCTAACCGTTTGTACCAAACAAAGTTCTCTCAAACCTTTTAGATTTCTTGATATTGTTTCTGCAAAAGTATCCATTTCAATTGTACGCTGAAGGCATTTGGGTCAAATTCTCCCAAGCTTCTCACATTACAAAGTTCTCTCAAACCTTTTAGATTTCTTGATATTGTTTCTGCAAAAGTATCCATTTCAATTGTAGGCTGAAGGCATTTGGGTCAAATTCTCCCAAGCTTCTCACATTTCTTGTAAATGTTTTTACTTAAATCTGCTCTACGCCATGCCGGTTACATGAATTTTATGGATTTGATCCATTGATCTCGCTTCTCAGCAAATGAACCGCATTATTCCATCAAAGTACTCAATTTCGTCCAGCTTTTAGCAGAGTTTTGTCCAGCAACTACTAAAAACTATGGATCAAATCCATAGAATTCATGTAACTGGCATGGCGTAGAGCAAATTTAAGTAAAAACATTTACAAGAAATGTGAGAAGCTTGGGAGAATTTGACCCAAATGCCTTCAGCCTACAATTGAAATGGATACTTTTGCAGAAACAATATCAAAAAATCTAAAAGGTTTGAGAGAACTTTGTAATGTGAGAAGCTTGGGAGAATTTGACCCAAATGCCTTCACCATACAATTGAAATGGATACTTTTGCAGAAACAATATCAAGAAATCTAAAAGGTTTGAGAGAACTTTGTCTGGTACAAATGGTTAGAACGATTTGAGATAGGCACAAGATTAAATTCTTAGATATTTCAGGGTCTACATGTTCTCTTTGAGTTTGCAAGCTTGAACTAATATCCATTGAAAGGATCGATTTGTGCAAAGTGTTTGTGTAAAGGTTGCAAAGATTGATGGTGGAGCCACTACAGTAAAGATATTGTTGAAGAATCGGTGAGAAAGGGTTGCCTGGAGATTTTGCGCAACAAGAAAGGTAATGAATAACGTGGTTAGAAGTCGGTCCATGTTTTGCTGTGTTGGGATTTTTTGTTAGCTGCTTGCAAAGTTGACAAAAAAAAATTATTGAAGAAACTCTGCAAAATTATTCTTGGTGGATATATATCAATCATGTAGGAAGTCTGTAATGATGGATAGAGTTGCGCCATTCTAGAAGACAACAAATGGTTGTGTAAACATCCTGAAAGAGAAGTGGGTGAAGGTACCGTTATTTTCTTGGGTTAATAATTTAATAATCTTTAAAAATATCAAAATTGTTTTTGGTGGAGAAATATATATATTAAAAG